>CM076574.1:1401996194-1402479508 GCA_034641835.2 Pinus albicaulis
TTGGAGGTTTCCCCCTATAAGTGGCTGATTTATAAGGTGTTGATCTCTCTTTTCGTCTATTTTTGGAGTTGGTTTCATAACATTTGGTTTCAGAGCTTTGGATTCTAGGGTTTCACTACTCCAAATAGGTCATCGTATAATTTTCGCTATAATCTCTTTTTTCTAAGAAAGTTCAGAAGCTAAAATTTTTACAGAGTGAAGGAAAAATCTTGAGGAATGTCATGGAAACATCTTAGATCTTGGTTCACAGTAGTTTTAGAGATATGATCTGTGCAAGTTAGAGATTTTTGCAGGCTCCTGAATTTAACCTAAACAGGTCATCATGGAATTTTCGCTGAAACATTTTTTCTACAAGGGTTCTGTTAGAAAATTATATATTATGGAGCAATGCAACACATAAAATATGTGGAAAAATACAAGTACACAAAACACATAAAACCAGAGAGACACAGATATACGTGGTTCACCCAGTTTGGGCTACGTCCACCCCGAACAGCCAGTCCTTCCTTTCTATTATCCAGCAAAAATGAAGAGACAAAACCTAGAGCAGATCCGCTGTAATATCCTCTGTTCTCTCTCACAGTCTCCCTCTATGTTTCTCGCTCCGAGAATACACATACAATGCACAACCGCAATACAATGTCCTCATAAAAGCGAGGGGTTGCCTTCTAGGGAAAAAAACCCTAATCTAAACATAACTTCTACTGTTAGATCATTTGCCTAATGAACGGCCTAGATTGACTAGAAATTACTATACTTTTACAAGGCAATTTTATATCTGTTTTTAGCTTCGGGGGCACTGCCCCCGAAAACCTCCGCCAGGGGGGGGCTCCGAAAAGCGCTGCCGCTCCCCCTAGACCCCCCATAGTAGAGATTAATTACGGGCGGCATTGCCACCCCTTTTAAGGTACAAGGGTCCAATGTTGTGATACAAAGTAAACAAGATAATCATGCTCCACACCCAACAATCTCCCACTTGGAGACTGATTGTAGCAACTCCACCGCTGCTTCATTTGCTGGACAATGACTCCTCTTTGGACCTGGCTGTTTCTCATCTTCATTGTCATCCTTGAAGACCAATTGAAACTGAGCATGTTCTCAGTTTCTCCCTGGTTACAACTTTTGTTAGCATATCTGCAGGATTCTGGCTAGTGTGTATCTTTTCCAGCTTCAACTCTCCATATTCCAATACTGACCGTATGAAATGGTACTTGAGATGTATGTGTTTAGTCCTGGAATGAAATTCTAAGTTCTTTGCAATATGAATAGCACTTTGGCTATCACTGTATAGTGTGCCCATATCATGCTTCTTACCCAATTCATCCATAAACCTTTGTAACCAAATCATTTCTTTACTAGCCTCTGTAGCAGCAACATACTCGGCTTCCGTTGTTGAAAGTGCAACAACACTTTGGATTTTTGAAACCCAACTGACAGCTGTTCCACCTACAGTAAATACATATCCTGTAGTGCTCCTCCTGTTATCTCTGTCACCTGCCATATCTGCATCAACATATCCCTGTAGAGCAATGTATGAACCACCAAAGCATAATGCTTGATTTGTGGTACCTCTCAAATATCTGAGAATCCATTTTACTACCATCCAATATTCTTTTCCTGGATTATTCATGTACCTGCTTACAACTCCCACTGCATGTGCAATATCAGGCCTTGTGCAGACCATTGCATACATTAAACTTCCAACTGCTGATGCATATGGAACTTTAGACATAGAATCCATGTCTTCTTGGGTCTTTGGGCACATCTCCTTACTAAGTTTTAAATGGCTAGCAAAAGGTGTACTAACTGGTTTTGCATTCTGCATATTAAATCTTTTCAACACCTTCTCCATGTAATCATTCTGAGACAGTGTTAATTTGCAATTTTTCCTGTCTCTAGTTATCCTCATACCAAGGATTTGTTTTGCAGCTCCCAAATGCTTCATTATAAATGAATTTGCCAATTTTATTTTGAGCACATTTATTTCCTGCATGCTAGATCCTGCAACAAGCATGCCATCTACATACAATAACAATATAATATAGCTGCCATCATTTTTCCTTTTTAGATAAACACAATGATCAGAGTGATATCTAGTAGAACCTTGTTCAGACATGAACTTGTCAAATTTTAGATACCACTGCCTTGGAGCCTGTTTTAAGCCATACAAGCTCTTCTTTAACCTGCACACCAATTTTTCTTTCCCTTTTACCTCATATCCTTCTGGTTGCTACATGTATATCTCTTCCTCCAAATCTCCATGGAGAAATGCTGTCTTTACATCTAACTTTTCAAGATGTAAATCTTCCACTGCTACTAGACTTAAGATAGTTCTGATTGAATTCATCTTAACAACAGGAGAAAATATTTCATCAAAATCAATACCTTTCTTTTGTGCAAACCCCTTCACCACAAGTCTAGCTTTGTACCTCTGTTTTCCTCCATCTTCTTCTTTCAGCCTATAAACCCATTAATTCTGCAATGTAGTTTTACCTGCAGGCAACCTGACTAAGTCCCAAGTTTGGTTATGCATTAAGGAGTCCATCTCTTCTTCCATGGCTTGCTCCCACTTCTTCCTGCTTTCAACCTGCATTGCTTCTTCATAACATTCAGGTTCACCAGAATCAGTTAACAATAAATAACATAATGAAGGAGAGTATCGTTCAGGGGGTCTACTTATCCTGGTAGATCTTCTAACACCACTTTCAGGTGTCTGAGGTGCCTGTTGCTGTTGTAGTGGCTGCTGCTGCTGTGGTTGTTGATTATTATTATTTTCAAGCACCTTCACTTTTTCAAATATATCATCAAGAACCGCGTATTCCTTGTTTTCTTTTTCCTTTTTCTATTCTTGCAGCTGATTCTTATACAAGATCTTTTCATTGAATATTACGTCTCTGCTCCTAATGATTTTGTGATTTTCATAATCATATAAGCAATAACCAAAATCCTTAGCACCATATCTAATAAAGTTACATTTCTTTGATTTTGCCTCAAGCTTTGTTCTATTTTATTTATTAATATGGACAAAAGCCTCACAAACAAAAGGCTTTAAAAAATAGTAGTTTACCTTTTTACCTGTCCATTCTTCCTCTGGAATACCACCATCCAAGGAACTTGAAGGCCCTCTGTTTATTAGATAAACAACAGTATCTATAGCATCTGCCCAAAATTGTAAAGGCAATCCTGCATGAAATCTCATGCACCTTGCACGCTCCATGATTGTTCTGTTCATCCTTTCTGACACACCATTCTCCTATGGTGTTCTTGGAACTGTATTCTCTCTACGAATTCCATGCTTTGAACAGTACCTATCAAACTCTTTGCTGCAATATTCACGTCCATTTTCTGATCTGAGACACTTCAACTTCTTTCCTATCTCAATCTCAACCAAAGCTTTCCATTTCTTAACAGTATCAAATACATCAGATTTATTCTGAATACAATAAATCCATGTTTTTCTAGTTGCATCATCATTAAAAGTAACATAATAATGAGAGCCACCGAGAGATGATACCTGAGCAGGTCCCCATACATCTGTATGCACAAGCTCCAATTTTTCGCTCTTCTTTTCATTCCCAACTCTGAGAAATCTGACTCTCTTTTGTTTTCCATAAATGAAATTATCACAAAAATCCAAATCAACATTCTTCAATCCTGGCAACAAATTTCTTGAGTAAAGAATCTTCATTCCCTTCTCACTCATGTGTCCGAGCCTATGATGCCATAATGCTGCATCTGCTCCTTTGGAAGTTAAAGCATTAATAGAGTTAGAAATACCATTGCATAAATACAATGTACCAACCTTTTCACCTTATGTTATTACCAGCGCTCCTTTGGTGACCTTCCAAGTTTTATCTATGAAATTTGTCACACAACCTTCACTGCCTAACTACCCTATTGAAATCAGATTTTTCTTCAAATCTGGAACATGCCTTACCTCCTTTAGTAGCCATTAGTTTCCATTCTATTTTTTTACAAGAACTTTACCCATTCCAACAATTTTACAGGGTTTATCATCACCCAAATGAACTTGTCCAGAATCTCCTTGAACATAGTCATGAAAATATTTCCTATCAGGTGTGGCATGGAATGAAGCCCCTAAATCTACAACCCAAGAATCAGTAACATTTTCGAAAGAAAGAATCAAAGCACCTTGTAACACATCACTTGTCACATTTGCTTCATGATTGTTTTCTTGATGTGTGTCTCCTTCTTTTCCCTTCCGAGATCTACAGTATTTCTTTAGGTGTCCTTTCTTTCCGCAATTCCAGCACACTATCCCTGATCTGGACTTGGATCCGCCTTTCCTTGATTTACTGCGATATCCTGAGCTCTTTCCTCTTTCCATTCTTCTTCCCCTAGAATCTGCACTCAAAGCATTACCTGATGTCTCACCGGAGCTTTTTCGTCGCATTTCCTCGCTAAGGATAGCACCAACAACATCATCAAACTTTAAAGTACAAGATCCAGAGACAGAGTTACTAATGGCCATTGCTAAACCATTCCAACTCTCCGGCAATGAGCACAAGAATAACAGAGCTCTAACTTCATCATCAAAGTTTACCCCTAAAGAACTTAACTGATTGGTAACTGTATTAAATTCATTTAAATGGTCTGCAACAGATCTAACTTCCGACATCTTCATATTAAATAGTCGTTTCATAAGAAATACCTTGTTTGAGGCCGAGGATTTTTCATATAGTTTCGCCAACGTTTGCATCAAACCCTCTGTTGTTGTTTCCTTCGAAATATTGAAGGCGACTGACGCTGCAAGGCACAACCGTACTATTCCAAGTGCGTTTCTGTCAAGAATGTTCCATTCCACACCTGTCATGGCCACCGACTTCTTTATTTTTCTGCTCAATGGTAGGTACAGATCTTTCTGATACAGATAATCTTCCATCTACATCTTCCACAGCGGAAAGTTTTGGCCGTTAAATTTCTCGACCCTAAACTTACCATCATTCGCCATTGCTCCCACTCGAACCAGGAACCCTTCTTTCCTACGATTTTATCAGCCAAATATACCTTCGGCTCTGATACTAGTTGTTAGAAAATTATATATTATGGAGCAATGAAACACATAAAATATGCGGAAAAATACAAGCACACAAAACACATAAAACTAGAGAGACACAGATATACGTGGTTCACCCAGTTTGGGCTACGTCCACCCCAAACAGCCAGTCCTTCCTTTCTATTATCCAGCAAAAATGAAGAGACAAAACCTACAGCAGATCTGCTATAATATCCTCTGTTCTCTCTCACAGTCTCCCTCTCTGTTTCTCGCTCCGAGAATACACATACAATGCACAGCTGTAATACAATGTCCTCATAAAAGTGAGGGGTTTCCTTCTAGGGAAAAAAACCCTAATCTAAACATAACTTCTACCGTCAGATCATTTTCCTAATGAACGGCCCAGATTGACTAGAAATTACTATAATTTTACAAGGCAATTTTACATCTGTTTTTAGCTTCGGGGCGCTGCCCCCGAAAACCCCCGCCAGGGGTGGGCTCCGAGACCCCCCATGGCAACGATTAATTACGGACGGCATCGTTGCCCCTTTTAAGGTACAAGGGTCCAATGTTGTGATACAAAGTAAACAAGACAATCAGGCTCCACACCCAACAGATTCAGAAGCTGATTTTTTTACTAAGAGAAGCCGCAATCCTGAGGAACTTCTTGGAAAGATTTCAAAGCTTGATTCGAAATATTTTCAGAGATAGAGTCTGTGGAAGTTATTGATTTTTCAGGCTCAAGAATTTCATCTGAAAGAGGTGACCATGGGAAAATCATCATAACTCTCTCTTTGAGCATTCGATTGGAATTATGTAAAAAGTGGCTGCAAGTACACAGACTATAGTTTCCTGTATATCAATTTTAGAGCCAAAGGAGGAAACAGTGACACGTGGCATGCCGTACAAGGTCACTCTACTGAACTATTCCATAATTAGGTCATTGTGGGAGATTTGACATACCTTTGCCTTGAATAATCCAAATCAGGTTATACCTATGGAATTTGAAAGAAGATTCAGAGGGCTACGACAGGGTCCAATTTCAAATATTGAAGATCCGAAATCACAGATAAAATTCAGTTTCAATATTGAGTTCCTCAGAAGCAAGAAAAAGGTGTGTATTTTTTTCGAATTACATAAGTCTCGTTTGAAAAAATTATTTTGAATTTATTCCAAGGGAATATTGAAGAATAAATATCAATATTGGATTCTAAAATACCCCCTAAAAAGAATTCAACGCCCATTAAGCCTTTAAAAGGCTCTACTATGACTCATGAAGATGAAGAAATGCAACATGAGATATCAAAATTACAAGAGCAAGTGCACCAAATTTCTGTATCACAAAGAGAAACAAAAAATGAAATGGAAGTTTTGAAGAAAGGCGTAGAAAATAAGATGGATGGTTTGAAGAAAGGCATGGAAGGTAAGATGAATGGCTTGGAAGCTAAGATGGATGGAATGGAAGCTAATATTGATGAAAAAATGAAAGACAACATGGAAAAAATGAAGAATGATCTAAAAGTAGACATCAAAGGTTTGGGAAAGTTGATACAAGAAATGTTTCATAATGGTGAAAAGATAGTAGAGGAAACTCATGATGAGAAAAAAATAAATTTTAATCGTGATTTCATAAACTCTAATGTTGGATGGAAGAACCACCATATTCCAAAGATGGATATGAGGAATTTTGATGGAAAGGATCCCGTAATATGGATACTATATATGGAGCAATATTTTGATCTCAATTATGTGAAAAACACACAAAAGGTATGGATTGAAACTTTACATTTAGAAAAAAATACATTTGTATGGTATTGATGGCTTTTCTCTTGTAAAACAACTGTCACTTGGTTAATTTTTACGGAGGAAATAATAGCACATTATGGGGATACCAAAATCAGCACCTTCTTTAGCCAATTGATAAATCTCAAACAAGAGGGTTCAGTGGTGGAGCACATTGAGGACTTCCAAAAATTGAATATAAGGGTAATTGATATTCGAGAGGAACATAGGATTGAAGTCTTCATAGGGAATTTAAAGTATAACATCCAACATGAAGTTCGCATTTGGGAACCTGATTAATTGGAAAAGGCATTCAAGTTGGAAAGAAAAACTGAATGTAAAACTATGGCGACAAGGAAGGCTACCACTCACATATATAAATATGGAAGTGTTGCTACTCCTAGACTTCCACAACCTATAAGGTTGACACCACAAAAATTGGAAGAAAAAAGAACAAAGGGCTTTGCTACAATTGTGATAGCAAATACACTAAAGGTCATAATTGTTCTAAGAAGAAATTATTTTACATAGATTGTGAAGAGGAAGAAGAAAATGAACAAGAATCTTAAAAGGAAGAGGATATACACCAGGAACCAACCCTAAAGAGGAAGAAATGAGTTTGACCATATCATGTAATGCATTGGCAGGAATTACCACTCCTCAAAATCTCAAGATAGAAAGACATATCAAGAAGAAAAAGGTAATAGTGTTGATTGATTCAGGTAGTACCCATAATTTTATTCATTGTAAGGTAGCCAAGGAATTGAATTGTTTCCTATACCCAGCACCAGAAAGTCAAGTGATGGTTGAAAATGGAGGAACTATAAATTACTCTAGAAAATTCCATAATATCAAGCTAACCATGGGGGAATATGCATTGAATAGTCCAATGCTTTCCATTCTAATGGGAGGTGTTGATGTTGTACTAGGAGTACAATGGTTACAGTCTTTGGGGACGGTAGCTTTTAATTTTTAAGAACTTTTCTTGAATTTTTTTCAGAAGGAAAGGAAGTCGAATTATGGGGTATTGTAGGGAAGCTGAGAAAGATAATAAGTTCTAATGTCATGAAAAATCTTCTGAAGAAATAAAAATGAGGCATAATTGCACAATTATACTCATTAGAAGTTCCAATATCAAAATCATCTCTTTCTGCAGATCTTCAAAAAGTCTTGGACAATCATTCAAAGGTGTTTGAAACTCCCAAAGGACTCCCACCTATTCGTGATCATCATCATGCTATTCATTTTATTCTAGGAGGTTTTCCTCCAAACATCAGGCCTTATAGATATCCTTATGTCCAAAAGAGTGAAATTGAACGTATGATTGCAGAAATGTTAGAGGCTGGTATAATTCAACCTAGTGAAATTTCTTTCTCTGCTCCAGTAGTATTGGTGCACAAGAAGGATGGATCATGGCGCATGTGTTCGGATTATAGGGAGCTCAATAAGCTCACCATTAAAGATAAATTTCCCATTCCTGTGATTGATGAATTATTGGATGAATTACATGGAGAAATTTATTTTACCAAGTTGGATCTTCATTCATGATATCATCAAATTAGAATGGAGACTAAAGATATTTCGAAAATAGCATTTCAAAATCATGAGATTCATTATGAATTTTTGTTCATTCCTTTTGGCCTTAGCAATGCACCTTCTAAATTTCAAGGGTTGATGAATTCCATTTTCAAACCCTTCCATAGAAAATTTGTGCTAGTATTGATCTGAATTATGCAAAAGGAATTACTGACATCATTGTGAACTTGCTTATGTTATATTATGCAATAGATCGAAAAGATTGCAATTAACATAAATGACATAAGCCATTAAAAACACATTTTAAACATATCAACACGGAAAAATTTAATAAGGAGTTCACCAGACTTCCTAGCTATGTCTCCTAGTCCTTTAGCTTCCAGTGCTGACCTTTATATTATGTCTTCAAATGCTTTACAAAGATGAGCTCAAAAAGTGAGACTCAAATGATGAAATAGACCTCACCATGATTACCGGATCGAAATTCTGGTCAAAATGAGTACCTATTTGCCTATGTTTGGCCACAGTGACTTCCAGACATCCTGGAAATTCAAAAACCACTCTGCTCTTCAGCAAAAATTCTTTTGTCTACAAGAAACCACCTCTCTGCAGCTAAAAATTCTTCTGGGAATTTCGTGCTGGTTTGGGCTTCAACACCTGCATAAATATAAATACAAGTGGGAATATGGACTTAACAAGTCCAATATGTAGCGCAAATGGTTAGCGTTCTTGTGTGAAGGTGTTGGTTTAAATAGAATTTTGGAGGTCGGTGGGTCGAAACCCCTGCCCGACCTTTCTCCAACCTTCCGGTAGTTTGATTCTATACATGGTAAACATTTATTAAAATACATGCATTGAAACCTTATGATAAGGCTTACCATATCCATACTTCGGCGGTCACGTTGATACATCTCATATGGTTTCGAACCATATATAGCACATTAATATATGCGGTTGTGGTTACAATATAATGTGCCATGGTATTATGATATATGATATATCGAAACATTAATATATATGCCTTTAAAACCTTTGAATATGGTTTCGTTACATACTATGGATACCATAATTTATGTGTGGCTTGTTATAATATATTTGTTACATTGCCACATATCAATGTTATTATATGCATTCAACACAATATGACGTGTTGGCCCAACTGGTGAACTAGCTCCAAAGAATACTTAGCAATACAGGAGGTTAGGGGTTCGATCCTCCCTGACCCCAAAACTTTTGGAAATAAGTTGTCATTAGGCAAAATCCGAGCTACCACGTGTTAGATCTGGATTGGCCCGTATCAAACAATCAAATTACAACACATCACTGAGTTCGATGACATCATCTTGGACCAATGGTGCATTCTCGGGACAACACGTGTCCTACTGACATCACATTGTTGACTTTGATTTTGACCATTGACTGTTTGACTTTGACTTTTTCTATTTTTCCCTACTTTTCCCTCAATATTTGACTTGCCACAACTTCCTCATACGAAGTCAGTTTCATGCGCCATTTGCACCATTGGAAAGATGTCGACGATAACTTCAACTTGATTCCCCTTTCAACTACATTTGACGACTTTGATCTGGAGGAAAAATTGAATCCATTTTGGATCACTCCTCCCCATTAGAAAGCTTTTGGACCACCAAAAGTTGGTTTTAACTGTCGAGTAAGTGAGGATATATTTCCTTCACTTTTCCAATTTCTATCTATCGTTCTTTACCTGGATTTGTACATTTAAGTCCAACTCGAAGATACTCAACTTCTCCCCGTCACAAATTCCTTATCCTCCTGTCGAGAATTGTGTCGTCCTGCAACTCATTGAGATACTCTGGTGAAAAATTTTCGATGGAAGGTACCTGACTTTGCTCTTCTGGATCTTCAATCAATGAAGGTTAATACAATCACAAATTTTCCACATTTACAATGGAATAGATCTGCATATAAGCTGGTAGATCAAGGCGGAAAGCATTCTCACCAATTTTGTCGAGAATTTTGAAAGGACCATATCTAATTGGTTTTAAATTTTTACCTTCCCCTTGAAGTCTTTCTTTGCTGATGTACAACCAGACTTGATCACCAACTTGAAAACTATGCTCAACTCGACGTTTTTCATGCCTCGCTTTATACATTTCTTGGCTCTTTTCCAGTTGTTCCTATACTGTCTGGTGAATTTTCTGGATCTATTCAATTAACTTGGTTTCTTTGTCCACATCGTTGTGTCCATCAACTGCTATGTATTTACCAAAGACAAAATCCAAGGGAGACTTTGGTTCAAAACCAAAAAAAGTATCAAATGGAGATCTCTAAGTAGAAGAATGTTTTGCATGGTTGTAATCATGTTGTACATAACACAAATGTTCATCCCAAAGCTTGGGATGCTTGCTGCAATAACCTTGAAGCAACTGTACCATTGTCCTGTTGACCACTTATGTCTGTCCGTCTATTTGCGGATGAAATGTTGTGCTCTTCTTTAACTTGGTGTCCATGAGTTCCCATAAACTTGACCAAAAGTTCCCGACAAATCGAGAATCTCGATCAGATACAATAGAAGTGGGTAGCCCAAAGTGAACCCATACATTTTGGAAGAACAAATTTGCATTTTTTTCAGCTGTGACCTGTTTAGTACATGGAGTCAAAGTACACATCTTACCGAACCTATCCACAAATACATACAAATAATCATGCCCTTTTCTAGACATTGGCAATCCCCCAACAAAATCCATGGATAAATTTCCCAAGGATGAGAAGGAATTAGAAGTGGATTGTACAAGCCTAATTTTCTATTACTTGGCTTGCTTGTAGCACACATAGTACATCCTTTAATATATCTTGAAACTATTTCATTCATTCGTGGCCAATAGCAGAATCTTTGTAGTTGTGCAATTGTTTAACTTACACCAAAGTGACTTGAAATTAGAGAAGTATGTGCTTCTCGAATCAAATTAACTCTTTCAGTTTGTGGAATGCATAACCTTCCCAAAGGATATAAGAGTTTTTCCTTTATGAAATAATCAAATTCTTCTACCTGCTTTCCATGAATTAAAGTTGCATATAGATCCTTAAAATATGTGTCTTGTGCATAATGTTCAATATAGCTTTCGTGCATTACTGAATTATGCTTAAGTATTGTGGATGCATTTATGATTACTCTTTATAATATGTCTGCAACCTTATTATGTATGCCTTTCTTATATTTGATTACAAGATGAAATTGCTGTAAGAAACCCATCCAACGATAGTGTCTTGATTGCTGAAATTTAGTTTGTGAGTGTAAATATTATAGTGGTTGATGATCTGTACATGTATGATTGTTTATTTTCCCACTATGTAATGTTTCCACATTTTAACACTCTGTACTAATGCATATAATTCTTTATCGCATGTAGAATAGTTAATTACTGCTGATGTGAATGTCTCATAATGAAAGCATATGGGATTTCTATGTTGCATCAACACTGCCCCCATGGCATATTCACTTGCATCTGTCTCAATCTCAAATGGATGTTGAAGATCTGGCAGTGCTAGTACTGGCGCTGTACTGATCCTTTCTTTCAATGTGTCGAAGGCTTTCTGTTGTTTTCCTCCCCACTGAAGCACCTGTTTCACACTTGTCAAAGCATGTAGAGGAGCTGCAATCAAAGAAAAGTTAGAAATAAACTTTCTCCAATATTGTGTTGCCCCTAAGAAACTTCTAACTTCTGTAGCAGTATTGGGCTTAGGCCAATTTACAATGACTTCAACCTTAGAGGGATCTATATTCAATTCACCACCCCCTACAATATAACCCAAATAATTTAAAGATGTCCTGCCAAATTCACATTTGGTCAACTTTACATAGAGATTTTCTCTTTTTAAAACATCTAAAACCTACTTTACATGTTTTACATGTTCATCCCATGTCTTACTGAAAACAAGAATATCATCTAAGTAGACTATCACAAAATCATCTATAAATGGTTTAAAAACATCATTCATGACTCGCATGAATGTAGCTCGAGCATTGGTCAAGCTGAAAGGCATAACCATCCATTCATAGAGTCCTTGCTTCGTTTTGAAGCAGATGTCCATACATCTTGTTTCGAAACTCTGATCTGATGGTAGCCGTTTCACAAGTCTAACTTAGTGAAGTAAACTGCAGCTTTCAACTGATCTAATAAATCGTCGATACGAGGAAGAGGATAACGACTATTTATTGTTACTTTATTTAATGTTCGTAAATCAATGAACATTCTCCACGAACCATCTTTCTTTCGCACCAACACAATAGGCGATCCGCATGGTGAAGTGCTTGGTCGAATAAACCCTTGATTGAGAAATTCATATACCTACGTCTTTATCTCTGCATTCTCTAGAGCTAATAACCTATACATTCCAATGTTAGGAAGAGGAGCATCTGGCTGCAAATAAATCTCATGTTCTATCTGTCGCTTGGGAGGAGGCTCCTTAGGCTCTTGAAACAGAATATCATAATCATAATTAACTTTAACTAAATCTGCTTTCTGCTTAGGATTTTTTGTGGTAAAACACAACCCGCCCACCCCCCCTCTCCCGCCCCAATTTTTGACTTATTCACTTCAAATAATGGGGAATCTTAAATCTATAAAATTTTTGGCTAAACATATTTCAAGATTTTTACTAAGTTAATTATCTTACAAATTTATTAATTTTTCATTTTCTTTAGATTCTTGTTTTGATTGCTTTGCTAAAATCGATTTTTTATAAGCTTTCCATTGATACTCGTTTCGTCTCATTTGGTCAACTGGTTTCTAAATGGCACTCCTTTGAAGTCTAATCAATTATGTTGCATAGGTTAAAAAATATAATGCATTTAGTTTAAATATTAACCCATAGTTAGTTATTACTAACAATTTTTATTTTTACTTATATAGCCAAATCATAAAGCATCGGGATTTTAGTCATTTATTCCAATAAATTACTAATCTCGAAAACTCAAAATGTCGAAGTGTCTGTAGTTTAGATAACAAAATAACACTTTAGATAAATTCATAATTTAATTAAACATCATTAAAATGAAACCAAAACAAAAAATCAATTTTTAACATTAAATTTTAAATTAATTAAATTAATTATTATATAATTAAATTAATTAAATTATAATTTAATATAAAAACAAAATTATAAAAATTTATTAAAAAAACAAAAAAACAAAAAAAATTATATTGCATCGAATTTCATCATCGCTTCCAGAGTTTTGGTGGATGTGTTTCTTTGAAAACCCCAATGGCCCTCACACTCCCGATGAGCCGATTGCGATGAGTCAAAGCTCATAAATAAAAGGCCATAAATGAAAAGCATGTGCACTTACATACATTTTCTACTCATTCTTTAGTTTTACGTTTGTGGAATAATGGAGAGTTAGTAAATTAGTATAGTGTTAAGTTAGTGTAAGTATTAGGGTAGTGTTAGTTTAATTTTAATTTAATTTAATATATAATATGTAAAATATTAATTTTAAATTAATTAAATTAATTAATATTTAGATTATAATTAATTTAATTAAATTATAATGAGTTATTAATTAGATTAAATAGTTTATAAATAGTTAATTATCTATTAGTTAGTTAGATTAATATCAATTAATAAATGGTTTATTAAAAATTTAGTTTAGTTTATAATTAATAATGTAATTATAATTAATTAATAGATAATTAAAAATTAATTTAGAATTAGATTATAAATAAATTAGATGAATAATATAATTGCAATTAATTAGAATTGATTAATTAAATATCATAATCTAATTTAAGATTAGAATTTAATTAGAATTTTGATTTTTTTAGCCCAAGCAACAAAAATTTCAGATTTTTGGCAATTTTAATATATCAACTTTAAAGACTCATAAATGGAGTTTTACTTAGCCAAATGAGGCTCGGGATAGCTCATTGGAAAGATAAAATGATGAAGATTATTTCTGTAGAGGTTTTATTTCCAGATTTGATTATTTATTGGGTCTATAATTCAACAAAATATCAAGCTACGAATTTTCAAAACAACACTAATTTTCTGAGTTTTATTTTTTGCATTTTAATTTGCCACAACTTCTTATAAGTGAAAATTCAGTCATCTATGTTCTCATTGGCCAATTAGATCAGCACATAAATCAAAAGAAAACTTATGCTTCCTTTTTTATTTGTTTAATTAAGTTTTAGTTGGATCTATTTTAATTTCTAGATTTGACATTTTGATTTTATTTTTGCATTTTAAGTTTGTTTTTGATTTGTTTTTGCAAGAAAACAGTTGAAGAGATGAGAAGAATAATCTCTCAATCAATGAGAAGACTCTAGCAATTAAAGATTGGAATTTTTGAGCAATTAAAATTGGATTGGGCAGATTTTTCTTCAACAAAATTTGCTCTCAAAATTATTTTGGAAATATTATAAATGAAAGATTGTAGATGTGAAAATGGGCTGCTCTATTATGCAATTCTAGACTTCTAAAAGAATTTTTGTAATAGGAATTTAAAGTTGTAGAAGGGAGGAGAGAAAACTTTCTTATCTGAACATTATTGAGGGTTTTCCTTTATATCTTGAATTATGTATGATGGGTAGAGTTTGCATTTCTATAGTTCTAGTTTTGAAAGCAGAAATTCAAGTAATGTAAATTACTATTAAAGACTAGAATCAGAGAAGCGGATTCAATTTAATGGTATTTTTGGCATTTCTGTATCAAAAACCAATTTCAATTTTATGATAATAAAATTGTTGTTTCATTTTATTCATGTTTATGCATTTCTGTTGATATGGATAATTTGTCTCAATATTGTTATGTATCTTTGTTCTTATGGATTAACTCTGATTTCTATGTAACTATTTACTCAAAAATCTGTCTTATAAAACTGATTTATTAAATAGTAATGTGTTGCAAATTTCTTCCACATGTTATTGTTTAATTATTGGCTTGACTGATTTTGACAATCAATATCATTTTTGTGAATTTCTTCCGAAGTGTTGTTGATTTAATATTTTAGTGAAATGGTCTCAATAGAATTTGTTTTGGTATTCACAAATGTCATCTAAATTGAATTTCTTTGTTAGCTTGATATTAATTAAAATCCAGACATATTTAAATTCTCATTATTTAATTATCTTGCTCTCAGTTGGGTTAGATCTATATCTACCTAATTAAGATAGGATTTCTATTAGTTTCTTTTGTTTGCATTATATAATAAGTTTGGTTTGACTGATTTTGACAATTATTGGCTTGACTGATTTTGACAATCAATATCATTTTTGTGAATTTCTTCCAGAGTGTTGTTGATTTAATATTTTAGTGAAATGGTCTCAATAGAATTTGTTTTGGTATTCAAAAATGTCATCTAAATTGAATTTCTTTGTTAGCTTGATATTAATTAAAATCCAGACATATTTAAATTCTCATTATTTAATTATCTTGCTCTTATTTGGGTTAGATCTATATCTACCTAATTAATATAGGATTTATATTAGTTTCTTTTGTTTGCATTATAGAATAAGTTTGCATTTAGATTAAGTTCTACATTCTTTTAAGTCCTCTTCTCAAAGAGGAAAAATCTTAGTTGTGGTTTGGCTAAACCCAAATCAGCTTAAGGGTCATTCTCTTGCCCGATCAACAAAAGGAAGTGATCTGATATCCCTTTCTATTGATAGTCAAAGATACATTTTAAACCAGTAGCGATAGGGAAAAGGTAATTGGACCTAGTTAAACTAGTCGGAGCCACTATCATAAATGGAAAAGGAGTTGTATTAAGGTTCGGACCAGGTGGTTATCCCCCAATGTTGTTGCAACAATTTTCGAGGCTTCAACATTTTTGGCGCTAGAAGGAGGGCCTGAAACTTGTTGTCTATTAGAGTCTTTTCAATTTTAACATTTTATATAAATCACGATGGTCCTCTTAAACTTCCAATTTGGAGTTGTATCCATGGACGTGCATATTCTAATACTCCACCCGAAGTGGTAAGACTCTTGTCTCAGGTAAAGTTTAATGGTAATAAAAAATCTTCTGATTTTAATCATGTCTTTCAATTTATTCAAAATGTTTCAAATTATGATTTTCAAGGAATTGATTAAGGCATTTTATGCAGAATTTTTACTCTTACATTTGCAGTAAAAGCTAGAAACTGGTGTAGAACTCTTTTGGTTGCCTCAATTCACAGTTGAGATCAATTTGTTACAATTTTCATTTGTAAATTTGACGGATACAATTATGAATAGGTATGTGATGAAATTGAATATCTACGAAGATTTGAAAATGAGTCTGTTAGATATTTGAATATTCGATTTCATTTGAATTATTTAAGATTTAAATTTGGAGATAAACCTACAGAAGAACAATCACTAGATTGGTTTGAATATATTTGCTCTCTTCCTTCCATTCCTAATCCATATGAAATTAGTTCAAGCTTTGTTCCATCCCCTTCCAACATAAATGAGAATTCCAATATGGATGTGAAAATAAATCATAAAGAAGTGGTTTCACAAAGCTTAGAAAATATTTCTTATCAAATGCAAGAAGGTAACAACAACAATTTTAGAGAAAGAGCTGCCTTGAAATCTGAAAGTTACTCTGCAATGAATTCAGAAAATCAAATTGCAAATCAACAAGTACAAGCAGCAATCAAAGTAAATAATAACATGCAAACTGCTGTACAAATTTTTGATTTTCTTCATGATAAGCAAGCCCCAAATTTAGAGAACCAGAGCACAATTCTTCAAGAAAGCGGAAATAGACAAATGAATGTTCTACAATCTGAAATTTACAATGAGCATAATGTACGAGTCTTCTCAAACAGAGAGATTTTTAAATGCATTGTTTCAGATTCACATTTTTCTCTTTATCCTGATATTTTTAATGATGGTAATTTCTCCCCTCTTAGTATTAATAAAGAGGATGATCTAAATGAATTACCAATAAATTTTTATCAAGATAGAGAAACAATTATTGATCATTCTTTTGCCATTAATGAACATGAATTTTTTATTCCTCCTTGTTTTGATATATTGGACGAGATCGAAGAGAATTCTAGAGAATATTCTGAAGTCGCTTATGATAATTACTCTGACATCAAAGATGCTAATTTCTATTCTTCTCAAGAGAATCCTCATGATAAAATTCAAATAACATCTATGAATGAGGAACATTTCAATTTAGAAATTATTTCAACCAATCATCATCCTAGAGTAGCAAATTATCTTCATGATTTCACCATTTGGGAAAACATTCCAATTTATGATTCATATCATGATCAAACTCCCATTCTTGCTCATAATCATAATTCTCTTTCTAATTCACAAGTTGGAATTGACAATTATTCAAATTCCATTATTCTATCGAATCCTTATAAAAAAGAAATTATTTCAAAACAATCCCAATTGTGTTGTAACATTAGTTGTACCAATAGTGATTTCACTTTATTTTTTCTTTCACACTTACTTTGTTCAAATTTTGATTTATTTTCGGATTTTATTTTTCAAATTTTTGGCACTCTATGCTGGAATATTGTGCATTTTAATAGTGAACACTCAATTGATGCATTTCCCTATTGGGAAATTGAAGTTTTGTATTATAATCATGAAAATCAAAAGCTATTAATATTTCAATTTCAATCAATGCTAATGTTTTATTAAAAGCTTCTATCTTCTCAAAGGCAGTGTCAACAAGAGAATGTATTTTTACAATCTGGCTAGCAATCTAATCCAATTAATAGTTTTCCATTTTATTTGACATATTTCCATCCATTTTTCATTAACTCATTTGAAAATTGTTTGGAAAGTTTTCCTTCATGGAAAATTGTTAATAGTTTTACACTTACACATAACACTAACAATTTTTTTTCAGGCCTTTGAATTTAAAAGCTCATATCCACAATCTGGCCTGTCATCTCCTCTTTTAAATATTTTCTAATCCTTAATGGAAACCCATCCAGGTTTTGATGATCCAATTAGAATTTAGTTGGAAGAGACATTTCAAAAGAAGGTGATTGTAAATAAGTTGTTAATAATAACTGTACATTCTGATTACATATTTAATTTTTTTAGTTCAATTAGATTTGTATTTTTATTACTAACATTTGAACTGTACATATATGCAGGAATTAAAATAAGATAATGGTTACATTGGAAATATGACTATACCTAGTCATTTTCATGTATATGGTTAGAATAGAAGTAGAATTAATTTAGTTTGTTTGTTTTATGTAGTTAATTTATTCTTAATAGTTCTGCAGATAAAAATAAAGTGAGAAATTAGCCCTTCTCATATCATATACATGTTTATAGAAATATTTTCCTCTTATCAGAGAATTTCTAATTCTTGCTTCTCATTTTTAAATCAAAATTTATTGCAGCAATATCTCTACTCTGCCTGTTTTGAATAATGTCTTGAATAAATTCAATTGAGGTTGCACTTGGCACCAATCACCTCAAAGCCACTTTTCTCTATTTCGAAATGTCCTTATATGATTTTCTTCTGAAATGACCTTAAGGGTGTCCATTTTGTTGTATGCGCACATGCAAATCCGTGGTGATATTTTTTCCACAATTAGTGGCTTTATCCCATTATGGTATTTAATTTATTATCTCATGCTACAATGTGCATCATATTTTTTTTACTAAAGGTATTATTAAACAGTCACTATAACAATACAGATTTTTCTCAAGTTAATTCGGAATAAGCAGAGGTAATAAATTGCTATTGCAATTCAAAGGGAAGCCTATTTTCATACTTATTTCTGGTGAATTTTATGAGTTCTAGATTTTTTGAACATGAATAAACATATTTTATTTAAGCTGATTTCACACTCCGATTTAGAACAAATAATGAGATGAGTTTGAACAAAGTCAAAATTTTGATAAATAGAAGGAAGAATTGGAAGATTCATAAGGTAAAATCTATAGACAATTCTCTTCCAGGTATGCAATTACAAATTCATTTTCATCTATTCATAGTTTCTCTTTTCCTTAGTTTGTTTTTTATTCTTGTTTTTTTTATTTGCAGGTTTTCATTTGTTTTCAAAACTTGAAGTAAGCAACAAACCCAATTCAAATTTGCAACAGGTTCAGGGAAATTTTAATTTTTGATTACAAAAAAATATGAGCATTATTTAACTTTACTTTCATTCATTAGAAAACCCAATTAAAATTTAAAACAATATCGCAAGATTCATGTTCGAAACGTTTCAACTTGATTTTTTATATGCAAGACCTATGATGTGTTACCTCATTCAGTTTTTTATAAAATACCATATCGCATTTTGCATATTGGAGGTTTTCAATTGAATATACTTCCATTATCTTCACCGATCTCCAATAATCAACTTTACCAATATTTTGATATACACATAATTCGAGATCCGATATTAAATTTAAATCAAGTTCATAAGAAATATCGTGTCTGTTCAATCACAATAGTGGTAGGGTCATAGTTTTAAAAGCACCAACGTCTCGAACTCAATGCGATATTAAACTTTCATAATAGAATTATTGGGCTCATTTTTCATTGCATATCAGTGTATCATATTGTTACATCATGCACTTAATTTTTCCGATCGCCAAGATTTATATCATTCATCTCATTTCAAAAAAAAATGAAAACAAAAGTTTAACATGTCATTTTTAACTCTGATGCGATAAAATGAAATGCAAAATCACATATCACATTGGAATAAATTGAAAACTTTGTTTTTCATCACAAAAGTTCCGATGCGATGGATCAGATCGCAAAAGCGCATTAAAAATAAGGTTAATCTTTCCATTTGAAAAGTTTCGATGCGATAAAGTCCAATTGAAAATCGCAAATTGGGATGGAAAACTAAATACATCCTTGTTCGCTCAATTTAAAAGTTGCGATGCGATAACTCATCACTGATTTCTCATCGCTATCACTTTTCACTAATCACCAATTGCTTATCTCTTATCGCTCTTCACTCTTCATCGATTATTATAAACATCGCATCGCTGCTATCGCAAGAATCATATTGGAATTTCCAACATGAATATTTTCCAATATTTCGATATGCCGATATTGATATCACTTATCGCATTTTTGATACTCATATAATAATTCCAAAAATCACGTCATCCATCTCATTGCAGATATCGTAATCACTTCATCGCAATTTTATTCATGGTCATGTCACTATTCCGGATCTGCAATGCATAATGTGCAATGTGCAAAGTACAAATCGCGATATGCGGTGTGCGATGTGCAATTTGCGACATGATTTTCCTCGATCCCAAATATAACATTTCTTCAATAGTATGATCGCTCCATCCCATCGCATATACTCTTTTCACACGATCTAATATCGGTAATTCACTACTACAACCCCCGATGCGATAAACTTCAATGCATGCAATACGAATCATCTGACAAGGCATTGGGTTAATTTAAAGCAATCTTGGGTAAGCACTATGATACTAAAGCAATTGATGATGAATTTGCAGCATATTCAAATCATTTTGATTTCTCATGTATTTCAGTTTTAAATAATTCCATAATTAAATATGAAATTCAAGACCTCTCTATTTTAAATTTCATTATCTTAAATTCGGTCTTAACTCTAAAAAATTTATAAAAATCATGGAATTTGTATAAAACTTATAATATTTTGAGAACATTCATCACTGCAAATTCTCAATCTCATTTCTGATGCATTTTATTTTTATTTCAATTCCCTTGAACACAAAGCATTCTGTTTTTACATTTTACTGCTTATTTTAGTTTAAATAAAATAAATAATGATTTTGGCTTATAGGATTTTGGTTAGTTTGACTTGTTCAATTTTTAATAATAACTAAAAGAAGATGTCAACTAGTATTGGAGAAACCGATATCTTTCAGGTAAGATCAAATGCAATTATCCAATGGTAAGATTCATGTACCCAGTTTCATTTATTTCCATTTCATTACTTTAGTTTCATTTTTGTTTTTTAAATTATCTTGATATTTAAATCCGTTTTGCAGCTCTTCATAAAAGCTTTCAATCACCTGCTAGATCATATTTTGCAAGCCCTATGCTCTTTTCCTGGTTTCAATTTCAAGAAGCATCTATAGTCTTCGTTGAAACAACTACACTAGGAAGTTTCTGAACCTTCAATATGTTTCTTTAAAAGCATTCCTTTTATTAGAAAATGATTAAGATAATGCTTTGAAACAAGAAGATTTATATCAGACAGAATTTTTTTCATTATGGCTAAATTTTATCATCACTACTATCTAAAGCCTAAAACATTTACAACCCTGCTAGGTATCTAAAGCCCACAACATTTACAACATTTACAACATTTATCTGAATCTCGACATAAGGAATGATTATATGATTATTTTCGTTTACTTCATGTTGTTGAGACATTAATATAAACATTCTTGTTAGAGTTTGTGTTTCAAAATTAGGAGTTTCCTTTCCACTTTTAAATTTCTTCATTTTTTATTTTATTTTTATTGTTGATTTCTTTTCCCACTTTAGCTTAAGAATTCTTTTCTTTTGGTTTCCAGTTTTTATTTTGGTGACTCTGCCATGATTTTTATGGAAGGCCTTCTTGTTACCTAATAATGGTCGGCATACATAAAAATAAAACTGTTAATAGTTTACTATTAGTTTTTTCTTAAAATCTCTTAATAAAGTTTGTTTTTCTTATTATTAAAGTAGACATACTTAAGGAAGAGATTACAAAACAAGAGAAGTTGACGAAGTATCGTGAAATCTGAGAAATTTATTTTTCATCAAAATTGTAATTATTTTGAGATTTCAATATTTTATTAAGATCTTTCAAAATTCTATTATTAGTCAAGAAAAGTTATTTTTAATCAAGTAAAGACACATTACAGCAAAACAGTTTTAACTCTGAAATTTTTATTCTGAACTCTTAAGGAGTTAATGATTCTCTCTGTTCAAAAGAGTTTTATTTTTCTAGAGTGTAATCCAAAAATATATTTAAACTTAAAAGATAAGAGGTCTCATCACGAGCCTGCTTACCATGATCATAGGTGAAAAATAGGCTGACATTAACAACACTGCTAAACAAACTAGGGTAATGGCTTATGATTGCAAACAATTATAAGACAAGGGGTCTCATCATGAGCCAGTTCGTTCAGTCCAATTATAACCAGTGAATGGCATTGTCAACTATCTCGCTACCAAGTTAGGACAATGGCTTTTACGAACTCAAAAAATAAAAAATAAAAAAATAAACATGTATAAATGGATTTATCTCTAGGTCAATAATTCTTAAATAGATAGGATTCTGAATCATTCATGATTAAAAGGTAACCCTGTCAAGACTATAGATGTTTGCTGGTAGCAGTAGCTCTACCTGTGACAAATGAGTACATATTAAAAGCTAAGCTGTAAAGTGACCCCTACTTTATCTCTACAACTAATTAAGGATTGATATAGAGTTATAAAATATTTTAATTTATGAGAAATTTTAAGAAAATTATAGTAAGATGATTATTGCTTTTATTTAGACAAATGAACCTAGTTAAGCATTCCAAAAATAATTTTCTCTTCTTTAATTATTTTTACTTTAATTTTAGGAAAATTTCATTCATATCAAATAGAGATAGCTGGTTCTTCTCCCATGTGTCACCAATTTTTGTGGTAAAACACAACCTCCCCCCCTCCATTTTTGACTTGTTCACTTCAAATAATGGAGACCCTTTCTATAAAAATTTTGGCTAAACACATTTTAGGATTTTTATTAAGTTAATTATCTTACAATTTTATTAATTTTTCATTTTCTTTAGATTCTTGTTTTGATTTATTTGTTAAAATCGATTTTATATAAGCTTTCCATTGATACTTGTTTCGTCTCATTTGGTCAACTGGTTTGTAAATGGCACTCCTTTGAAGTCTAATCAATTATGTTGTCTGGGTTAAAAAATATAATGCATTTAGTTTAAATATTAACCCCTAGTTAGTTATTACTAACAATTTTTATTTCTACTTATACAGCGAAATCATAAAGCATCAGGATTTCAGTCATTTATTCCAATAAATTGCTAATCTCGAAAACTCAAAATGTCGAAGTGGTTGTAGTTTATTTTTATCAAAGTGGCTCTAGTTTAAGATAAAATATCACACTACAAACTCTATATAAATTCTATATTTCAATCAAATATGTTACATACATATTTATACAAGCAATAGTCTCAAGATAGGAAATCTATGTTGGACGTACAGTAATGTGGTTGATAGATTCTCTCAACCACACACTAAACTAGGAAAAAATATAGTTCTAGTTACTTCCTATTATGTAGGAACAAACTCTTCAAATAGGGAATCACAACCATAAACAAGTAGGAATTAAATATTCCAACTCCCCCCCTTAATGACTACTTGTCATGATGTTAATTCACAAAGTCTAGTTGTGGTCAAACATAACAAAGAATATGTCGATGTCCATATAAAGAAGCAACCATCCACCGGAATGCATGGGTACCAACCGCTGCAACCGCTAGTCCTGTAGGATGTCCTTCGCATACATGATTCTGTCAACCATCATCACTGCATATATGTACCTATATCTACAAATCCACCATCACCGGGCGAATCGCATGTGCTAAACCTCCAACAACTTTGATCTACCACCACCAGGTAAATCCAATCTGCCACCACCGGGCAACTTCGATCTGCCACCACCGGGCAAGTCCGATCTGCCACCACTAGGAAAATCCGCCAACTTGAATATGCCACCACAAGAAAATCCACCAACTTCAATATGCCACCACCGGGCAAGTCTGATCTGCCACCACCGGGCAAATATGGAACTTAAATGTACCACCACCGAGCAAGTCCGATCTGCCACCACTGGGCAAATACGGAACTTAAATGTGCCACCACCGGACAAGTCCGATCTACCACCATCGGGCAAATACAGAACTTAAATGTGCCACCACTGGGAAAATCCTGTAGCCACTAAGGCTCTGTATGTGGTTTCTGGTTCACCACAAACCATCACTTTACAGTGACAAAAGATGGTTTCAGGCTGACCATAAACCATTACAAAGTGGTTTTAAGATCACTAGGAACTTTCAAATGCCTTTACAAGGCTTACTTTCCATACTTCAACATTTTGGAGTTTCTGGGTACATATACTGACCATTACAACAACCAACTAGACTTGCTTATAACATGCTAGGGAGTCTATTCCACAAACCACACTAACTCAAACAAACATCTTCTTTGTTGTCCATCATAATCGTTTTTGCTGCTTCATTACCTCCTCTTTCGTTGCTCACATCTTGGGCATCATTTTCAAATAAATTCTTGGAACTCCATGCTTATCCTGTCATTTGTTAGAGTCATGAATTCTAACAAAATAACTTTACCTACATTGAGTTCGCTGGGCTCAATAAGGCTCAATAACTTTAAACATGATTCCAAGAAACTAAATAAAAAAACTCTTCACATTAATTTCCCTCTCTGCCCAAAGATGATTATTTCCCAAACATACCAGCAACCATTTTTCACCAACAATACCTCTGAGGGGTCCACTGATAAAGAAACCGGATTGACGACTTTTCAACTAGACTCAATGCAGTGCATTCAAACACTGATGATCCAGACATAGGCACTCACAGCCACATGAAGAGAACACAATTTTCCCTTCAAGAAAAATAATCCAGGACTCCATGGTCTGATCCTCCGTCGTGTTTCAGTATCTGATTCCCCTGGCATCATAACATAATTCCACTTCCCCTGCAAGGTAACTACTTTCAAGTATGCCTTCTCATGCTCACTAAAAATTTGCAACAACGAAGATCCACTGTCAAGATAATCTCCTTGCAATTGAACATACATATTTGTTTCCATCACACGAACTTGATCATCCTCCAATCTCTGATGTAGCTCTAATTATTTGATGCCGTTTTCACTATCATGTCTTCATCATATCCTAAAAATTTGTTTAGTGTTGGAATGATCAGTTCCAACACACTTAGAATTGTGACAATAGTTGGTCACACCAATGTCACTTAAATTATAACCAGTTTCATTATCATGACAATTAATCAATACATTACAAATTAAAAAAACATCATCAGAGAATTAAAAATTTGGATAGTAGCATAAACTCTTCAGATTTTAATTTCTCTATCTCTGCCCAAGAATATCTATTTCCCATAACAACAACCATTCTTCCTTCTTCGAAATGGCAGCATTGCCATCAAATTCACCAAAATAAAACTTCAATATGAAAATTCACTCTAGCTGTCTTTCTCTTCAATATGAGATGCTTACACCTCACCTCGGCACAACTATTTCTCCAATTGCCACCATTATAAAGATGTAGAGTCTTTCTTCAATTCTGGAGCTAGTCACAAAAGCTAGCACATAAAAAAAACAGACATACCACCAATAAACTCCAACCACATGTAACAAAAAAACCAATATGATGTCGATGAGAATTGAAACCTTCCTTTCACCATTCAATGTTGTTTGCTTGCGCAGAACATCATTTGATTTTATCATCACTGTAGCAATCCAAAATGTAACAAAGAAACCTTGCAAATGTTGCTGAACGAACACTACCGAAAACAATAAGGATAAAGGAAAAATTTGCTCAATCCATCTCGCAAGCTGTTGAATACCATATCTCTAATAGGCACTATCCCTTCCATTTGGATTATTATTACTATTTCCGACATCGGTCTCACCATTTACCTCGGCGCTTATCGTCAGCAGGGTAATCGTAGTAGTCTCACCATTTACCCCGACGCTTATCGTCAGCAGGGTAAGTGTAGTAGACGATCCCGTACCCTCGACACCAATATCAACATCCCCTACAATCTGTGCCGATTCCAAACCAACAGACGAAACCTGAAGATTTCCATTACTATTAAAATTATTAGAACCTATTTCTACCCCATTGGTATGAAGTTGAACCGCCCCTATCTGTTCTCCGGCACTAATTATTCCATAAAAAATGCAAAATATGGCTAGCTATCGCTCCTAATTCCAAATTCAAGCTAATAATCACAGACCCTGATCTCAAATTTTCTTTAAAACCATCAAAACGAAGGGTCCAATACTTATCTTGGCATTTCTCGGACGATTATTTTCCGGTAATTCGAAGGGAAATTACAAGTCCGCCACAATCGAATATGCTTCCATCGCCTCGACGGTAAGATGGTTATTGAATTTTCTTTCTTAGTGCTTTCTCCCTGAGCGCTGAGACAACCACCGTGGGGAAACTGGATCGACGTCGGGAGTCGCTTCGAGATAGCCGAGGCGTCGAATCAAACCAAGGTTCCCAACACACTCTTCTCCATCGACTTTGCAGCCTTTCCTTCTTTCATCTCTATTAGGATCAAGATCGACACCACTCTTTATTCAGTAGATCACTTATCAGCTTTCATTGGACAGCCAAATGTAAATATAAATACACTCAATTATTTTCCTCAGCCCGAGAGGGGCCAGGGCTGAGGCTTAGGCCTTTTATGGGCTCTGATACCAAGATAAAATATCACACTGCAAACTCTATATAAATTCTATATTTCAATCAAAGATGTTATATACATATTTATACAAGAATTAGTCTCAAGATAGGAAATCTATCTTGGACGTACAGTAATGTGGTTGAGAGATTCTCTCAACCACACACTAAACTAGGAAAAAATATAGTTCTAGTTACTTCCTATTATGTAGGAACAAACTCCTCAAATAAGGAATTACAACCATAGACAAGTAGGAATTAAATATTCCAATTGTTTAGATAAGAAAATAGCACTTTAGATAAATTCATAATTTAATTAAACATCATTAAAATGAAACCAAAACAAAAAACTAATTTTTAACATTAAATTTTAAATTAATTGAATTAATTAAATTAAAATTTAATATATATAAAATATATATATATATATATATATATATATATATATATATCGCAACGGAATTTTTGATGGGTACATTTCTTTGAAAACCCCAATGACCCTCACACTCCCGATGAGCCGATTGTGATGAGTCAAAGCTCATAAATAAAAGGTAATAAATCAAAAGCATGTGCACTTACATAAGTTTTCAACTCATTCTTTAGTTTCACGTGAGTGGAATAATGGAGAGTTAGTAAATTAGTATAGTGTTAAAGTTAGTGTAAGTATTAGGGTGGTGTTAGTTTAGTTTTAATGTATTGTTAGTTTAATTTTAATTTAATTTAATATATAATATTTAAAATGATTAATTTAAAATTAATTAATATGTAGATTATAACTAATTTAATTAAATTGTAATTAGTTATTAATTAGTTTTTTTTTTTTTTTTTTTTTTAATACGCTTAATCTATTAATATACAAAAAATTTACAGTTTCATAGAGGCCAAAGCCTCAGAGTTTCTGGCTCGCAAGATGAGCATTCTGGTGCAACCAATTCTGAAGTTCAAAATATCAACATACCATGCCAGGAGGCAGTTACAACAATGGAGCATGGACTGACATCTAAGCATAAAAACATCGTTCACACAACCAATCAAACCACTACAGTAAGCTACTGATCTGTAAACATGAACGGACTTATACATGACATACTGCCGCCCTTTTGGGGGAAACCAGCTTTCAGAAAAACAGTGGAAGTAGAACCAGCTAAACTGAAACAGCATATAATTGCCAGTACTGAACCTGGCACCGCGAACAACCAAAAACAAACCAGTGCGAAGAGAGACCATTAATCACCTTGAGTGGAAGGAGGAGACTCGACCACGCGGCACGCATAAGCATCAGGAGCATCCTTGTCCTGCATAGCAGCAATAGCTTCCGGATTCTCCTGTATGAGAGTGTTCTCCTGCTTCTCGTCAGACGGGGCCAGAGTACCACCAATCTTGAAGCCATCCTCCACAGAAATCGAATTGGGAATCAACGAGGAGCAGCCCTCATCTGACTTCCTCTTCTGGCCAGTAGTTGAAGGAGAATAGGGCCTATCAATAGCCAAATGCCCTGGAGGAGAGTCATAAAGCTCGGCATTCACATCTGGAGGCACTTCTTTGAAGTCAATCGTGAGAGTGGCTATGACCGTTGGCATGTTGAGTAGACAGGGGAAGCGGAATTACGCCCTGTGCTAGTGACTCGGGAGGAGATTGGAAAGTCTACAAGCGGGCAAATCAGTCCAACGGCCAACCGAAGCGCCCCTACCGCTACGGGTCTTAGGATACCGCCCCCTCATAGAATCAAACTGCGGAGAAGAGGAGCTGGGCGAAGAGGGAGGAGGGAGCTGAGAGAGACCACCACGGATCAAGCCGCGCCTGCTCCTCATTCTATGGCGCAAATGAGGCATGATAGTCAAGAGCTGAGAGTTGAACTCGTAGGTGTTGGGAGTAGCAGAGTGAGTCAGGTCAGGCGCGCCTAAACTAAAGACCCAATGCGGATGAGTATGAATTTCTTCAGTGCTAAAGCCAAAAATCTGAGAGCAAAGGGAGGTTTGCGAAATATGCAGTCCAGGATCGAGATTGATGCAGCAACAGAGCGAGCACCTTCAACCAGTGATAGTCCTAGTGCTAGTCTCAGAATCTGCCAAGGAGCAGCAGGAACGAAAGGGCAATGGAGCTGAAGTGAAGCGTTCCGGAGAAGCCATAGCATCGTTAATCGAGCTGGTGTATGGGCAATTGTGCAGTGTAAATGCCCAGGATAGAGGATCGTTAATGCGATTAATTGCATAGAGGACACAAAGGAGGGTGGCGGTGGAGGATCGTTAATGCGATTAAATGCCACCTATTCAGCTTGTCGACCACCCGCATCCGGGATAGTTATTAATTAGATTAAATAGTTTATAAATAGTTAATTATATATTAGTTAGTTAGATTAATATCAATTAATAAATAGTTTATTAAAAATTTAGTTTAGTTTATAATTAATAATGTAATTATAATTAATTAATAGATAATTAAAACTTAATTTAGAATTAGATTATAACTAAATTGGATGAATAATATAATTGAAATTAATCATAATTAATTAATTAAATATCATAATCTAATTTAATATTAGAATTTACTTAAAATTTTGATGTTTTTAGCGCAAGCAACAAAAATTCTAGCTTTTTGGCAATTTTAATATATCAACTTTAGAGGCTCATAAATGGAGTTTACTTGGCCAAATAAGGCTCAGGATAGCTCATTGGAAATATAAAATGATGGAGATTATTCCTGATTTGATCATTTATTGGGTCTAAAATTCAGCAAAAGATGAAGCTATGAATTTTTAAAGCGAAACTAATTTTTTGAGTTTTATTTTTTGCATTTTAATTTGCCACAACTTCTTATGAGTGTAAATTCATTCGTCTATGTTCTCATTGGCCAGTTAGATCAGCACATAAATCAAAAGAAAGCTTATGTTTCCTTATTTATTTATTTAATTAAGTTGTAATTGGATCTATTTTAATTTCTAGATTTGACATTTTGATTTTATTTTTGCATTTTAATTTTGCTTTTGATTTGTTTTTGCAGGAAAACAGTTGAAGAGATGAGAAGAAGAAGCTCTCAATCAATGAGAAGACTCCAACAATTAAATATTGGAATTTTTGAGCAATTAAAATTGGATTGGGAAAATTTCTTTTCAACAAACTCTCCTCTCAAAATTATTTTGGAAATATTATAAATGGAAGATTGTAGAGTGTGAAAATGGGCTGCTCTCTTATGCAATTCTAGACTTCTAAAAGCATTTCTGTAATAGGAATTTAGAGTTGTAGAAGGGAGGAGAGAAAATTTTCAGATCTTAACATTATTGAGGGTTTTTCTTTATATCTTGAATTATGTATGATGGGCAGAGTTTGAATTTCTATAGCTCTAGTTTTGAAAGAAGAAATTCAAGTAATGTAAAGTATTGTTAGAGACCAGGATCAGTGAAGCGGATTCAATTTAATGGTATTTTTGGCATTTCTGTATCAAATACCAATTTCAATTTTATGATAATAAAATTGTTCTTTCATTTTATTCATGTTTATTCATTTCTGTTGATATGGATAATTTGTCTCAATATTGTTATGTATCTATGTTCTTATGGATTAACTCTGATTTCTGAGTAACTATTTACTCAGAAATCTGTCTTATAAAACTGATTTATTAAATAGTAATGTGATGTGAATTTCTTCCACATGTTATTGTTTAATTATTGGCTTGACTGATTTTGACAATCAATATCATTTTTGTGAATTTCTTTTGGAGTGTTTTTGATTTAATATTTTAGTTGAATGGTCTCAATAGGATGTGTTTTGGAATTCACAAATGTCAGCTAAATTGAATTTCTTCGTTAGCTTGATATTAATTAAAAGCGATACATATTTAAATTCTCATTATTTAATTATCTTGCTCTTAGTTGGGTTAGATCTATATCTACCTAATTAAGATAGGATTTAGATTAGTTTCTTTTGTTTGCATTATAGAATAAGTTTGCATTTAGATGAAGTTCTACATTATTTTAAGTCCTCTTCTCAAAGAGGAAAAATCTTAGTTATGGTTTGGCTGAACCCAAATCAGCTTAAAGGTCATTCTCTTGCCCGATCAACAAGAATAAGTGATCTGATATCCCTATCTATTGGTAGTCAAAGATACATTTTAAACCAATAGCAATAGGGAAAAGGTAACTAGACCTAGTTAAACTAGTCGGAGGCACTATCATAAACGGAAAAGGAGTTGTATTAAGGTCTAGACCAGGTGGTTATCCCCCAATGTTGTTGCAATGATTTTTGAGGCTTCAATAGGATTGCAGCCTTGAAAAACATCGAATTTATCAGGATCCTTTGCTTTTAAAATAATAAGTAAAAATTGTTTACTTGAATTTATAATTCTTTTCATCTGTCCTGAATTTATGAGAGTGTAGTTATCTTTGAGTTTATGAGCTCTTAATACATATTTGATTCCATCCTTAGTGAGTTGATACTTATTCGCCTTTCGATAGAAGGGAGAATCTCTATCATACAAGTATGGACTCCCTAGTACAATTCCACATATATCCAATGGGACTATATCTAATTCAACCTCATCTACAAACTTCGATCCAATTGCAAAACGTAGTTTGTATTGTTTCGTAACCTATAGTTTAGCTTTATCATAGAGCCAACCCAATGGGTATGGATTTTTATGAGGTTTAGTTTCAATTCCCAATTTATTTACAATCGATTAAGCAATTAAATTAACTTGAGAGCCACTATCAAACAAAGTATAAATTTTAGTATGCTTTGAAACAACTCTAATATGGAATAGCTCATTTATTTTCCTCTCATTGGTTTCATTATCAACAGAATGCAAAGAAGTACTTGTAGATGCTTGAGAATTTTTACGTTTTATACTTGTAGCTGTAATTGTTGTTTCGTCTCCTGAATCTGATCCCAAGTCCTTCTGAATAGCAGCAACATTCTTTCGCTCTTTACTTCCAAACTTATTAGGTTTCAATTTTGGATGTAGTGACCAGTAGTGTGCCTCATCGTGTCCTTATTTCTTACAATGAGTGCATGTAGGCTTTTCTTTCTTTACCATGTTCGCTTTCCTTTCCTTCCATTTTTGTTTCTTTTTTTTTGTATTCTTGAATTCATTAGATTTAGATGAATTTGCAACATCATGAGATACATTTTTACCCCTAGCTTCTAGATGTGTTGCTTGAACTAATACATCATCTAAGCTAGTCATATTTAACATCAGTATGGTGTGCCTCAAATAAATATGTAGGCCACCAATGTATTTCAATAATGTTTTTGGTGAGTCCAATGATATGCCTAGTGTCAAAGCTGTTTTACGAAACTCGTCATATCTTGTTGCATATAAGCCAAAGGATAAAATTGCTTTTTAATAGTAGAAAAAATTCATTCCATGTCAAAATTGTTTTACCATGTTTCTAAAGATCTGCTTTTTTCTTACCTTCCCACCATACAAGTGTAGTTCCTCCAAGACGAAGGCTAGCAAGTTGGATCTTCTTTCTTTCTGACACAACTTTATGCACCTTGCTATAAAATTAAATTTGTCTTATCCAATCATCAATTTTTTCAGCGTTAAGTTCACCATCATAAATTAGAAAATCAAATTTTACATCTAATCTGATCAAAGAGGATTTCTTACTCTTCTTATTTTTAGAAGAACTATATTCATGAGAAGAAGATGATGATGACGATGGTGGTGATGATGGAGGAGTTGGTGGAAATAATGAAAGAGGCTTTTTACCTGTTTCATTCTCTGCTTTAGGTGATGAAGTGCCTTCACCTTTGTTCCTTTTAAACTCTTTATACATCTCTTCTACCATCGCACGTATTGTCATGAAGTTGTCCAAGAACTAAGCTTTTGTTCCCAACATGTTTTCTTCTGTCATCTTCTTTTGTGAAAACACCCTTCCAATCTCTAGATTTTCTTCAACAAGTTCTCCTTCACCTCGCTTTGACTTTGACCTAGTAAGCATTCAATCTTCACATGAAACTGTCAAATATTTACAAATTTAACTTGATTCTCTGATACCACTTGATATGAATTATGCAAAAGGAATTACTGACATATATGTGAACTTGCTTATGTTATATTATGCAATAGATCTAAAATATTGCAATTAACGTAAATGACATAAGCCATTAAAAACACATTTTAAACATATCAACATAGAAAAATTTAATAAGGAGTTCACTAGACTTCCTGGCTACTTCTCCTGGTCCTTTAGCTTCCAGTGCTGACCTTTATATTATGTCTTCAAATGCTTTACAAACATGAGCTCAAAAAGTGAGACTCAAATGATGAAATAGACCTCACCATGATGACTAGCTTGGAATTCTGGTCAAAATGAGTACCCATTTGCCTATGTTTGGCCACAGTGACTTCCAGACCCCCTGGAAAGTCAAAAACCACTCCGCCCTTCTGAAAAACCGCTTCTGTCTGCAAGAAAACCACCTCTCTGCAGGTAAAACTACTTTTGGAAATTCTGCACTAGTTTGGGCTTCGGCACCTGCATAAAGATAAATACAAGTGGGAGGATGGACTTAACAAGTCCAATCTGTAGCGCAAATGGTTAGCGCTCTTATGCGAAGGCGTTGGTTTAAATAGAATTTTGGAGGTCGGCAGGTCGAAACCCCCGCCCGACCTTTCTCCAACCTTATGGTGGTTTGATTCTATACATGGAAAACATTTATTAAAATACATGCATTGAAACCTTATGATAAGTTTTACCATATCCATACTCTGGCGGTCACGTTGATACATCTCATATGGTTTCGAACCATATATAGCACATTAATATATGGGATGGTGGTTACAATATAACGTGGCATGGTATTACGATATATGATATATCAAAAAATTAATATATATGCCTTTAAAACCTTTGAATATGGTTCTGTTACATACTATGGATACCATAATATATGCGCGGCTTGTTATAATATATTCATTACATTGCCACATATCAATGTTATTATATGCATTCAACAAAATATGACACGCTGGCCCAACCAGTGAACTAGCTCCAACGAAGACTTAGAAATATTACAGGTCAAGGGTTCGATCCTCCCTGACCCCAAAAATTTTGGAAATAAGTTGTCATTGGGAAAAATCCAAGCTACCATGTGTCAGCTCCAAATTGGCTCGTATCAACCAATCAAATTACAACACATCACTGAGCTCGATGCCATCACCCTAGACCAATGACACATTCCTAGGATGACACGTGTCTTGCTGACATCACACTGTTGACTTTGAATTTTAACGTTGACTGTTTGACTTCGACTTTTTCCATTTTTCCCTACTTCTCCCTGAAACTTTGACTTGCCACAACTTCCTCATACGAAGTCGGTTCCACGTGATGTTCGCACCGTTGGAAAGCTGTCAATGAGCACTTAAACTTGATTCCCTTTTAAAATGAATTTGAAGACTTTGATATGGAGGAAAAACTAAATCCATTTTGGATCAAGTATTTTTTGATGATATACTAATCTACAGTAGATATTGGAAGGATCATGTTCAACATTTTGATAGGGTCCTCAAACTATTGGAGGAGAAACAATTATATGCAAAAACATCCAAATGTTTCTTTTGAGTACAAAGGTGGAATATCTGGGTCATATTGTATCTCACGTGGGTGTTAAGGTAGACCCTAACAAAATTAAATCCATTAAGGAATGGAAAGCACCCACAACCATAAAGCAGATGGGAGGATTTCTCGGGTTAACAGGGTATTATCGCAAGTTTCCTAAGAACTATGGGAGAATAGCAACACCTCTAACAACATTATTGAAAAAAGATGCATTTTCATGGACTCCTAAAGCAACTAAGGCCTTTGAACATCTTAAAGAGGAGATGTGCGTATTACTAGTCTTAGCTATGCCAGACTTCACATAAACCTTTATTGTGGAATGCGATGCTTGAGGAAATGGAATTGGTGATTTTTTAATGGAAGAAGGAAGGCCCATTTCTTTTGAAAGTCATCCAATCAAAAGAAAGTATTTACATAAAGCTATTTATGAGAAGGAAATGTTAGCAATACTACATGTACTAAAGAAATGGTGACTGTTGTCCAGGTAAATCCCCTCTTGGGATAGAGGCGATCCCTCTAGCACCAGGGTGGGTCTAGAAAATACGGGAACATACTAACATCTACCTTCCTAGATTGTAAATGAAATTTAGAGAAAGGAAGATGACCTACCTTGTCTTGATGCTATGTTGTCATCTTCCATCGAAGGTTCTTGTTTTGTATCTCTCCTCAAGCTTGATATGCACTACTACCAACGTCCGATTACCTGTGTAAACAGTCAAGACAACACGGCAAACGTAAAATCATGAAAAACATAAAATAATTACAACCTATATAACTGATCAAGGAATGCTATAAATATCATTATAAATGTAAACAAGAGTATAAGATAAACATTAGATGCATTTTATTATGATAAATACAAGGGGAGTGTACAACCAAGCCTTGATTTTAAGGCTCTCCTTTGGCAGGTTTGTATCCAAGCACATTTGCAACACCCTCACACACAAAGGTCCAAGATATATTTATGTTCCTAACACACAGAAAAAATCACACTCTTCTCTAATCGCTTCTCCTCTCTAGCTAACTTAGACTCTAACTCTAACTACGACAACAAAGGTGAAAGAGGTCTCCTTATATAAAAATGGAGGAGGAGGTTATGGATCCTCAAATAATGGGAAAAGAGCTTATCCTTAGGAGTAGTTCCTATTTATTTGGAACAAGAAGCCCAAAGAGGAATTCCTCGGCCATATCCTAAAAAAAAATTCCAGCTGGCCACCTCATTAAGCTTCTAGTTGTGGAAAATTCGTTTCTATTGTTAAAAAAATTCCAAAAGAGGATCTACATGGGTATTAGTGTAAATATCTACTATCGGTGCGGGTTAGATATAGAGAGAAAGTGTCGACCTTGAAAACCATGCTTTTATAGGGATCTTCCAGAAAAGTTGTAAAGGGAGATGAATTGGTAGATAAAGTGTGGTTCAAGGGTATGTATTCCATGCTTGGAAAGTACACAAGGGTCACTGTATGGTTCCTCCAGGATCAAGGAATAGGGAGTAAAAGGACAGTGACAAATTTCTGTATAACGGATACCCCGTAAAGTATGAAGTCAGAACATGAGTGAGGGGTGAAATTCTTTACAAGTGCATGCAAGGAACTAGACGTTGCCATCGAGAGACCTGCAAATCAAGCATAGATACATGTACGTAACTGTAATCTCTCATGAAAATACATGAATCAAGGTGTGGATGTAGCCATCTGTAAAAGAGACCATGGTATGGTTGCAACCATCCATATGAGAAGGATCTCATATAGACTCATGGTATGGATGTAGCCATCCATCTAAAAGAAATATGTATCCAATCATGGAAAAATCATATCGCCTTGCAACCTAGATTTTATCAGGAAAAACCCAGGGTCTTGTGCTCCATCTCGACCCGAGAAAGTAAAAATTCAAGCATGCAAATGAGTGAGATGAAGTCGAACATGCGAGAAGATCGCCTGATTACCAACCAATGATGAAAGTTGTTAACAAGCGCGAGAGAAACCACCAATAATGTGAATGGTTCTCAAGGTACTACTAGTACAATCCATGGAATGTGAATAGTGAGCTGAAGTTGAACACCCGTGAAATCACCCGATTGAAGGCCAATGATGTGAACCTATCGTTGAATGTGAAGAACTTGCCATTAGGGCATGCAAGCTCTAAGGTACCAGAAAGGAGTCTCTAGATCGACTTCCTGGATAATGAGCTGAACTCGACAAGAAGTGATCTATTGAACGAGGGTCATAATGAACCACACATCATCGACACGAAACAGAGGATGTAATATGAGTGTTAATCAAGACTGAAACAGAGGATCGGGAATGTAAAAACTGCAAAAGGATTTTCTCTTGAACATATCGGTGACACAACTCTGAAATTTGGCAGCATTTGACTCAAACAGGATCAAAGGTCATATTGAAAATATTGGTAATCGAATGAGAGGCAAAGATATTTCCAAACCCATGGAGGAAAAGTGACAGGGTGAATATATCCCAACCCGTCACAAACTGCATATAAGTGTCATGTTCAAGAGTGACATATGGTCGACACAACTGACGAATAAATTCCACTTTTCCCCCACCATTTCTGGCGAGTACCTCTTTATTTTTATACAAGCTTGAAGAGGATAGTATATGCTTGTCATATAAGTTTTTCCTTCAGAAAAATCCATCCTAGTACATTTTACAAGCCCTAGGAAGGAGGAACTCGGTAACATCATGATGACGATATCCGATGTCATTTAGTTTTAATGAGTCTGAAAAAGGAAGAACTCGACAAATTTTCATGTTTATAGAGTTTGAAAAGAAGCGAAAAATAAAACTCTAGCAAGTCCCTTTTCGTAGGTAGTCCCACAGATCCGAAAACATATAAAACAATATCTGGGAGAACCTCTTAGTTGTGATTGGCTAAGGTATTCTTTTTTCGTAAGTAATCTGTCCCAACCCGAAAAAGGGGTAAACGTACACTGGGTAGATTACGTTTCACAACCTTTAACGAGTTCAAAACAACAAGACTATTGGCAATATTTTCCATTTTAGAGAGTTAGAAAAGAGTTGGAAGTTGACTCCTCTTGGAGCAACGAGTTATATTAAGGGTAGTAACTGGTTCTGGTGATGGTGGAACTGCTCAGAATAATTAAAGATTAAGAGGATGGCTAACAAGACCAATCATTGCAGTTGTTCCTTAGGAACAGGTAAAACAATCAAGTGAGGGCATATGATTGGTTGAGAAGATGGTAACGATGGAATGAGAAAACCAGGGTTCATCTAGCAAAATAGTCTAATAAAATGGAAAACACGGGAGGAAAAATAAGAATGGTTTCATTTTTACACAAGATTGAAATCATGAAACTCTTCTTGAAGTTGGTTTCATTTTTACACAAGCTTGAAACTGAAACAAACTATGCTTGAAATTGGTTTCATTTTTACACAAGCTGGAAATGGAAACAAACTATGCTTGAAATGAGTTTGCATGCCCCCAACATGGTGACTCAGCAGGTAGCCACAAAATTAACCTGTGGCGGGGAATATATTGACAGGTAAGGACAAATAACTGATGATGGTAGACCAGATGTCACATTAGGACCAAAGAATGAAAGTTGATACATGGTCACGATCTGAATTTCATGTGGAAAATAGATCACACGAAAGAGGGAAGAGACAAGTGCACCCATGGCATAAGCATAGTCGTGCCCCAGGAGCAAATTAAAATCCAAGGGGCCTTGGACCACTATCACGTCTATATAGACAGTTTTCCCTCCCAAAGTAATAGGCAACTTCGGAAGGATCCCTAATGGTTGAATTGTTCCTTTGTTAAAAGCCAACGGATTCTGAGTAACAGGCACAAGTTGCAAAGAACCCAAATATTGCCATGTAGTTGAGGAAAAAATACTAACTGAGGCCCATTCATCTATTATCATGCCCATTACGACCATATTTCAAGCCTATAAAATGATCTAAAAGGGAACGCAAGAAGGAAGACGATATCCTATGAATCGACTCCAATCAAAGGAAGTGACCAAACTACATGGAGGGGGTGCCATAGGAATAAGAGGATTATCCCCCTGTGTTACGAAATCAGAAATACCATCCTCCTAAACTTTGGGAATGAGAGAAGGAGGATCACCTTCTGGAAATGTGGCGATGGGAGTCAGAGGATCATCCCCCTGGATTATGGAAACGGGAGGATCGCCCTCCGATCGCGGGTAATCAGAGGAAACAAAAAGAACCTGACTAGGATGAGACCCAATCTCGATGGAAAATACCTGATGAACTATAGGTGGAATCAGGTCAACCTTTTTCTCAACCTCATTGGTCGTGAATGGACCCGAGAGACTGACTTTCAGAGGGAGTGGAATTGACCGGAGATGAATCCTGATCAATGGGTTGACCAACTAGCAGAGGACTCAAAGAAAACTTCTGGTAACCAACGAGAAGACTGGACTCAGAAGCCGAAAGGGTATCCAACACCTTAGAATATTCATCCATATAAGGACAGAGGTGAATGGGATGGTTCCCTTCACACAACCTACAGGGAAATTTTATCATACCCTGTTTCCTACAAGTCTCTTTATATTTAGCTGAAGGCTCATCATTAGCATGATGCCCAGAGGTTGATGATGAAGGATGAATTGAACCAACAGACCACACTTCTAGCACCTTGGGAATACTAGGGCAATCACGAAGAAGGTAGTCACCCTCACATAGCTTGCAAGGGAATTTGACTCTACGAGACGAAGTGGGAGGTTTATCGATATTAGCTGCATGGGTAGCAATATTTGTTGACCTCCCCCCTAGCTTATTTTCCTTCTTCTTCTTCTTCTTCTAAGCCACCTGGGTACTAGAATCCAAACTTTCACTAGGCGAAGAGGAAGAACGAGGTGAAGAAATGGGCGAAGAAGGTGAGGAGTCAACCTTAGGATCAACATGGGGTTGACATGGTTCAAGCGGAGGAGAACTTGGTTGAGAATCCATTTGTATGTTCGGAACCAACGAGGTTGAAAATAACCAAACGGGTAGACCAATAGTTAACCTAGGAAGGGACAATGTTTCCATATACGAGGAACCAACATTCTCGAATGAAGGAAAAGGACCAGGATTCCCATCTGAGAGGATTCCTTGGTTGGTGAACCCTGGAAACATCACCATTGGCCTCAATCCTGATGAATCACTAAGGAATGTAACTTTAACGAGGAATATTTTGTGGACAATTAAAATTTTGAGACACTGAAACAAACTCTGTTGTTTCATATTTTAATTGTCAGGAAACAGAAAAAATATTACTCTAGTCACTTTCAGGTTGAACGAGTGTGAAAGGACAAGTGCTCGATGATATTTTCAATTTTAGGGGGTCACGAAAAGACCAAAATGACTACTCACATAATCTAAGCAAGAGGTTGTACCAAGTTTTTGTGAACTGCAATATACACCTTGGTGATCAAATGAAAGAGAAATGACCAAGGACTTGATGTACATGCAGGCATTCTCCCTGAATGTTGTGTTCGGTGTATCACTGTTACAAGGCGGGAAACTCAGGTTCCTCTGGATAAAGGATTGCAACCTATGAGGGCCTCCCTTTATATACTCGATAGTATAGGGATCACAAGTATGTACTAGTGCTTTCTACTACCAGATGGTGAACGACAACTACTAGGTTTAATGATGTTGGAACACGTCACTAGCCTAGACCTCTAAATATGTGCATTAAGTTTCAATGATTCCTTAGGTTAATTGAATAAATTTCAACGGTTTACCTTGAATTATGTCCCAATTCCAAGGCCCTACCACTGTCATCAGATAACTTCTATATGCAGCAATATGACAAAATAAACCTTTCAATTCAATGAATGCTATCTAGTTAAGGGAAGAGTCTAAAAAAATTATGCAACAAACAATAATACTGCAACCGAAACTTTTCCAAACTAGATGACTTTCACCATCCAAAATTAATCTAAAACATTCAAATATGTGAATCATGCAATGTAACCTATCCAAAATTCTCTTTTTGAAAACTATGCAATTGTAATCTATGCACAATTTTATTTTTATTTTTAATGAACAAGAATGCACTCAATGAATTTTTCGATGAAATGAGAATATACTTAATGCAAGATTTTAATTAAAGAGAAAGCACTCAAAGAGAATTTTAGTTTTCAATCACTAAACAATGTAATCTAAGTTCAATGATAGATTTCAAACATGACTTTTCAATGCAACTTGATCTAATGCATTTTAACGATAAGAAAACTTTGAGATGAAAACTCAATGAATGCAAATTCGCTTATTGCAAAAGGGATGCAACAAACATTTAGAATACAATCCTGTTTTGAAAAATTTGTAACGAAATTCCTCAAAAGGCTATGAGACATATGATTTCAAGGACAAAGAGGACTTCCAAAGCATGGGATCAAAACAAAGCATTTATTCCCTTTTACATCAAGAAACCAGAGAAAGAAGACTTTTCAGTTGAACAATGAGCAATGTAATCTATGCTCACAAGTGAACAAGCATACCAAATGAACTCGAGAGACACTTGAGACTTGAACACTCAATCAACCAAAAAGAAAAATGAAATCAAGTAGAGATGGCTCACCAAGCAAGGAAACTGACTCAATTAGCAAGGTGATGTCCAGCAAAGCATGCAATTAGGCAATTGATGCACGATCCTAGAAAAAATATGATGTACGTCCCAAAAAACTACCAAAAACCAAGCCAATGAGTCAATAAAACCAACTTGAGTGAAGGGGAGAAAATATAAATCATACAAAGAAAAATATTGGAAGGGAAAGACACACTGGTGAAAGACTTAGGGAAAAAATCTTAATTTTTCACACATACTGGAATTGGCATGATTTTAGGGGTTGAAACTAGCACTAGCGGCCCATTGGCGTAGCTTTCTAACTCATAACTAGCGCCAATTGGCACGACTGTTAGACAAATAAAAGCAGCAATTCCTAAAAACAAAAAAACAAAGAATTTCTCCTAACCAAGACTAGACTCACTACTTCAAGAAAAAACTAAAAGATTGCAATTGATGAAAAACATAGGAACAACAGAGAAATGGTCGTTCGACTAAACTCATCGAATGACTAAGACCTCAAAGAGTGACAAAATCAAAGGAAAGTCCCCAGTGGAGTCGCCAATTTTTTGTCCATGTAAATCCCCTCTGCGGACAAAGGCGATCCCTCTAGCCCTAGGGTGGGTCTAGAAACTATGGGAACATACTAGCATCTACCTTCCTAGATTGTAAATGAAATTCAGAGCAAGGAAGATGACCTACCTTGTCTTGATGCTATGTTGTCATCTTCCGTCGAAGCTTCTTGATCTGTTGCTCTCCTCAAGCTCGATACACATTGCTACCAACGTCCGATTACCTGTGAAGGTAGTCAACACACCACGAAAAACGTAAAATCATGAAAAACATAAAAAAAAATTACAACCTATCTAACTGATCAAGGAATGCTAGAGATATCATTATAAATGTAAACAAGATTGGAAGATAAACATTAAATGCATTTTATTATGATAAAAACTAGGGGAGTTGTTCAGGCCTCAGAAATCTGTGGCAACAACAAGGGGGATAACCACCCAGTACGGACCTTAAAGCAATTCCTTTTATGTTTGGGATAGTGGCTTTGATTCAGTGTAATTGGACTAGTTTCCCAGATTTGGGTTTTTTATGATTGTTGGGTTTCGCTCAAATCATTTGAGAGAAAAATCACTAAAAACTTAAAACAAATATATTCTAGAATGAAAAACTTTGAATTAATTCTAATCTAATCTAACCTGGGATAATGCTAATTTTATGCGATCTAGAATGATATATATTTAGTCTGTGATGATTTAGATCAATCATAGACTTAATAGAATTAATACTTTATAAGATGATTAGTTTGAGAAATAGTTAATCAAAAGAAGATGTAAAACATATCTCATATAGTTTGATGATCATATATAGAACAAATCAATTTCTATCTTTATATCATACAATAGCACAACTGATATTTCAAACAGAAACAATTGATTTCATACATAATTCATGAAAGCAGAATTTATCACTAATGTTTAAAAAATAATTTAGCATATATGATAATAGTACCAGATATATAATGTCCTGTTCATTTGATCAACAATAATAGGCCACAATCAATCCTTCTATCAATGAGCCTTTCAGAGAATACAAAATTGCATCAACAATGATCAACAAAATGATGTATAGCTGAAAAGTCCATGTTCCATTATTTCATCATGGCATCTACAAACTTACAATAAAGCATTCTTTGTAAATGTTCTCAATAAAATTTTGGATCCTTCTCTAAATGCATGAGAAGGGTTTAAATACTACATTAACTACTTACAATAATATATTTATACAAAATATCCAATGAGGTGGTTTTCTAACAACCTTCCTCATTCCTAGTGCCTATTTGCTAAAATTGAAATTATTAAAAAAAAACTAACTTATAATCATGCCCAATGATATATTACTGTCAGCTCTACTTTTCTACTCACAAATATCAGAGATCGACCGACCTTGTGGAGGCTTTCCGAACTGCGTCTTCATTTTCCTAGTAAATATAGCATCATGGAAAAGTGGCTGCATTTTCTGTATGGCATCTAGAAAGAAATTCAAGGTCATTACTTGACTATGTGGCTTAAATAGTAACTGCCAGTATGATTCCCAATCATTTTTCTTCAGTTGTGAAAGCGTTTCTTCTTGAAGTTGACCTGTGTTTTTCCAACTCTGTTCTAAATTTCTTATATCAGGAATTGATTTGTAATTTCCTTCTTTAATCAAACCAAAGTTATGCAACATGTGGTTAATCATTTTTACCATATTCTTTGATATACCTACTGCTCTGGCTATGGCCAACTCAGCCTGTTTTACCTGTGCATCCCAGTCTGTAAAAAGGATATCTTTGAAATTTTCTTTGATCTTTGGGAGATTTGACTTTCTCCCTTCTTCTGAAATGTTCCATTCAATATAATTAGAAATTTTGTTATTGAGTTCATTAAACTCAATTCTCTAGTAAATGACTGTGTTGGTCAACTGTTCACTGATTTCCAAGTGTGGGATTATGTCTGACATCTGTAGGATAAACAAGTTTTGTTGTTTTGAGAGTAATGCATTCAATGCCAGTGCTTCTTTTATGAATTCCTCTACAGTAGGAATTCATTCATATTTTTTAAGATCTTCTCTCAATTATTTAATCAATGTGTTTTTTCTAGATAAGTCATTTTCATGAGTTTTCTCAAGCACTTCCATATCTTTCTTAAATTTGAGGAGTTGCTGCTCTACCTTTTGATTCAGACTGCTCGTTTCTTCATCCAACTTCTGTTGTAGCTGCATGATCTTATCTTCTTTTTCTTGAACCAAAATGGATACTTCGGCTACCTTATCCATCATTGCAGTAGTGTATGCTCTTGCAAATTGTGATAGCCGAGTCATATTTTCAATTGGATTTGAAGGAGTGTATTTCCATACAAATTCCATAACTTCATTTCCTGGAGGTGTTTCAATCATTCTCCTTTTTATTTGTTTCCTTACTACTGATTTATGAAGAGGGATGTAGAATAAATCTAGTGGAGGTATATCATTTACCTTCAGAACATTCTCATTAGTAGGAAACACAGGAATGACTTATGTATCTTGGGAGGTTATCCCAGGGGTTTCAATGATTTCTTTTGTTGAAACTATTTGTCCCTTTGGAGTGTGAAATTATGTATATTTTTCTAAAGATGATACCTTTGGGGTATTTATCAATGTGTTGCTAGCTGAAATCTAGAATTGATCTAATTCACTCTGATTCTGTGAATCTGTTTGTTCTATCCTGATTTCTTTTCTTTCTTATGTTGTATAACTAGTAACCAAGACATTTTGAGGGATGCGTCTGAGTCTTTGTTCTTTGTACTCATTGAATCTCTATATTTCTTATGGATTTAGGTTCAATTTGACAAAATTTTGGACTTCATCAAAAGTCCCAACTGATTGCAAAATGTCTTCAAATCTATCATTAGTGTGTATGATAAGTTTGACTTTAACTGACTGACTAAACTTGTTAGCAATCTTCTCTAGGTCGAATTGCCTTGAGGGTAAAATGGGGAACTTAAAAAGCTCAATATTTTGACATTCTTTCAATGCATGATTGAAATTTTTGAAGGTGAATGTACCACATTGAATTGGAAAACTTGGCCATAAGGATTTTTTACTATCCTTCAAAGATTTGGTGAGTCCATTACCAACAGTTTGGTAAGCGACTTCTCTCTCCATTAATTTATCAAAAACATACAAAGGAAGAATATGTGGGGGAGCAGAGCTTACAAATACTCTAATATATGAAAATGATTCTTCAAAAAAACATCTCCCTATCATTTTAAGGTTTGTAAGGGCTTCCTTAAGGAACCTAGGGCTCACTCTATCAAACATAAATTAATGTAATGGTAATACAACTCCATAACATAGCCTATGAAAATGTGGTGCATAATTATGCTCCCATATCTCTTTCTGACTCAAATTAATAGGGGTGGGATCCTCGGGAGTCCATTTCCAACCCATAACTGGAAAACCTTCAGAAAAATAGATAGCATCAAAAATATATGCACTCATGAAAAATTGAGGGACGGGTTTGGAGGAAGAAGCTCTTGTTTGGCAATATTCATTAATCTCTTTAGCTAGATTTTCAGAAAGAATGGTTGCCCAATTCATGATGTGGGAATTAACATAGGAATAAATCAGGGGGAGCCAATTTATGGAGAATTTGGTATTATCAGGGAGACCATGTAATCTGCATAGCATCGTGGCTTCAAAATTGTATGGATTTTGTAATATTCCAAAATTAGCACGCAGCTAATTGGAATATTGATTTTTGTTTTTATCACCTAGCAACTTAATAAATGGGTAAGGAGGCCCATGCATATTAAAAATATGAATAAAATCCCTCATAATGTGAAAAGGGATAGTCATAGGAGCTAGATTTCACACCCTCATGTGTGAACAGAATCATTTGCATGTGGACAAGGTCAAGTTTGACCAAGTCAATAGCGCTGGGATAGGAGGTGGAGAAGACTTGGAGAGACAACGCAGTATGATTGGGAGGGAGATTACTTGGTGGAGGAAACCCTAATGAGTGGAAACCATGGTGAGATGGCTTACATTTTTTTAAAATGAGTGCAAGGCAGCCATTGTTATTCATGATTTGGATTATTGATTTCTTGGTCTATTTAGACTTTGTGCATTCTCCTGCTGTTTAGTAGAGTTGCAGTGATGCTTAGCACAAGGCATTCTTGTTTAGGAATTCCTTCTCCTTTAAAGAGAGGCCTATTGAAGGAGATTTATCTTCATTTCTCCACATCTATGAAATGAGGCCAAGCATCCTCCTTCAGCAACAACGTAGTTTCTGTTTAGAGCTGGGTTGTGTTGCAGGGTGTTGCAGTGGAGGTTACTGAACACCACTTCTGGAGCTTATTTTTCATAGGAGGAAGCCTTATTTCCTTTGGAGGATTAGTGAGGAAGCTTCTAGGCTTATTTCATCATCTTTGGCATCAGGCCAACCATTTTCCATCATCTACAGAGTAGCCCCTCTCCTTGATTGTGTTATTTTCATAGAGCATCTGCAGTGAGGGTTGCAGTGCTTGTTTGAAGGGAGAGATCTTCAGTGTTAGGATTATACTTTCACTTGGAAGATCCATTGGAGGAGGTTTTTTCAGCTTGTGTATCATCTACAACCATCTCCATCCATTTCTTGAGTTGCAGCTGCTACCCAACCCTGCTCCTCCGACATTTTTTCCATTTTTCATATTTCAAGAAATTTTTCTAGGATTGTCTTGAGATTGTTTCCAGGGGTTTAGAGCTTTGTTTCCCCACTTATTTGAGCTATACATTTCCATATCCATGTATTGAAATTATTTTTGTAGCAGTGCCTCCTATAAACTGTGCAGTCATAGGCTTGGGATTTCTAAATGTAGCAATGTTCTTCATTTCCTTGTACATGTTGTATTGAGGCTTGCATTGCCTAGCTTGAGTGATCATTACCTCAAGAATTTGTATACATTTTCTGCTATAACATAAATTTTATGGATATTTGGATCTTCTCATGATTTATGTATTAATATAACGCTGCTACTCCAATATGTGTTTTTACATTGCTGCATCTCCAACTTTGGAACATCTTAAGGTGTTCTTATTGTTGTAGATTTTCCCTATTTTGGCATATTATAGATTTTCCAGTGAGGCGATAGGGTATGTTATCACTCTAGTAATTCTAAAGTTGTGAGATTTTTTTTTTTTAGTCCAAGAACAGTAGAGGTAACCACAAACCAACATCAAAATCTAGGATCTAGCCTTCCTAGGGTTCAAAGAGGGCTCTCTCTTTAAAATTTAACTTTGTTTTGATTTGTAAATATTAGGCTAGTTATGAATGTGTAGCTTTGGTTTGGTTTTGGTAGATTTGGTGGGAAAAATAACTTAAAAGGATGGATAGTGGGGAATATATTTCTCCATTTGGCTAAGGAGTCAAAATCAAGCAAACATAACTGGGATCAAAGTCAAGAGGTCAAATGTTTTCAGGGAAAGATAGATAACCCTTGAAGATCTTGGAAAGTTGTTTTTATGAGGTGGTATGATCGGGATAAAGGGAAATTAAGAATCCTTTGATCCGGAAAAGGAAGTAGTAGGAAGAGGTCAAATGAGAGAAGGAGAAATTAAGGGTTCCCTCCACTGGAAATCAGAGGAAAACATAGAAATGATAACTAGTTAAAAACAGGGTGCTCTCAACAAATCCTTTAGTAATACTTCTAGTATTCATTTCAATTTAGAATAAACATAGATGGATGTATGTAACAAAGAAATATAACAATGACAAGGAAATACTTCACTCCAAATAGCTCATCATAGGAATCCTGAAGTATGATTCCAATTGGTTTGATCCAGCCTGCTACTCAAAATTTGACACACAAAAGCTTTCAAGTCCAACAAAAATGACTATAACAATCTCCAGCAATTTTATTCCACACAAAATGCTTCTAAAGATGAAGTATTTATACGTAGTTCTTTACAAAATATCCTAGAATGCTTCTAGGAATTATCTGAGGAAAATAAAATATCTTTACAACAATAATAGAGACAGTTGCTTAACAAATTAGTAAGTTGTCCTATTTATCCAAAAGAAATAGAAACTGCTTTTAGGATAAGATGTAGCTAGCTTCCTTGGTGTCTTCCTTCCTGTTAGCCCCCCTATAAATTTTTGACAAGAAAACAGGGGGCTAAAATGTTTCTGAGCCTTCAAGGAATGCATTTCCTCTGAAAACACATCATCCTTGAAGTCTCCTGTGCCCTTCCCTTTGATAAATTCCCTTTGTTGACTCCCATTATAAGGTCTCACTGATTGCAAAAATTTGTTCTCCAAAAGGCCTAATTTTTCCCCTTGTACCCCTGCAGAATGCCCCATTTTAACCTTTTTTTTCCCCTTGTCAAATTCCCCTATGATCCCCTAAATCCTCCCAAAATCCCCTTTACATCCTGCACACACCCCTTGTTTTGCCTATTTTCCCCTTTTCCCTCTATTGTTACCTATTTCTGTCCTCAAATTTCATTAAAATGGGCCAAAATCCATTTTCCACCTTATAAGGTCTTAGCCCCCTTCGGATGGCCCCTAAAACCGTCTCCCCCCATGTGATCTGGGCGCTAGAACCACCCGCCAGCCCGAAGAGCGCTTATCTCAAATATGTATCAGGAGCGTCGTGAGCCATCGATCTGCATTGATTGGACGGCCATCGCGAGCTCCGTAGCATCCATTACCCTACCCTTTAACCACTGATTCATCGCATCACAACTGTTTATTTACCCGCAGATTCGACGGTTCGAAATCTGCCCGCCTTGGTAGTCCCCATGCCAATGCGCCCGTCTGAAAACCGCCTGTATCTATTGCATCACTTTCTGAGGGCTGGCGGTTTTTTCCATTCGACAGCAATTCCACTCATTGCCTGATGCGTGTCGCGGCACTATTTGAAAACCACCCTCCCATCACGCGCTATAGTTCGCCAGAAAACCCGGCGTGATATGCACATGCACCGTCCGATCTCAAGCTGCCCATCCAACGGTGATCACTCCATGAAGTTGCGCGGGGGATAACCTAAGGCCTCCGTACCCCTGGCCCACTATCCGTCGCCCTCCGATACGTTTTCCACCATTGATCTCCTACTGAGATCGGACGGTCCAGATTTAAAGTTGGCCTCGCCATTGACTGGGTCCTGCCACGTCACCTCTCCACGTGTTTTTATCACATTATCCTCCAGCCTCCTTATATTTCATTCATATTTCATTCAGAGGTCATTTTTCAAAGGTTTGCATTTAAATTTTTCACCACAGTCCGCCAACTTTCACCATGGCCTTCTTCCACTGTTACACTGTATTTTTCGCCGCCACCTCGCGCACTTCTGCCATTTTACTAGTTTACTTGACCATCCTCATCATCCCCGTTGCATCCACCACCACCATGCACAGTTTTCTTAACAATTTTTCATGTTTTGCAGGGTTATCAGATGGTGAAAGCCACCATGATTACACAATCTTTATTACAGCGGAAAAAAATGGAGAAAGGACCATTTTCAGAGGCCAAAATCACGAAGAAAACCTGGGAAGGAGCCATGACAGGACTTGCTTTAAAAGAACGGGGTTTGAACTCTGTAAAACTTCCCCAGAGCCATTAAGAGTGCATATTTCACCGACAGAGACAGTTTGAAGCGGCAAAGAGTATCAGTACAGAGTTAGGGAGTTCTTATGCACATCATTGAAAGATATTAAGCCTTAATCTATGTATTTAAAGGCAGAGTACTGAATCAGAGACCCCGTGGATCACGTAGAAGGTCCAATGCACAGAAAACCATAATAATAGGGTTTTGACATCAGCAGAGAATTCTTCCATCAAAGGACAAGGTGCCCATACCGTCTGCATGTTTTTTCGTGTCCCTAAGGAAATTTAGCCCTGAAAACAGTCCTAAGCTACCAGAGCATTTGTTATGCAGTATGGCGGACTTCGCAGTCATTTATTTATTTTTTGTTTATTAACCAGAAGTACTACAAAATACTGCAGCCAAAGTGCATCAGAGACATATCGGAGTAAATGGAAGCCTGGAGAAGACCACTCTTTCACCCAAAGAGTGCCATGGATAAATGCACAGAATTTAAATAGAATGGGCCTCGGCCCTCTTCCTTTACAGAGTTTTAATGTTGCATTTAGTTTTCACCTACTTTATCTGCTCTAGTTGAGCTATAAATTCATAAAGAAACTCATTGTAAAGGTGGTTGATCGGTTATCAGAGAATTACAAGCTGTTTCTTTTGAGACATAGTCTCTGTGTAAAGTTGTAAGATAGACTGAGGAAGATGTTTTCAGATTGAATATCCAGCTATTGGTAATGTTTTACTTGACTGATGTTGCTCTTTAATATGGCAAGCACATTTCTTTGGATCCTGATCTAAAGCAGCGGTGATGTTTTTCTATCTCTGTGTTTTATTTCATTTCATTACATTTCTACTATCTCGCATCAGAAATCTGGCATAGGATTTACCCTTGTTAGGTACCCTATGTTTCTTCTCTCCTTGCCTTCAATGTTTTCTGCTATATGTGTTATCTAAGGTTTGATTTCAATTAATTTAACCAGTGTAGTGGATGTTATTGCCTGCTAGCTGATGTTTGAATTAATGAAGCTGTTCTTAGATGTTCTTGTTAGGATTTTATTGAATGAATTGGGAACACTAGGAGGTCTAGAACTCTGTCTCTATCTCACTAGGATCATTTTCAGTTAATTGACCCTTTTCTAAGATCCCTCAAGATAGAGGCCGAAGCATTGATAGTTCAAAGTCTCTCTCTGATCTCACGTCTTTAACTTTGTGTTCTAAATCTTTAATGTTTCTTGTCTGAAGAGTTAGCCTTTGGATTTTTAGAATCACAGGTGTTCAATGGTATGCCCTATCTATGGATCTGATTTCTAAAGGTCACCTTGGATGGTTTCCTTGCTTTCACCTTCTCTCTTACCATTTCATATCACATAATCATCTTTAAGATTCAATTCTTTAGATGACTAGCCCAACTGAAAGCTTGCATATTGAATAGCAAGTAAACCCTTTCCTGACTCCATTTACCAATGGTCTTGATATTCCCTGGAGTGTCTCTCCTTTGCCTAAAATCCTCTTTGCTCATCATTGTCTTATATTGGACCCTTCTTTCTTGATTCCCCACAACCAAACAAACAATCAAACAAACCAACCTTATCCCTATAACTACCCTAACATCTTAACGCTGAGCTTCAAAGACATAAAAACTTTTCTCATATAGAGAGATCGCTCTCTAGACCTATGAGGGCTAGATCCTGAGGTCTGAAAGTGGTTCTGATGTTGTCTCATCTTTTTTTCTTGCCAACCAGGCCAAAACATGGGAACCCCAACATAATGGCGACTCCGCTGGGGAGATTTTGAGTGTTTCTCACCTTAATACATCATAAGAGCCTCAGAAACCTACAATCTCTGGTTAGGTTGGTAGTGAAACACTTCCATTTGTAATTCACTTGCTACACCATTTGTTGTGTTTCTCCCACACTCTTAGACAGAGTCTGGAAAGGGCCAGGTAGCCTCTAGATCTCACACTCTTTTAGAAGTGACATATCTGGTAAAAGCCCTCCCATTCAATCTCTGGTTTGATTTTTGTGTGTTTTTGAGATATCTTTGAAAAGAGACATCTCATAAGAACTGTGGTGGACAATGTACCCTCCAGAAACATCGTAAACCCTCCACCTGGCGAGTCCATAGTTCCTAAACGATTAAAAGATTCCACTGGTGATTAGTAGGCCTAATAATTATCTTGGTTCACATAAAGACTCCACTGGGAGACCAGAGCCCATTACGACATCATCCACAGTAGAAGTAACAATTAGGGTTAAGCAGCTTTGTTGGAAAGTAGAATTCTGGTTTTCAGAACCATTCATACAAGAGCTTACCCTGACCCAAACCCCCTGGAAATAGTTGAAAAACCTGATAGCATCCTCAAGAGATCTCCTACACCTAAAAAATAAACTATTTCCAGCCACATCCATAGAGCTAACTCTACACCAGCAGACTTTACAGCTCTATCAAACTCATTTTTTGACCTAGGCACTCAAAACAGCTTACCAAGAACTAGGTCACTCAGTGTCCTAGACCAGCCAGACCTTGAGCTCCTTGGTTCCCCACCTCATAGTGGTAAACATCTTTGGGATAGGCAAACCCCTCCATCTACACCCCCTGATATTCACTTCATTCAAAACTCAGGGCTCTGCCACCCTAAATCTGCCCGACAAGCCTTTGCTGGCCCTATTATCCCTATCATCCATATACCAGCTGCTCAAGCCAACCCTTTACCTCATCAAAACATCATCATGGCAGCCTGGTATGCACCTCTAGTTTTACCCCAGCCTCTACTACCCTTACCAAATGATTATCAATCAAAGATCCCACACTTCACTGCAAAAGAGTCCACCACAACTCAACACCATGTAGATAGGATGGAAGATTCTTTTGACTAGATGGAAATAGATGATGATATAGTAAAAATGAGAATATTTTCCTAGAGCTTAGGAGGTGATGTGAAGAAATGGTTCAAGAGCCTACCTCCTAATAGTATCCAAGAGCTTCCTGCTTTATATCAGTCCTTCATAAAAAAATGGGAGGTTAAGGCCAACCCTCTCCAAATCCTAGCAGAATAAAAGAACCTGAAAAGAAACGTAGGCGAGAGTGTCCAAGACTACTCTACAAGGTTTAACAGCGTTTATAATGCTCTTCGACCACACATGAAACCTCCCGTAGGTATGGTTGTAGTAAAATACCCTGAAGGCTTGGATGCTGATATGGCCTACCAGCTTAGGGAGAGGGATTATGACACATTGGAAGACATGCAAAAGGGAGCAGTGAGTGTAGATGAAAATTTTATTGAGAAGAAAGCAAGATTGAGAGCTGAGAAGAGGGTAACATATAGATATGACAATGTAGCTTCCACATCTGATTCGAATTATGAACGTATATCCAAAAATATGGAAAAGCTACAACAAATGATGGAAAAAATGGTTGTCATAGTTAGTAACCAAAACAGAAATCAAAACCAGAACTAGAACTTTAGAAGAAACAAAACCACTCCCAATAGACAAAGCGAATCAGATCAGCAAGTTATTCCCCCATTCCAAGAGAAATTTCTTGATGAAGATGAGGGAATCATAGAAGAGTCTGAGGGAAACACAATAAAAATGTTTGAAGTAGAAAACTCAATCCACAACTGTTCCACAGAAGAAGATCAACCCTCACCCTCATATTAGGATGAGGAGTGGTTAGAATCTGAGGACTACAGGTTAGGATTTGAAGATGCCATCATGCAGTTCAGAGAACAATATGAACTTAGAAGCAAAAAGAGCCTAGACACTGCCAAACCAAAAGCTTCTGAGGTTACTATCAAGAGAAGGCTTGAGAAAACTTCTAAAGGGACTGTTTAAAGTAACAAATCAGCAGCTGAGAGTTCTAGAAAAAACAAAGAAAAAGACAACCAAAACACTGATAAACAAGGTAAACCAACTAGCAGCACTAGCATTGCGGCTAATGCTCCTGATAAAACTGTCACAAGCACTGTGCATAATGAAAATCAGCACACTGATTCAGCCACTAAGGTAGTGGTTAACAAAACAGAGTTGAACATTCCAAAGAGTCAGTCCACTTTCAATTTGGAGAGTGAGATTTCAAAAATTAAAATCTTTGTCCCACTCTCTGAGCTGGCCACTCAGGATGTATATAAAGGAAAAATTTTGAAAGAATTAAATTTAGGTGAGAACAGTGACACTGTAAATCTGAGTGATGATCAACCTGCCCTTTTGTTTGGTCCAAAGATAGAAGGAAAGTTTCAGGAAGGGGTAGTGCCCCCTTTTTATATCAGTCTTAATATTGATGATAAGATCCTCCACAATGAAATCCATGATTCTGGGGCATCACACAACCTGATGCCTAAAGTAGTGATGGAAATATTAGGCCTAGAGATAACTCGCCCCTATAAAGATTTATATTCATTTGACACTAGCAGAGTAAAATGTTTGGGCCTAATAAAAGACCTATGTGTAAGCCTTACCCAGATTCCAGCAAAGTGTATGGTCATGGATGTTGTAGTGGTAGACGTGCCACCCAAGTATGGCATGTTATTATCAAGATCATGGGGAGCCAAGCTACAAGGTACGATTAAAATGGATGGGGCTTATGCCACAATCCCAATCTTCGACCAACTTAGAAGACTGTACAAAGAGGCACAAATGAAATTCCTGGTCAGTAGCCCCAAAAAGCCTGAAAAATCACCTTTATACTCCATGCATACAGACCTTGACTCTTTCATCCTTTGTAATGATGAATCCTTAGAAGGGTCAGAGTCCAAAAACAGAGATACAAACAAGGAAACAGAGCTCATGGACTTTAACATAATGGCTACTCTATATTTGGAGGAGAATGATATAGAAAACTCGGAACATTGCACTGAAACAAAAACTCGGAGTGAACAAGAAACAGAATGCAGTCGGCTGATTAGTCACCCTTCACAAGTTCATACACGACACCAAGAACGAAACGATGATAAACCCGAGAATGAAACCTTATGGGAAATGAATTTCGATGGGTCATGCACCAAGAGAACTACTGGAGCAGGAGTGTGGATACATAACTTAGAGAGTGACTACGCAGAGAGCCATGCTTGTAACCTACACTTCAAATGCACAAACAATATTGCAGAATATGAGGCTTTGATCCTAAGCTTGAATTTGTTGAAAAAATTAGGATCCCATAGGATAACTGTGCATGGGGAGTCTCATTTGATCATTAAACAAGTGAATGGTGAATACACAGAAAAACATCCTAGGCTGAGAGCATATAGGAATGACACTATGGATTTATTGAAAACCTTTGTAGAATGTGAGCTAGTGTTTGTCCCTAGGAGACAGAACGCAATTGCAAATGGATTATCTTGCCTAGCTATTTCATATCACAAGCCTCCCAGCGACTAACAGGTCATCATTTAGACCAAATTCAGACCTGCAGTGCCGGAAAATGAAAAATATTGGCAGGTCTTTGAGGGTGATAAACAGATTGAAGATTTCCTGGCAGGTAGAGATGAGTTTGAATTTTCTGATTCAGATTCTAAATCTAACAGTAGCTGCCTAAGTGAAGAATCCTCAGATGAGGAAGAACCACCCTGTAACATAGAAATAAACACTTTAGATGAACTAATTGGAAATCCAAAAAAAAAATGTGAAAACACAGATAGTGAAGAAGTAGAGGTGTTGCAGACCAAAGATAAGAACATACCCCGAGGTTTGGCACCTTTAGAGGACCTTTTTGACTTTGATGATGTAGCAAAAAAGCCCACTATAGAACATGCAGACTCTGATGTTGAGGAATGCAACATAGGCACTGAAGATAAACCCAAGATGATCAAATTGGCTAAGTCCCTGCCTACAAACATGAAAAGGAAATACATTGACCTTTTCAAGGAATTCATTGATGTTTTTGCTTGGAGTTATGAGGACTTAAAGGCCTATGACACAAACATCATACAACACAAAATAACCTTGAAAGAAAATCAGAAGCCCTTTAGATAGAAACTCCGCAGAATAAACCCAAAACAATTGCCTATAGTGGAAAGAGAGATTAAGAAGATGTATGAGGCAGGTATAATTGTTCCTGTGAGGTTCTCTGATTGGGTATCAAACCTAGTGGCTGTGAGAAAGAAAATAGGGTAGATCAGGCTATGTATTGATTTCAGGAATTTTAATAGAGCCTCACTCAAAGATAATTACCCTTTGCCAAAAATGGAACACATCCTTCAGAGGGTAGTAGGCTCAAAAAGGATCTCCCTGCTGGATGGTTTTTCAGGTTACAACCAAGTTTTAGTAATCCCAGAAGACCAACTCAAAACAGCTTTCACCACTCCATGGGGCACTTTTATGTATGTAAAGATGCCCTTTGGACTGATGAACGCTGGTGCAACCTTCCAAAGAGCAATGGACATAGATTTTTCAGATGAAATAGGACACTTCATTGTCATCTATCTGGATGACATAACAGTCTATTCCAAGACTGAGGAAGAACACCTAGAAAACCTGAGAAAAGTGTTTGAAAACTGTAGAAGGTTCGGTCTGTCATTGAATCCTAAAAATATGGTATTTGGGCTACAAGAAGGAAAACTTCTAAGCCATATCATATCTGAGAAATAGATTAGGATAGACCCACAAAGAGTTGAGGGGATACGACAAATCACACTCTCGATAAATATCAAAGAGTTACAGTCCTTCATTGGGAAAATTAACTTCCTCAGGAGGTTTATTCCCAACTTAGCTGAACACCTTAGGAATATGACAAACATGTTAAGGAAAGGTGTGGGAGTTAAATGGACTCTTGAAGCTAAGAAATATTTTGAATCAATTAAACTTGCACTCACCCAGGCTCCTGTCCTAATTAGCCCATATTTCTCAAAGGATTTCCTAATATTTTCATTTGCCTCTAAACATAAAGTAGCTACAGTTCTGCTGCAGAAAAATCTAGAGGGAATGGAACAGCCCATTTCTTTCTTCAGCAAAGCTTTGAGAGACGCACCCTTGAAATACAACATAATGGAAAAATAGGCCTATGCTCTGGTTAAGGCCTTGAAAGACTTTAGGGTGTACATACTGCATTCCCACACCATAGCCTATGTGCCCAATATAGTGGTTAAAGACATTTTGTCCCAAGACCCGGATGGGAAGAGGGGCAAATGGATTGTTGTGATCTTAGAATACGACCTTGAGATTAAACCCACAAAACTTATTAAAGGTTAGGGCTTAGCTCAACTAATGGCTGAATCAAATCTACAAGCCCTTGAAATCAACATGGTAGATGACTTGGATGAGCAGTAGGGATTTCCTAATTCCACTGTTGAGGAGAAGTTTCAGAGCTCTCCTTGGTATTCTGACATTATGTATGTGCTCACACACCTCAATGTCCCCCCTGAACTATCAAAGAACAAGGCAAAATTCTTAAAGCTAAAGGCCAGAAGCTATTGCATAAGGAATGAAGGATTATACTGGAAAAATGCAAATGGCCTATTGCTTAAATGTTTTCCTGAGTCTGAAGCAAAAAAAATCAAACAATAATTCCATGCAGGAGAGTGTGGAGGCCACCTGAACTGGAAAGCCACTGCAAACAAAATACTCATAGCTGGCTACTATTGGCCAACACTCTTCAATGATATCCATAAGATGATAATTTCCTGCCACAAATGCCAGATTTTTGAAGGCAAAAGAAAGCTCCTCCCCTTACCTCTACAACCCATTACTGTTGAAGGTCCCTTTATGCAATGGGGCCTAGATTTCATAGGAGAAATTCACCCTGCTTCTTCTGCACAACACAAATGGATCTTAACAGCCACAGACTACTTCACTAAGTGGATATAGGCCATACCTACTAGGAATGCCACAGATGCAGTCATCATTAGGTTCCTAGAAGGTCATATCCTCTCCCGATTTGGCTTCCCAAGAAAAATAATCACTGATAATGCTGCTGCCTTTGGATCCAAGAAAATGGTTGATTTTTGTCACAGGTATCAAATAGCACTCAGTCATTCAACTGCCTATTACCCACAAGGTAATGGCTTAGCTGAATCATCAAACAAGAGCCTAGTGACCATCATCAAAAATCTACTGCAAGAGAACAAAAATTCATGGCATAAAAAGTTAGTGCATGCCTTGTGGGCCGACAGGCTTACAATAAAGAAATCCATTGGAATTTCTCCATATCATCTTGTCTATGGAACAAAAGCAGTGTTTCCTACCAGCCTTGGAGAACCAGTGATTAAACTTGTCCAAGAGATTCAGATAGAGAAAACAGCATGGTGAGGAGAATAAACCAAACGATTCATCTCCGGCAGACAAGGGAAGAGGTCTATAACAGAGCTCTGAAAGTTCAAGAAAATATAAAGAAATTATTTGACAAAAGAACTAAGGCTTCTGATTTTAAAGTTGGAGATAAAGTTCTGAAGTGGGACTCAAGAAGAGAGGACAAAGGAAAGCACGGCAAGTTTGATAGTTTATGGCAAGGTCCCTACATCATCCAGGCTATTGTGGGTCCAAATGCCTTTTTTCTACAAGAGTTAGATGGTACCAAATTGTTTGGGGGTCTTGTTAATGGCAAGATGCTCAAACACTACTTCTGTTGATTTCCAATTTCCAGTTTCCATTTCCATTGTAAATACCATTGCTATGTTTTGTTTTCAAGAAAAAAAGAAAATGTTCCAAAAAACAGAAAAGGGAGAGGTTCAGACATGATCAAAACATGAACCTCTGAAGTGAAAATATTGGCTCTAACATGATCAAAACTTGAGCCAAAGAAAGTAAATATAGTTGGTTCAAACATGCCCAAAACCTAGACCAGCAAATAAGAAAGAAGAATCAGCTCTAACAAGCCCAAAATCAAAGTTGAAATGAAGAAAAGAAAGTGACTCTAACAAGCTAAAAACTTGAGTCACAAAAGAAGGAAGGATGCTACAAAACTTCAAATTTCAAGCCTTCAAGATTTTGTTTTCAGGTTTCTGCAAAATTCCATCCATGTGCAACTGTCTTTATGACTTGGATCCACAGCAAACTAGACTGTCTAATCCTAGTTTGACTGTTTCTAAATTTCTGTTGTAGAATGTAGAGAACAAGTCTGTTGGATAGTCTAATACCAGCAGATATTAGATTAGGTAGAGAAACATATGAGACCAACAATTTAATATGGTTTCATGAAGCAATAAGGGTAGAAATAGAATAGGTTTATTTTCTTGTTTAAAAAAAATAAAAATAAAAAAATAAAATGATGTAAAGGGTCTGCTAGTTCAAATGCACCCTAGAAGAAAAATGCTAGGATTGTAGGGTGGGTAGGTAGATTGTTTGGGAATGTTTCTACTGATCTATCATATTTGTGGCAGCTAAAAGTCAAGGAATAAATATGGCTCAAGGTACCAGGCATCTGGCCTACTCCAAAGATCTATTCTCTGAATTCTTTACTCCTTCAAGAAGAAGCCATCCCCATGTGGAGCCACTGTTAGCCCCCCTATAAATTTTTGACAGGAAAACAAGGGGCTAAAATGTTTCTGAGCCTTCAAGGAATGCATTTCCTCTGAAAGCACATCATCCTTGAAGTCTCCTGTTCCCTTCCCTTTGATAAATTCCCTTTGTTGACTCCCATTATAAGGTCTCACTGATTGCAAAACGTTGTGCTCCAAAAGGCCTATTTTTTCCCCTTGTAACCCTACAGAATGCCCCATTTTAACCTTTTTTTCCCCTTTTCAAATTCCCCTCTGATCCCCTAAATCCTCCCAAAATCCCCTTTACATCCTGCACACACCCCTTGTTTGGCCTATTTTCCCCTTTTCCCTCTATCGTGACCTATTTCTGTCCTCAAATTTCATTAAAATGGGCCAAAATCCATTTTCCACCTTATGAGGTCTTAGCCCCCTTCGGCTAGCCCCTAAAACTGTCTCCCCCCATGTGATCTAGGTGCTAGAACCACCCGCCAGCCTGAAGAGCGCTTATCTCAAATATGTATCGGGAGCGTCGTGAGCCACCGATCTGCACCGATCAGACGGCTATCGCAAGCTCCGTAGCGTCCATTACCCTACCCTTTCACCACTGGTTCGTCACATCACAACCGTTTATTTACCCTTAGATCCGACAGTTCGTTATCTGCTTGCCTCGGTGGTCCCCACGACAACGCGCCCGTCCAAAAACCGCCTGTACCTATCGCACCGCTTTTTGAGGGCTGGCAGTTTTTTCCATTCGACAGAGATTCCACTCATCACCTGACGCGTGTCGCGGCACTGTTTGAAAACTGCCCTCCCATCACGCGTTATCGTTCAGCAGAAAACCCAGCGTGATATGCACATGCACCATCCGATCCCGAGCCACCCATCCAACGGTGATCGCTCCATGAAGTTGCGCGAGGGATAACCTAAGGCATCCGTACCCTTGGCCCACCGTCCATCGCCCTTCGATACATTTTCCACCGTCGATCTCCTCCTGAGATCGGACGGTCCAAATTTAAAGTCGGTCCCGCCATCGACTGGGTCCCGCCACGTCACCTCTCCACGTGTTTTTATCACATTGTCCTCCGCCCTCCTTATATTTCATTCATATTTCATTCAAAGGTCATTTTTCAAAAGTTTGCATTTAAATTTTTCGCCACAGTCCACCAGCTTTCACCATGGCCTTCTTCCACTGTTATGCTATATTTTTCGCCGTCACCTCACGCTCTTCTGCCATTTTACTAGTCTGCATGACCATCCTCATCATCCCCGTTGCATCCACCACCCCCATGCGCGGTTTTCTTCAGTTTTTCGTGTTTTGCAGGGTTATCAGATGGTGAAAGCCGCCATGATTACACAGTATTTATTACAGCAGAAAAAAACACAGAAAGGACCATTTTCAGAGGCCAAAATCACGACGAAAGCCTGGGAAGGAGCCATGATAGGACTTGCATTAAAAGAGCAGGGTTTGAACTCTGTAAAACTTCCCCAGAGCCATTAAGAGCACAGATTTCATCGACAGAGATAGTTTGAAGCGGCAAAGAGTATCAGTACAGATTTAGGGAGTTCTTATGCACATCATTGAAAGATATTAAGCCTTAATCCATGTATTTAAAGGCAGAGTACTGAATTGAAGACCCCGTGGATCGCTCAGAAGGTCCAATGCATAGAAAACCATAATAACAGGGTTTTGACATCAGCAGAGCATTCTTCCATCAAAGGACAAGGTGCCCATACCGTCCGCATGATTTTTTGTGTCCCTAAGGAAATTTAGCCCTGACAACAGTCCTAAGCTACCAGAGCATTTGCTATGCAGTATGTTGGAATTCACAGTAATTTATTTATTTTTTGTTTATTCACCAGAAGTACTACAGAATACTGCAGCCAAAGTACATCAGAGACATACTGGAGTAAATGGAAGCCTGGAGAAGACCACTCTTTCACCCAAAGAGTGCCATGGATAAATGCACAAAATTTAAATAGAATGGACCTCGACCCTCTTCCTTTCCAGAGTTTTAATGCTGCATTTAGTTTTCACCTACTTTCTCTACTCCACTTGAGCTATAAATTCATGAAGAAACTCATTGTAAAGGTGGTTGATCGGTTATCAGAGAATTACAAGCTGTTTCTTTTGAGACATAGTCTCTGTGTAAAGTTGTAAGATAGGCCGAGGAAGATGTTTTCAGACTAAATATCCAGCTATTGGTAATGTTGTACTTGACTGGTGTTGCTCTTTAATATGACAAGCACATTTCTTTGGATCCTGATCTAAAGCAGCGATGATGTTTTTCTATCTCTGTGTTTTATTTCATTTCATTACATTTATACTGGCTCGCATCAGAAATCTGGCATAGGATTTACCCTTGTTAGGTACCCTATGTTTCTGCTCTCCTTGCCTTCAATGTTTTCTGCTATATGTGTTATCTAAGGTTTGATTTCAATTAATTTAACAAGTGTAGTGGATGTTATCGCCTGCTAGCTTATGTATGAATTAATGAATATATTCTTAGATGTTCTTGTTAGGATTTAATTGAATGAATTGGGAACAGTGGGAGGTCTAGAACTCTGTCTCTATCTCACTGGGATCCTTTTCATTTAATTGAACCTTTTCTAAGATCCCTCAAGCTGGAGGCCAAAGCATTGATAGTTCAAAGTCTCTCTCTGATCTCAGGTCTTTAACTTCGTGTTCTAAATCTTTAATGTTTCTTGCCTGAAGAGTTAGCCTTTGGATTTTTAGAATCACAGGTGTTCAATGGTATGCCCTATCCCTGGATCTGATTTCTAAAGGTCACCTTGGATGGTTTCCTTGCTTTCACCTTCTCTCTTACCATTTCATATCACACAATCATCTTTAAGATCCAATGCTTTAGATGACTAGCCCAACTGAAAGCCTTCATATTGAATAGCAAGTAAACCCTTTCCTGAATCCATTGCCCAATGGTCTTGATATTCCCTGGAGTGTCTCTCCTTTGCCTGAAATCCTCTTTGCTCATACTCGTCTTATATTGGACCCTTCTTTCCTGATTCCCCACAACCAAACAAACAATCAAACAAACCAACCTTGTGCCTATAACTAGCCTAACATCTTAACTCTGAGCTTCAAAGACATAAAACCTTTGCTCATATAGAGAGATCCCTCTCTGGACCCAGGAGGGTTAGATCCTGAGGTCTGAAAGTGGTTCTGATTTTGTCTCATCTTTTGGTCTTGCCAACCTGGCCAAAACATGGGAACCCCAACACTTCCTGGCTTTAGATATTTTAAATTTGTTTTGTAATCTGATTTGCCTTGTCTGATCCTCTTTCTCTGATTCTCTTTATTCACTGATACTTTCTAAACTCTGATACTCTTTAACCATATTCAAAACTGTTTACTGTTGTAAAAATCTATTTTGACTGTAAATCAGTAAACAGACAGTTTTTCCTCCTTTCATCTGTCTGTCTTTTATCCTTCATAATAAATCTTTGAGTGACTGCCAATCCTCATTTTTAGGAACTTGTATCTTTTATAGTTTCCTAAAATTTTCATTAGCTTTAGTGTATCTAGAAAAAGTTGGCTTGATGACAAACAAGTGTCTTATCTCATGTTGCAAATAGAATAAGTCTTCAAAGCTTTTGAGTAAGACTTTTCCTATTGGAATGCCTTGTCCTGGTGGTTTATTTACCTGTTCTTTTGAAAATTCTCTAGTCTTTTTATCATAGTCATTATGAGGCATCAATTTATCATTAATGACCATAATGTCAAGCAGTCCTTTTTGCCTCAAATTTGTAAACTTAACCATAAACCTGGTTATGGCAGTATTCATGTTCTCACATTTTTCTTCCAGTTGCCTCATCAAATTCTTCTTTGTAGTAACTTTCCTAACTTCTAGGATAGTTTCATTCCTATCAATAATCTTGAGTTCTTCTAACACCTATCTATTTTTTCTGTTAAGGTATGTGATTAGCTTTAAAGCTTGTTCTGGTTTATCAGCTAGTTCACTTTGATTCCTTTGAATTTATTCTTGGGCTTTTAGTAATAAATCTCTCTGTTCAAATATTACCTGAATTGAAGGCCATACATCATGGATGGCTTCAATGATATTATTCCAAAGATAGTTTTTGATATATGATATTTTTTCCTTCAATCTCAATTCATTCTGCAATTTCCTCAACTCTTCATTCAGTCTGAGGGCATTTTTCTCGTGTGCATTTGCATTTATCTGAGCCAAGTTGTTTGACTTCTCAAGATTTTCTACCACCTGTTTTGATCTGTCGATTTCATTTGTCTTAAGAGACATTTCCTCCATAGCTTTTAATATTTTTTTGGATTCATCTATATGGTGAACTGTTGTTGTAGATTATTCAGTAGCTAAGGTTGTGGATGAAGTTACGGGCACTACAGTAGCCATTGGAACCTTGGGAGCCAACTCTTCAACTAGAGTTGAAGGCAGGACTGTAGTGACCATGGGGATAATTGTAGGTGGCTCTGGTAATTGTAGGGGATAATTTATCTCTTCATTCTTCAGCTTGATTTGTTGATATTTTTCTTTAATATCCAAATCTTTTTCCTCAGCTTCCTGTGAGGAAGAGGCTTCCATGATTTGTTGTCTTTCTATCAACTGTGCATCTTCATTGTTGACTTGTTCTTCATTCTAATTCTTAGTAGCTAGCTCATTGATGATGACAATGGAAACATCTATTTCTGGAAAATCAGTGTTGGTATCTATAAGCTTTGTTTCTTCCACATCAATTGTTACCTTTCCTTTATCAATTGAACTTAATTTAGGCCTTTTGTTATATATTATCTTGAATTTGGTTTCAGTTGTAGTTTCTGCAACATAATCTCCTTATTCCCTTACTTTCTTAGTGGAAATTTCTACCTGATTTGTAGTCTCCAAAGTATGACTAGTATTAATTTTCTTTATTACATCTGTTAAGGTATTTTCAGTCCACTGAATCTGATTTGCAAATTTTTCTATCTTTGGTTTTAATTCATGGATGCAGGGTGTTAACTTTCATTTAACCCTTAGTTTTATTAGGATCCCTTGTGGATCATAATTCCAAGGAAAAATTTCTTCCAATTTGAATTACAAAAACTGCTTTGCTGCTTCTTTCTCTGCATCCTTGTGATTGCAGATGAATGGCCCTATCTAATTATTTAGTTTAATTGAGTTTTCTTCTTAGCTGCCATGAAATTTATGGAATCAAAGTTTAGGATCTGCCTGATATACTCCAAGGAAAATATCCTCATTGAAACATGCTTGGGTAACTTGTATGGTAACAAGTTTGACCCAAATACTCTGATCTCAGTATGCTTTTCATATAAATACCAATCACCAACCTTATTCTTCTCTGACAACTACAATATAATTTCTATTTCTTCATTTATCCTTGGTTGCTATGTTTTTGTTAACATTGTGATCACTGGATGTTGGAATAATTCTGAAAATTCTGAATAAGTGAAATCTGTACATTATTTCCTGAGCAAAGATGTCCAGAAAATAACAGAAAGTGGATTTCCCTCTATGTTAAGCTTTTTGAGAGTAACTAAAAAATTAGCTGATTGGAAGTATAAAAACATATGGAAAAGGAAGGAAGTATATCTGAACACTCATTCAATAGGCAAATTGATCAATTGATAATGAATATTATCTGCCATGAAACCAGCATAATCAAAGATTACTGATGGGGGTTTCCCTGGGGAGAAAGTGGATAAGAAACCCAAAATGGACTCATCTGTGTGTTCATCAATAAAATATCCTAGGATGAAGGAAAGCATGGAAATCACATGTCTTGAACCTTCTGAGAATTTGGCAGTAGAATGTGGAGGATTTAGTTTAGGAATTTCTACATGTAAAGGCATATATGTTTGAAAAATCATGAATCTCTTGGGAAAATCTAGGCCAATATGCAACTTGGTGAGCGCCTCTCTAGATAAATGGACTGCTTGAGGATCAGGCTGAAGTTTTATCATTTGGTTAATTGATTTAGCAGTAATGGTAAAAATCACTTCTTTATTGGCATTTACAATGGCTCTTTTATCATGCACATAATGTTGTTGACATAACCTAATGACTTCCTGGCATGGGTGAGTTAAAGGGACAACATATTTGGGCAAGTGAGATTCCCAAATATGGACTTCTTCTTCATTATCTAAGGACTTCTCATAGCACCAGTTATGAATATCTAGCAGGTTAAATTCAACAATGCGATCTGCTATCTTGTAATCAACATCAGCCAATGGAATATGTTCAATGTCTATGACTGGGGGTTGTAAAGGATTGAAAACAATCACAGTATTAGAATTCATGGCAGGGGTTGGTTTAAGCACTTTGGAAGCTTCAAGTTTGCTAGAGCTCTGCTTTTTAGGCATTTTGGACTGCTTCTACAAGTTTAGACAGTTTACAGAAGTGTTTTCACTTTTAGTAGAGGCTTCTTGGATAAACAGGCAAATTATGGTCTCTTCTTTGGGCTTTCTTTCCAATTAGGTCTATCAAAGAGGTTTACAGGCTTTTGAACTAGTCTAAAACAAGAAACAAGGGTTTCTTGAGTCTTTTACTGTGAAATTTTGTTGTAAGTCTTTTGAAAATGGGTCACAGAGGCTTAATATACCTTCAAATGTTTTTTGTCTTACTTCGGGGCTTAAAATAGTTCATCAAACTGTAAACACTCACAATTTTCCTCCAAAATTTTGCGCAACAGTAAAACAGGGTTTCTGAAAAAATTTGACAGGGTTTGGCCTGTTTTTGGACTATTTTGATGGTTTCTTTTGTTGGTTTGTAAGCTCTAAGTGTGTGTTTGTTCTTTTTGAAGGCCTTTAATATTGATTGCAGGTTAGAATTTTAGAAAAAATACCTTTAATATGCAAGTATTGGGCTTCGAAATAGTTTCTGAGGTTTTTGAATAAAACAATAGCTTCTGTAGAGTTTCTAGAGCAATGTAAAGCTCCTCGGCAGTCTTCAATGGTCACAGGGTAGATTTTTGCAGGCTTTTTGGGCATAAAATGGCGAAAAGGTGATGTTTTAACACTCGAGGAGGCGTGTGCAAAGGTTAATGCACAGGAAGATAAGAAATGTATGCATTTTTGTTTTTTTTTATGTGCATTAGGGCTAATCAGCCGAAGGCACTTAATGGTGATCACATCATGAATATGGGTGCTTTTAGGGTTCAATAGATCAAAACAGGAGTGGTTATCGTACACGTTTTTGGTTGTAAGTGATTTTGGGGCTAACCCACATGATCGAATGAGAAATGGGCACGTGGAGGAGAGAGGAAACCTCGAAACCACCCATTTCACACAAGTTTGAGATGTGGGTGATCGTGCAGCATTTCTATGCGATATTGATTTCTATTCATCATATCTGGGGTTCGAATTCGAATGGCCCATATTGACTGGGAAGCTGCGTTGGAATGGGGAGTGAGACCAGGGTTGTTTATATGCGGTGGTGTTAAACTTTAGACTTTAATAAATAAGTGATAATCAAAGGCTAAACTGATTTATATGGTCAGGCAGGAATAAATTTTAAACTTTAATAAACAAGCGTTTAATCAAAGTTTAAACATTGGGTGTATGCAATAACGGAGGGGTTAGGTTTAATTACATGCTTTTAATAAAATATTTACAATGTTTCGATCAATGTATACACACAATTCTTTATTATATAGTTTATCAAATGGTTTTGACCTTTGTTTAAAACTATAGAGGGTGGGATATTTGTATATGGATATGTTAAACCAGTGGGATAAGGGGGGGATTAATATCGTGCACATGGGATATTAAACATTGGTTTTAACTTTCAAAATAGTGGGTTTAGAGGGTTATTGAAAATAAAAGGTTTTAATACTATATGGGATGGTGAAGTTAGGGATTTAATAGAATAAATTAGTAGTTAATATGAATAAAGGGATAGTGAAATGGAAACAAAATACATGTTAACTCTAAGTAAAGTGCCAAAAAATAAAGCATTGCTTATCTTCTTCTTTTTTTAATTCACACTTTAACATAGGATACACTTTTAACTTAGGACAAAATGCATTCTAAGGGTTTATGAATTATTTTTGAAAGGGAATGAGATTAGCTATTTAGGGTTTAGCTTTTACTAAGTAAAAATTGGTTTTTATTTAGGAAAAAGGGATTATGATTTATGAATGAAGGGTAAATGTTGATGAATGTGGGTCTAGTGTGGGAATTCAATATTTTTAACTAACCAGTCATCGAGCCTTGTGTCCAGTCCCAAAAAAAGTTAGAGAAATGCTCTAAGCCTTTTTGACTGATAGTTTAGAATACTAAATTTTGGAGGGGAGGGGAAATTAGTGATTTTTTCCCAATGATACTTTATTACATGATTTCTCAACTGCTTTCTACCTACCTATCATTATTTCTGATATTTTTACTTCATTTTCATGGGTTCATTTAGGCTTGAAAACCTAAAATATTTTTCTTTAAAAGCATAAAACTATCTAAGTCTACCTTATTTCATCCGAGGGCTTAGATTAAACTGTTGATCTCCTAATTATTCTCTACCTATCTACTGATTTGTCAAGTTTAAAATGTTTGAAAAATCTTTATTCTCTATCTAAAACATGAAATTGAAAGCATGAAATATTAAGAATAAATTATTTAACTGATCATGGATTATGGCATTTATTGACACTCTGCACATAATCATTATTCTTGCAGTAAAGTAAAGTAGTGGCATTTGGATTTGCTCACTTTCAGGTCTTATTTCTCTTTTTCTTTTGGGGTATATATTTTTCTAAGTCCTTTGATTTTTCTTTTAGGACTTTTTACCCTCTTTTTGGCTTTTTATTATTTTTCATTTTTTCAAAATATGGGAAAACAACTTGCAGAAAGCAAGGTATGTACCTATTTACAAGACTATCAAATTCAATTCAAAATTTATGAACCCTATTATTATAGGACCCTAATAGGGTACATACCTAATTTCTCATGTTTGAACTTGTTATCCAGTTTCCTCCAACCTTGAATTGTCTTTAAAGGATCCTCATTGTTTTTTGCAAATTTCTCAACAAATCTATTATCATAGATATCTTGTGGGTCAGGTAGCTTGTACATGGCTTTCAAATATTCAGCTTCGAAAGAACCTAAGATCTCATTCTTAGCAGTTATTAATTGTCTATACTTGATTGTTGAATTGTCCAGTACCCACCTAATAATGTCAGTATATGGTAACAGAGTAGCCCTTGCTACTATCCTATGAAGGAAGGAGCATGCAATATATTTAAACTGTAAATTTGAAGCTGTTGCATCATCAGCAGTCGCTTTGACCTCCACTACTTCAGGTTCTTCATCTTCAAGAATGGTATAGAGAGCTTGTCAGCTTTTAGCACCTCCATCGGCAATGCAGACTGTATCTGAGACTATCGATGACAATTTTGTGTACTCCTCTTCTGCAACAGTCTATTTGCTGTGCTTTTGCATTACTTTGCAGATGGACATATCTTGAAGGAAAATCCCTATTGAAATAGAGTAATGATCAAATGATGGAGGATAAATTTGAAATTACCAATTAGAAAAGAAAAGATCTGGAAAGCAGTTGTTCCATTAATTATCTGTAACCAAACAATAACTATTTTCATTGGGATGATAAAACACACTTAATTGTTTCTGACATGATTTATTTTCATGTAAAAAAATTATTTAAAATCTATCAAATCCATCGCATCATGTCCTTTGAATCTGTCTTTATGAAGTGCATTACATTTTTTTTATGTGATATGCGATTTCGCGATATCACGAAATCACAAAATCGTAGTATCGGAATATCACAAAAACGGAGTTGTCGCAATATAGGAACTTTGGTAAATTTTTCTTAAAGTTTCAAATATTTATTCGCGATGTGTGATTTATGTTGTCGCTTGCGAAAATCCGATCACAGATCGCAAAATCGGGATTTCGTTGTTTTGCTACTTATCTTTTAATGAGAAAAGATTATGCAGGATGCGATTTACAATAGGGTATTTTCAAGGATGTTTTATTAATTTATTTTTTCTTTTTTATGTTTTTATTTAATAAAAGCAATAATGTTTTTGGAGTTTTGATTTTTTATCTAAAATGAAATACATTTTTAAGAAGGGTCCCTATCTCTATTTATCAAAGGTTTAGAAAAAATAAGTATGGAGGTGAGTTGTTGCATAGCACAACAATTGGCGATTCACTTGGGAGAACCAGATATCTATGATTGGTTTATTTTGATATTTCTAAACTTTGAAAACAAGAAAAAGATATAAGAATAAAAATAGTATGATTCATGAATTAAACAACGTTTTTTTAGAATATAATATACTTACCTATCTCATTACTTCTTAATTAACCCATTTCAGTGATAATACATAGGTATCTATATCAGTCAGTACTCAGATTCAAAAAGATAAAGTAGGTATTCTCTAAAATTGTTTTCATACATTTTTGCTCATTTATCATAGATAGAGCCATTGTTGCTAGCAGACGTTTATAGCCTTGAAAGGGTTATCTTTTAACCAATAATGATTCATGGTCCCATTTGAATTTGATTTCTTATTTCAAAATCATTGTCCAAGTTTGGTGGCCTGATAGTGACAATGTCATTCACTGATAGTAATTTAGACTGAACAAGTTGGCTCGTAATGAGACCCCTTGGCTATTGATTTTTTATAATAATTTAGCTATTACCCTGTTGTAGTATGCAGTATTGGTAATATCAGTCTATATTATTTCTCTATGATCATGATAAACAAGCTCGTGATGATACTTATTTTCTTTTGAATTTGTACATCGTATATATTTCTTTTTCTTTTCTGAATTATACTTTGAAGAAGAAATTTTATCAGATGCGATGAATCATTAGCTCGTTTAAGAGTTATGGATGATAGTTATAGAGTTGGTAGATACCTTTTTGTAGAGAATCCTTGCTAAGTTAAAAGTTTCCTTTTTTGACTGATACATAAAAACTATATTTTATGATATCAAGAGTCTTTCAGAAAGTAAATGCCTTCAGTAATTTTAAATTATTTCAAAAGAATAAAATTTATTCAATTCTCATAGTTATAATCATCTTTTTACTTCACTTATTTATAGAAGTGAAAGATCAAAATAATTTATCAGAAATTTTGAAAATTTGAATCAACCAAAAATGATGCTATTTTCAACTTTTTATTTTCCTAAAGAAAAAATTAAAATTTAAAGCTTGATCTAAGAGAAATATTTTTTAAGAATTTGACCATTCGTAGGCAAGGAATATTTCTTACCTGATAAGTCTTGCAGCAAAAAGGTTGATAATCCTATTTTCTCAATGATTTGGAATGGACCAAGCCATAATCTTTGGAATTTGGTATGCTTACCTTTTTCTTCATGTGCCTTATCCCATTTCAAAACAAGGTCTCCAATTTCAAAAGCTTTTGATCTAGTGGATGTTGTGTCAAATGAGGTTTTCACTATTTGCTGATTATGAGCATGTATGGCTTTGGCTTTTTCTCTATGTTCTTTCATCTTAAAATTTTTATCTTGTCTAAGTTGAAGGGAAGACGAAGGATTTTCATCAATAAATTGCACTAAAGCAAATGATGGTATTGTTATATTTGTGGGAACAACTGCTTCTTTCCCATAAAATAACACAAATGGAAAATTACTTATTGAGGCTTTCTAGGTGATTCTATCTGCCCAAAGAGAAAATAATAGTTATTTGTGCCAATTTTTATGATTTTGTTCTATAGTTCGTTTGATGATTCTGATAAGGTTTTTATTTGTAGATTCAACTAATCCATTACCTTGTGGATAATAGTTAGCTGAGTATTTTAATTTAAAACCTCTCTTTAAAGAAAATTAAATCATAGCATTTCCAGAAAACTAAGATGCATTATCAAATATCAAAGTTGATGGGAGGCCAAACCTGGTGATTATGAACTGATCAATAAAATCTATAATACTTTTTGTATTAACCACCTTTAATGGGATAGCTTCTACCCATTTTGTGAAATAATATGTTGCAGTTAGAATATAATTATGTTGTTTAGAAGAGATTGGAGTTATTTCACCTATGATATCTAACCCCCATTGTTCAAATGGTTGTTGGATATTTCCTGGTTGTAGTGTTTCTCTCCCTGTTGCAGTTTGACACACTTTGAATTTTCTCACGTGTTCATGTGCATCTTTAAATAGAGTTGGCCAATAGTAACCAGCATGTAGTATTTTATGAGTTGTGGTGTTTCCTCCGAAATGACCTCCAACTGGTCCATCATGTAATTCCTGCATTTCTTTTCAGCTTCAGTTTTCTCTAAACATCTCAATAATACAGAATCATAATTATTTCTAAATAGGACATCATCTATGAGTTTATATTGATTTGATTTAAGTATCAGAGCATGCTTTGCTATATAATTAAGATATAATGGAGCATATCCATTTTTTAAGAAAAATTTAAGATCATCATATTGTGACTAAGAATAGTTTAGGCTTACCTCAGACAATTGTATTTCATTTGATTGATCTTCTTCTGTCGGTAAATGAGAGGCTCTAGTTAACATCCTACAAGGATCTTGACCTTTAACAATTTTAGCAAGATGTATCTCTACATCATATTCTTGAAGTGCAGTTACCCAATTTTCTCTCTTCTCTCCTACTTCTCGTTGGATTAATAATTTACGTACTGCTAAGTAAGGTACTATTATTTTAGTATGTGTTTTTAGGAGAAAAGGTCTAAAATGCTTGAAATATTTAAACACATCATAAGCTTGTTTTTCCAGAGTTGAATAATTTAACTCAACACATTGAAGGTTAGAACTAAAAAACGCAATCAGTGCTTCAATGTTTTAATCATTTAGATGTGTCAAAATTGTTGTGTATGATGTATCAGAAGAAAATGTATATAATACAAATGTCTTAAGAAAATCAGGAGTCATTAAAGAAGGAGCTTCGTTGATAGCCTTTTTAATCAGCTTGAAAGAATTTCTCTCATCTTTTCCCCATTTAAAAAATGTATTTTTCTTAATCATTGATTATAGAGGTAAGAGGATTTGGGAGAAATCGGGAACAAATATTTTTACAAAATTAATTTGTCCTAAAAATGATTGCATCATTTTTTTATTGTGTGGTAGAGGGATGTTTTCAATTTCATGAATCCTATCAAGGTCAATATAGATTCCTTTTTTAGAAACAATGAGCCCTAATAATTTACCTTCTGATAAGGCAAAATAACATTTTTTAGGATTCAAAGAAATGCCAAATTTTCTACCTCTTTCAAAAATGTGTTTTAGGTGATTAACATGATTGTTTCTATGCTTAGAGTAAACATTAATGTCATCTAAGTATATAACAACTGATTTTTTGATTAATCCTCTCAAAGTTATATCCATATCACATTGAAATGTATCACCAACATTAATCAACCCAAAAGGCGTTTTTTGATATGCGTATGTTCCCCACTTTGTCCTGAATGTTGTCTTTAATATATCATCTGGATGTACCATAATCTGATTGTATACTGAAAATCCGTCGAGAAAAGACATCAATTCAAATCCTACAACTGACTGTAATATCTATTCCATGGTAGGCAAGGGAAAATTATCCCTTTCGCAAGCTTTATTCAAATTTCTAAAGTCTATGCAAATCCTAATGTCTCCATTCTTGTTTTTATCTGAGACCATGTTTGAATCCCATTTCAAATGTATAACAGGAAAAATAACTTTGGCTTTGAGCATTTTATTTAATTCGGATTTAATTTTAATTTCTAAATTTGGATGGATCTTTATAAGTTTTTTTTGGACAGGCTTATCATCTGATATCATAGGTATGGTATGTTGAATTATGGAAGTATCATATGTCTTGAGATCTAAACAATCCCATGCAAAGATATCTTTATATGTTTTCGGCAACTTAATGAATGACATCCTTTCTTCAGGTTTTAAACCAAGACCTAAGTTGATGTTTTGAGGTTTTTCTGGTGTACCAAGATTAATCAATTCAAATTTTAGAATAGAACTCTAGGTTTTTGAATTGATGATCTTTTTAAACATATCTTTTAAATCATATAGATATTCCATTTTTGACTACAGATTTGGCAATTGGATTAGTATTTTGTTTTTCTTCAATATGTAATTCATGTTCATGTTCATCTACGATTTGACCTTCACAAGCTCTATATGATTTAAGAAAGTCTACTATATCTGCATCATTGTTAAATACTCTCCAATTTGTTACATTTTCAGGAATGGAAGGCCTAAAAATTAACTCAATTGAAAATCTATCTGGGCTAAATTCTTCAGATGGTATAAGCTTAGATGCTATATTAGCAAGTAAATCAACACTTGCATTTTGTAATCTAGGAACTGTGTAGATATTAAATGCAAAGAAATGGGATGTAAGGCTTTGAGCTAAAGTTTGATAGTGTTTCAAATGTCCATAAATACAATGAATTGTATTTCTGACTTGTCTAACAATTATTTCAGAATCTCCATATACCTACAAATATTTAACATTTAAACTAATAGCTTTGTACATACCTTGTATCAATGCTTCATATTCAGTGGTATTATTCGTGCATTGAAATTTGAGTATGCAAGCTAGCATTGTTTTCTCTCCTTGTGGATTGATTAAAACGCAACATGCTCCTACACCATATTTTGATTTGAACCATCAAAGTATAAAGTCCAAAACAAAGAATTTTTTTAAATTTTATTGCTAAGATTAACACATATAGAAGTGTTTGTTTGAGAAAAGTTTTCAATTTGAGAAATAGCAGTGTTTGTTGAAAAATTTGAAATCTGGGCATTGAACGATTTAAGAAATGATTCAGTTGAATAATTTCCAATAATATTATTGGTAAAAGCTATAGGCTCATTTTTTTCTTATAGTTCAGTGACTATATGTTTCATAATTTTTTCGCGATCAACTCTGATTTGATTTGGTTTCCCATTCTATGGTAACCACATGTGTGACCAATCCGTAGCGAAATATCCATGTAACTTTTTAGAACAATCCTTGCTTAAAATAAGACCATAAAATTCAGGGATGTTTGTGACCAAAATATCAATTACTTGCAATACCTTTGGATTGGATGATAATCTAATGGATACTGACAACATTTCTCCAATGACCTCAAATTTTTTTCTATCTAATTGAACTATATGTATATCAAATTTTTGAGGAGTGATATTCAATTTTGTACACACCATTCTTAGCATGATGTTTGAAGAAGCTCCTGAATCAATAAGACATTTATGAACATTTTTGTTGAAAATCTCATAAGTCAAAATTAAAGGAGGAGTGTGAGAAATAGATCTATCACCAATTAAAGCAAGATCATTTGGATTTACCTTGTTTGGAGATGATGGAGGTTCTCCCATATCTTTAGAAGCTTGGGCTATAACTGGTGGTTGTATAGGATCTACACGGATTGCCTTGAGTTCTCTAAGTAAAAATTTCTATTGTTTTTTAAGTTTGGTCATTTCATGTAATGAGATATTTGCTTTGGTCTTTTTCATATCTTCAACTATATTGTATTCCACTGTATCTGAAACTATCAAAGTTTTGGAATTTTATATAGGATCAGATGAAATAGGATCTATCTAGACAGTTTTAGATTTTTTTTACTACTATTTTCTCCTTTGTGGGGAGAGATTTCTGTTTCTGATTTGATATAGTTGAATTAGAAGAATATTTTCTTCTTGTAGACACAGGCATAGCTTCTCTTTCTTCTTCTATGAGAAGAATGAAATCCCATAACCCATTTAGTTCAACTTCTTCCTCAGACTCTGGTTCTTGTTCAGATGGTGAGTGATCTTCAGTAACTTGATCAGATTCGACATTTGAAATTAGATTTGGAGGTTGAGAAGTTGAAGAAGGATTTTTCTTAAATGGGAGATATGATTTTTTAGGTACTGATGATTCAACAACTTGTTTCTTTATATCAATCATGTCATTTGACATAGTATTTAATACTTTTTGAAGACCTTCAAGATCAAATGGATCTTTTGAGACTTTCTTTTTGGAATCTTGACTAAATGTCACTTTCTTTGATTTTCTGTCTTCTATCTCTGATCGTTTTTCTAATGCTAAGATTCTTTTCGCTACAGTAAGAGCTTCTTTCATGTTTTCTAAAATGGTAGCTTTACCAGCTCTATCTACAAAAATGGCTATATTAGATGGTAAGGAAAAAATATACCACTCTATTTGTACATCAACAGCAGGCTTGGAAGTGGTTGGGATTTTGTTTAATAATTTGTTATATCTGGAGTTGAAATCTTTGATCCTTTCTCCTAAATTCGTTTTTATATTGGAAAGGGAATTGATTGAAGACGCAACAATTCTATCATCTCCAAATTTTACAAGAAAAACTTGTTCAAAAGTTTCCCAGTCAGCAATAGATCCTGCTGGAAGTGAAAAGTACCAGAATCATGCAGATCCTTGTAAAGTATAAGGAAACAATATAGCTACAATTTATTCATGAGAAACTCCATTAAGATTCATGGCTAACATAAAATTATTAATATGTTCTTCAGCGAGAATACAGTCATCTAGATTATATTTGGGTCGCCATTTTTCGGGATGATCTGGAAGAGGATTTGGATTTGCAATCAATATAGCACTAGGATTCGTCCAAGGCCGATTATCCATAATTGAATTCGAAGTTTAGGAAGATACAAAAGTAGATCCAGAAGTAGGAGGGATGGATGTAGAACTTACAACTAGAACAATACTACTTGTGATAGTACTGATTGTTTGAGTAGATGAAATGGAAGAATAAGAAGATGTACATTGAATAAGATGATGTGAAGAATTAACTGAAGGAAAATTTGATGTGACTTCACTCATATCTGACTTAGATCTAGATATAGAAACTTTTTTGCGATGTGATTCTATTGGAAATTCAAAAGGAGGAATTCTAATCCTTTCACTTTTGGATCGGGTTGATATACCAGTTTCTCTGAATAGGGAAGTAACGCTTTCTTCAGAAGCTTCTGGATTAAAAGGATTTTCTGCAGAAATAGATATTCCTTCTAATTTTTGAATTAAAGACTAAACTTCGGGAGACTCAAGAGTAAATTTTGAAGTAGAAGACTTTCGAGATATTTCAGGAGATGAGGGGAAAGTTTATACAATTTCCGATTTCTAAGTTGGTGATTTAGAGTTTGATCAGGAAGTTGTAGGATGCTTTTGGGGAGATCGACTCTTGTGAGGGCTTCTAGTTTGAGGTTTAGATTTATATGCCATTCATAGTCAGTCAGGCCCTCCTTCTAGTGCCAAAAATGTCGAGGCCTTAGAAATCTGTGGCAACAACAAGGGGGATAACCACCCGGTCAAGACGTTAAAGCAATTCCTTTTCCGTTTGGGATAGTGTCTCCGACTAGGTGTAATGGGACCACTTTCCCAAATTTGGGTTTTTTATGATTGTTGGGTTTCTCTAAAATGATTTGAGAGAAAAATCACTGAAAACTTAAAACAAATTTATTCTAGAATGCAAAACTTATAATTAAGTCTAATCTAATCTAACCCGGGATAATGCTAATTTTATGCAATCTAGAATGATATTTATTCAGTCTCTAATGATTTAGATCAATCACAGACTTAATAGAATTAATACTTTGTAAGATGATTCTTTTGAGAAATAGTTAATCAAAAGAAGATGTAAAACATATCGCATATATTCTGATGATCATATATAAAACAAATCAATTTCTATCTTTATATCGTACAATACTGCAACTAATATTTCAAAGAGAAACAATTGATTTCATACATAATTCATGAAAGCTAAATTTATCACTAATGTTTAAAACAAAATTTAGCATACATGATAATAGTACCAGATGTATATTGTCCTATTTGTTTGATCAGCAATAATAGGCCACAATCAATCCTTCTATCAATGAGTCTTTCAGAGAATACAAAAGTGCATCAACAGTGATCAAAAAAATTATGTATAACTAAAAAGGCCGTGTTCCATTATTTCATCAAGGCATCTAGAAACTTACAATAAAGCATTATTTGTAAATGTTCTCAATAAAATTATGGACCCTTCTCTAAATGCATGAGAAGGGTTTAATTACTACATTAACTACTTACAAAAATAGATTTATACAAAATATCCTATGAGGTGGTTTCAAAAAACCTTCCTCATTCCTAGTGCCTATTTGCTAAAATTGAAATTATTAAAAAAAAACTAACTTATAATCATGCCCGATGATAGATTACTACCAACTCTTCTTTTCTGCTCACAAATATTAGACATCGGCTGAACTTGTGGAGGCTACCCGAACTGCTTCTTCATTTTCCCAGTAAATATATCATCATGAAAAAGTGGCTGCATTTTCTTAATGGCATCCAAAGAGAAATTCAATGTCATTAATTGACTATGTAGCTTAACTAGTAACTACCAGTATGATTCCCAATCAGTTTTCTTCAGCTATGCAAGTGTTTCTTCTCAGATTTGACCTGTGTTTTTCCAACTTTGTTCTAAATTTTTTATATCAGGAATTGATTTGTCATTTCCTTCTTTAATCAAACTAGAGGTATGAAACATGTGTTTAATCATTTTGACCATATTCTTCGATATACTTTCTGCTCTGGCTATGGCCAACTCTGCCTATTTTACTTGTGCATCCCAGTCAGTAAAAAGGATATCTTTGAAAGTTGCTTTGATATTTGGGAGATTTGAATTTCTCCCTTCTTCTGAATCCTTCCATTCAATATAATCAGAAATTTTGGTATTGAGATCATTAAACTCAATTCTCTAGTCAATGACTGTGTTGTTCAACTGTTCACTGATTTACAAGTGTGGGATTATGTCTGACATCTGTAGGATAAACAAGTTTTGTTGTTTTGAGAGTAATTCATTCAATGCCAATGCTTCTTTTATGAATTCCTCTACAGTAGGAACACCTTCATATTTTGTAAGATCTTCTCTCAATTCTTTAATCAATGTGTTTTTGCTAGATAAGTCATTTTCATGACTTATCTTAAGCACTTCCTATCTTGCTTAAATTTGAGGAGTTGTTGCTCTACCTTCTGATTCAGAAAAATACTTTCTTCATCCAGTTGTTGTTGTAGCTGCATGATCTTATCATCTTTTTCTTGAACCAAAATGGATACTTCGGTTGCCTTATCCGTCATTGCATTAGTGTATGCTCCCACAAATTGTGATAGCCGAGTCAAATTTTCAATTGGATTTGAAGGAGTGTCTTTCAATACAACTTCCATAACTTCATTTCCTGGAGGTGTTTCAATCCTTCTCCTTTTTCTTTGTTTCCTTACTATAGCTTTATGAAGAGGGCTATATAATACATCCAGTGGAGGGATATCAGTTACCTTCAGAAAAATATCATCAATAGGAAACACATGAATGACTTATGTATCTTGGGAGGTTATCCCAGGAGTTTCAATTATTTCTTTTGTTGAAACTATTTGACCTTTTGGAGTATGAAATTCTGTATCTTTTTGTGAAGATTATACCTTTGGGGCATTTATCAATGTGTTTCTAGTTGAAATCCATAATTTATCTAATTCACTCTGATTCTTTGAATATGTTTGTTCTGTCCTAATTTCTTTTCTTTCTTCAGTCGTATAACTGGTAACCAAGACATTTGAGGGATACGTCTGAGTCTTCGTTCTCTGTACTCATTGAATATCTGTATTTCTTCTAGATTTAGGTTCAATTTGACAAAATTTTGGACTCCTTCAAATTTCCCAACTGATTGTAGAATGTCTTCAAATCTATCATTAGTGTGTATGATAGGTTTGACTTTAACTGACTGAGTAAAATTGTTAGCAATCTTCTCTGGGTCGAACTACCTTGAGGGTAAAATGGGGAGCTTCAAAAGCTCAATATTTTGACATTCTTTCAATGCATGATTGAAATTACTAAGGGTGAATGTACCACATTAAATTGGAAAACTTGGCCATAATGATTTTTTACTATCCTTCAAAGATTTGGTGAGTCCATTACAGAAATTTTGGTAAGCGACTTCTCTCGCCATTAATTTATCAAAAACATACAAAGGAAGAATATGTGGGGGAGCAGAGCTTCCAAATACTCTAATATATGAAAATGATTCTTCAACAAAACATCTTCATATCATTTGAAGGTATGTAAGGGCTTCTTTAGTGAACTTAGGGCTCACTCTATTAAACATAAATTGATGTAATGGTAATAAAACTCCATAACATAGCCTATGAAAATTTGGTGCATAATTATGCTCCCATATCTCTTTATGACTCAAATGAATATGGGTGGGATCCTTGGGAGACCATTTCCAATCCATAACTGGAAAAATGGTAGAAAAACAGATAGCATCAAAAATATATGCACTAATGAAAAATTGAGGGACGAGTTTGGAGGAAGAAGCTCTTGTTTGGTGATATTCATTAATCACTTTAGATATATTTTTAGAAAGTATGGTTGCCCAATTAATGATGTGGGCATTAACACAGGAATCAATCAGGGGAAGCCAATTTATGGAGAATTTGGTATTATCAGGGAGACCATATAATCTGCATAGCATCGCGGCTACAAAATTTTAGGGATTTTCCAGTGAGGCGATAGGGTACATACCTTATTTCTCATGTTTGAACCTATTGTCCAGTTTCCTCCAACCTTGGATTGTCTTGAAAGGATCCTCATTGTTTTTTGCAAATTTCTCATCAAATCTATTATCATAGATATCTTTTGGGTCATGTAGCTTGTACATGGCTTTCAAATCTTCAGCTCTAAAATAACCTAAGATCTCATTCTTAGCGGTTCTTAATTGTCTATCCTTGATTGTTGAATTGTCCAGTACCCACCTAATCATGTCAGCATGTGGTAACAGAGTAGCCCTAGCTGCTATCCTATGAAGGAAGGATCATGCAATATATTTAAACTGTAAATTTGAAGGTGTTGCAACATCAGCAGTCGCTTTGACCTCCACTACTTCAGGTTCTTCATCTTCAGGAATGGTATAGATAGCTTTCCACTTTGTCGCACCTCCATCGGCAGTGCAGACTTTATCTGAGACTATCAGCGACATTTATGTGTATTCCTCTTCTGTAACAGTCGGCTTTCTGTGCTTTTGCATTACTTTGCGGATGGACATATCTTGAAGGAAAATCCCTATTAAAACAGAGTAATGATCAAATGATGGAGGATAAATTTGAAATGACCAATTCGAAAAGAAAAGATCCGGAAAGCAGTTGTTCCATTAATTATCTGTAACCAAACAATAACTATTTGCATTGGGATGATAAAACACACTTAATTGTTTCTAACATGATTTATTTTCACGTAAAAAATTTATTTAAAATCTATCAAATCGATCGCATCACGTCCTTTGAATCCATATTTATTAAGTTCATTACATTTTTTTTATGTGATATGCGATTTCACGATATCGCAAAATCGCAAAATCGTAGTATTGGAATATCGCAAAATTGGAGTTGTCGCAATATCGGAACTTTGATAAAGTTTGCTTAAAGTTTCAAACATTTATTCACGATGTGCGATTTATGCTGTCACTTACGAAACTCCGATTGCAAATCGCAAAATCGGGATTTTTTTTTTTTGTTACTTATCTTTTAATGAGAAAAGATTATGCGGGATGTGATTTGCGATAGGGTATTTTCAAGGATGTTTTATAAATTTATTTTTGTTTTTTTATGTTTTTATTTAATAAAAGAAATAACGTTTTTGAAGTTTTGATTTTTTATCTAAAATGAAAAATACATTTTTAAGAAGGGTCCCTATTTCTATTTATCAAAGGTCTAGAAAAAATAAAAATGGGGGGGAGTTGTTGCATAGCACAACAAGAGTTTACAACCAAGCCTTGATGTTGAGGCTCTCCTTGGTAGGTCTGTATGCAAGCACATTTGCAACACCCTCACACACAAAGGTCCAAGATCTCACTATGTTCCTAACACACAAAAACAATCACACTCTACTCTATTCTCCCGAGGCTATGATCGCTTCTCCTCTCTAGCTAACTTAGACTCTGACTCTAACTATGACAACAGAGGTGAAAGAGGTATCTTTATATAAAAATGGAGGAGGAGGTTATGGGCCCTCAAATAATGGAAAAAGAGCATATCCTTTGTAGTAGTTCCTATTTCTTGGGAACAAGAAGCCTAAAGGGGATTTCCTCGGCCATATCCTCAAAAGAAACTTCCAGCTTGCTGCCTCGCGAAGCTTCTAGTCATCGAAACTTCGTTTATATTTTTAAAAACTTTCCAAAAGTGGATTGGCATGTGTCAGAAATTAAGAAAGAGCACTGATCGATGCAGGTCTCAGTGTAAATATCTTCTATCAACGTGGGTTAGACACAGAGACAAAGCGCTGACCTTGAAAACTAGTGTTTTATAGGGATCTTCCAGAAAAGTTGTAAAGTGAGATGAATTGGTAGAAAAAGTGTGGCTCAGGGGTATGTATTCCATGCTTGGAAAGTAAAAAAGGGTCACTGTATGGGTCTTCCAAGATCAAGGAACAGGGAGTACAACAACAATGACAAATTTTTGTGTAACAACGACCTTACTTAATGGGAAGACACTTCAAGGTAAAAAATGATCATGATAGTCTTAAAAACTTTTTGGAACAAATACTGTCTTCAAGAAAGAAACAAAAATGGGTCACAAAGATGTTGGGTTATGACTTTGAAATAATCTACAAAAACGGGAAGCTAAATTTTGTTGCAGATGCACTATCAAGAAATAATGAAGATGTGGAAGCATTGCTTTGTGCCATTTCTATTATCCAGCTAGATTGGATAACCAAAGCAAGGGATGAATGGAAGAAGGACGAAAAAGCGTGGACACTCATTCCAAAGTTGCAGCAAGATCCTAGTACATCTGATACATTTAGTTGGAAAATTGATTCCTTATGGTACAAATATCACTTATATCTTTGTAAGAATTCCCAACTAAAACAAAATATTCTTTTGTAATTTCACACTTCTCCTTTAGGAGGACACTCAGGATTTTTTAAAGCTTACCATAGGGTGAAGAAAGAATTTTTTTGGGATGGCCTTAAATATGATATTCAAAATTTTGTGGCAGAATGTTTGGTTTTCCAGCAATATAAAGTTGAGACAATTAAAACCCCGAGTCTTCTACAACCTTTATCCATTCCAAGTCAACATTGGGAGGAGATTTCAATGGATTTTATCACAGGTTTACCTAATTCCAAAGGAAAGAGTGCCATCATGGTGGTAGTTGATAGACTTACCAAGTATGCATACGTTTGTGCATTATCTCATTAATTTAAAGAAATTACAATTGCTACTACATTTATGGACACAATTAAAAAGCTACATGGAAGCCCAAAGATTATTGTGAGCAACAGAGATCCCATTTTTACTAGAAATTTTGGATGAAGTTATTTTCTTTTTTGGGTACTCAATTATCTCATAGCTCATCTTATCATCCTCAATCCGATGGTCAAACTGAGATAGTGAATAAATGTTTGGAAGTATATCTTCATTGTTTTGTATCTGATAAACAAACATAATGGGTCAAGTGGTTACCTCTCGCTGAATGGTGGTATAACACTTCCTTCCATACTACAGCAAAAATGACCCCATTTATGGCACTTTATGGATATCATCCACTGTCCATCACATCATATTTAAGAGAAAATAATAAGGTTCAAGCAGTGAAAGATCACATTGATCATCAACAAGAAGTTCTCCAACTCTTAAAGGATAACCAAAATTTGGCACAAAATCGAATAAAACAACAGGAAGATCAACATCACAGTGAGAGAAGTTTTGATGTAGGAGACTGGGTATTTTTACGGCTACAACCATACAAAAAATTTCCCTCAAGCAAGATAACAAGGATAGTAAATTATCACCAAAGTAATATGGTCCTTACAAGGTGTTGCAAAATATTGGTACTATGGCATACAAATTGGAGCTTCTCGCTTCTTCCCGAGTGCATCCAGTTTTCCATGTTTCGTGCTTAAAGAAGGTTATGGGTGAAAATATTTGAGTTTGAAACAATATTTTGAGAACTTGATGAGGAAGGAAAAATCATATTGGTACCTAAAGCGGTCACGGAAACAAGAACTCGACAGCTACGAAATTGATCAATTTCAAAGTATCTCATCAAGTGGAATAACTTACCCATGGAAGATTCTACATGGGAGGATGAAAATTTTATATATAAGCACCCATAGCTACTCAAGCATTGAGGAAAACACCTTTTTGAAGGAGAGGGACATGTTAGGTCCCTATATCACTAGTTTAGTCCTTATTGTTATTAGTGTAGCCCCGTTATTTTTATTGTTGTACCCCTGTAACCCCAATATTGTTATTTTTGTGCCCTTACATTATTATTGTTAGGTTGGATATTATTATAATGTAGCCCCATAGACTCCTATATATAGAAGGAGGTTTTGGTCATTTGTATCATCCAAGAATTGTTCATTTATGTAATGTATTTGAGGTTGGCCCCTCGAAGTGGTTGATTTCTAAGGCACTGATCTCTCTTTTCGTCTATTTTTGGAGCTGGTTTCATAAAAGTGTGTCCTAAAAGAATAATCAAAGGAGCAAAAGAAATAAATATAAAAAAAGATATAAAATATGAACCCCATAAAAAGAAACAAAAATAAATTCTGAAAGTGTTGCACATTCAAATGCCACTACTCTTAGTTTAATTTAATTTTTCAAGTAAATTATGTGTAGCTTGTTCAAAATGCCACAATTCATGATGATCATGCAATATAATCTTGATCATTCATGCCTTTAGATTTGATGTTATGATAGTTAGTGAATAAAAATCTGACCAAAACAATTTAATCTTGGCAAGATCAATAGTTAGGTAGAGAATAAAAATAAGCTCATAAGTTTAATCTGAGCCATTGGAATATATAAGGTTATAAATAAGTTAGTTTTATTATCAAAATAAAATAAAAGGGTGAACAATCTCAAATGCACCTAATAAAGGAAAGAAAAAATGTTAGGATAAATAAAAGGGTAGGTAAAATACTTTCCAAAAGTTATATAAGCATCATTATGCTTATCAAAAATATGTTTCTAATCCTTCCCCCAGATAAAATCCCTTTCCCCTTGAAAACCATTTTCCCCTCACTAAAATCCCTTTTCCCTTTCAAAAACATTTTTCCAACCCCTTCCCCTTTTCCTAAAAACCCTGAATCCCATCCAAACCCCCAAAACCCACATATATAACCTTTCGAGGTTGATTACTTTATAAAGAAACTTATTATAAAGTTTCAGACTTTATTTTATAAGCTTTGCCACCCATCGAAAACCGTGTTATACAAAACTTATACCTTATATTTATATATATCACATATTATATATATAACAAGAGATGCTCAAACCATTGGTGAGCCCCCTTGTACCTTCATCACATATCGGCATTGAAAATCATAAACAATTAACTACGATGTTATTAACGCTAAACTTATAAAATCGCCAATGCGATATGATGTGGAACCCATTCCCTGCCATGCTTATTTTTTCATTCCATTTTCCTTTGAAATACATTGAAACATTTTCGTTTTCTGACCTTTCCACTTTACTCTCCCACCTTTACCATCTCATTTATTTTTCATTCCTGATCGCGATCAAAAGTGGGCCCTCATCACATTTCACAAACTTTACATATTTGACATGGAAACTAAACTCTAAATGTTGTGATCGCCGATTTTCTATTGCGATATCACATTGTGTTTGACTTACCATTGTGCGCACCCGTAATTCTATCCATTTAGTTTTGCGATGCGGTAATCCTGTTGGCGAAAAGTCAGGTCTCGCGGGCAAGACCCAGGTTCGAGAGTAGTGGCCAACAAGGGGTCCGGAGTAGTCTAGTAACACGCCGGCATTTTCACCCTGCTCTGGGAGAGCAGTGCGTCTCACCCGAGGCGTACCGCGACCACACGCATAAGGGGATGAGATCACTGGTAAGGAATAAACCCGCAACCAAAGAAGGAAATTGCACCCATCACATATATCAAGTTACACATGCAAGATCACTAATTATATATTCAGACAGTCGCTACTTAAAATTTTTAAAGCAGTGTAAACACATCAGAACACATGCAAAACGCATAGAGACAGCAATCCTTCCTTATATTTATTCATCTGGCCAAATACATGATTACATAGCTTCCTTCTCTGATAAATCATAAGTCAGATACAGATGGGTTTGAGAACAGAAGGGAAGAACATAGAAGTAGGAATCCATAGAAAGAGCAGGTCTGATCCTTCTGCGGCTGCTCTGCGCATCCATTCAACCCTCAACAATAACAATAACCTCTAACCTCTTTCTTCAGCCGGGTGATCGCCCTTTTATTCACCCGCTCGTCGCGACTGGCGGCTTCTCTGTGTCTTCACTCTGGCTTTTCCCGACTTCTCTTCTGATGTCTGCATGTTCCTCTTTCTGTTTTCTGCTGTATTTCGTTCATCTGTACTTATCTTTGTTCAATCTCCAGTTATCAATTGCTTCCGCGCCACCTTGGTATCTCCGCAACTCCTGTTTGCTGCGGCGCGGTCGCGCTAGCTATGTGTATTTCTTCCGCAACTCAAAAAGAGTCCAGTTCAAAATGTCTTGGCCGAAAATTCAAAACTTAAACAAAAACAAGGGCCCCAACAGGCCCCGACCACAATTCTTTGACTCGTCCGCGAGTCAATCACAAATGACAGTTTCTATTTCCATTCCGCTGCTGGCTTCCGTGCCCTGCTCTGCTGTTCTTTCTTCCGCTACCCTTTCCTGCTGTACTCCGCCACCTGCTGGTTCAAACAAGGGCCCCAATTCCGGGACCCGGCGGAGTGCTGAATCTCGAAGCTCGGTAAAGGTCGCCACTGCTTGTTGCCAGTTCTGTATCAGCAAGTCGGCGTCCTGAGCGATTCGGTTGGCGGCGGCTTCATCTATGGGCGTCGGGGCCGCCCCGAACAGAGTGGCGAGCTGGGACTCGGCCTCGGCATCCAGCTGGTGCATAGCGTCAGCATGGGTGCGAAGGGTCGGCCGCATCTCCCGGAGGACGTGCTTCGCCGCTGCGGATTCAGCCTCAGTCATCTGCATGTGAAGCTCTAGCTCGTCCGACTGGGCGTAGAGCTGATCTAACCTTGCAGGGTCCCTAGTCGTCCGAATTTCGCTGGAGATCTGTTGCAGCTGGGCAGCAATGGGCTGCGTCTTGACAGTTAGCGCTAGGGAGCATTCCTGAAAACTCCTCAGAAGGGCAGCAGCTGCGGCTATAGTGGAATGCAGAGTGGCTTGCATACTGACTGCCTGCGCCTGTTTAGCAGTCACCTGTCCTGAATGGTCAGCGGGTGGATCTGGAAGGGTGGGCCGTGCGGCTAACGCCGCTTGTAACTCCTGGTTTTCCCGGCAAACAACAGTAAAGACTTCCCTGAGCTGGTGAGCCTGTAGAGCAATGTTGTCCTCTTCTATGCGAGCAGGGAGTGGGGCATGGTGAGCCCGTGCCTCTGGCCATACGCTTGAGAGCGCCTGATTGACCATGTTGGCCTGGTCCTGGAGGTAGGTTTTCTCCTGCAGCAACTGAGTGCGTTGTTCAGTAAGCGCCATGATCTGATTCTGCTGCTCTGTGCACTTTCGTTGTAGCTCATCGTGAATCTGCTCTACTTTAAGGGCCGCCCGCTGAATGAGCAGGTACAATTGGGCTGGACTCAAATGTGCAGCATTTGGTGTGCTGGGTGCACCCTGCTCGGCCGTCTGTTCCTGCGAAGATTAGCCCATGGCCGCTGCTCGGCCTGAAGTCTCTGGAGGGTGGACCGGTGTTTGCTGCTGCACCGAAGTGGCCATATCGGGCTCCGGCCGGTCCTGCTGCGTGGTTTGCTCTGTAGAAGGGGCGGCTGAATCAGCCCCAACTGTGGCTTGCTGGACAGATATAGTTGTAAGAGGATCCCGGGTTGTGGCTACAGGGTCAACAGGTGGTACCACGGTTGTAGTACTGGAGGTAACCTCCGCCCCGTGGTCACCGCCAAAAAGTTCCCGGATCAACGAATCGGACACAGTAGCTGAGGAATTGGATGGATTGGGGGAGGTAGCATGGGGACGGCTGGTGGAGGTGGTGGTAGATGGAGTGAACAAGGTGTGAGGGAGACGAAGGTGGAGGAAATCTGCTGGATCAATCAGCGGTTCCTCCGGAATCAAGGTGGTTGTGGGCGGCGTGGCTGGTGGATCATCCTCCGTAAGGTCCACCACGGGATCTGTGGCTGTAGTGCGGGCCCTCTTGGATGGAGGTGGGTCAACGGAATCAGGTTCGGGGCCCGGTTCACCCATTGTCGTGATGAGGGGGGTGGCAGAAGTGAACAAGGGAGTGGGGATCGGGGAAGTGAGGGGAGCGGTGTTGGGAAGACTACGGGACCGATTAATACGAAATTCATTAAAAGAAGGAAAAATAGAGGCACCACTGGAAACAACCTGAGTTACCACATTGAGGCGCCGCGCTTGGTCGTTGAAATGCTCGACGACGGGGACCAGCGATTCCGGCAGGTCCGTTGCGGTCCCTGCTGTGTCTGGTGTGGTCTCTGCCGCAACTTGTGACGACCCCCCTACGCTGGTCGCGGCAGGCTGCTGTGCAGCCCTCATCCCCTCAAAATTGTAACGGATGACTCCGTCGCTGACATGCTGAACAACCCTCGGCCACGCAGAGACCTCCCTGTGGAAAACAGTATCGTTCAGCTGGAAACGCAAGGGCGCCATATGGAATGTGTTGTGCGGTACACAAGTTGGCCGGATGAAAGTGTGGCTGTGGCTGATGCCAAACCACACTTGTTCACTGTAGTTATCCAACAGGTGCCAAGGCACCCGTTGCTGGGAAGTGACCACATCGACCATCATTCCATACCACTCTCGAAACGCCGCTGCGTTCACCTGCTTGTTGCTGGGGTCCCTGGACAGCTGCCAGGGGGAATATCTCATTGCGAGCGGCTGGCTCGCGGTGATCTCCGTCGGTGGCCGGATCGGGGGTAGATGCCATTTCTACATGGCGAATGCTAGCAGCAAGTACCCATAGATGAAGCTGGTAGTCCGTTTGTAATTGTCCTCGCAAGCTGCGAAGAGTTCCCTCAGCAAAAACGCGCTCCAATTCAACCTGGCTCCCCGGACGCAGTGCTCGGAAATGGAAATTGTGTCCAGAGTGCACTCGCCCTTTGTGTAATGGCGCATGGTCTTGCTCGCAATCAGGTAGCAAGCGAACCTGATTTGTGATACATTGATCAAATCAATCTTGGCACCTTTGCCACCCCGGCGAGTGCCATACTTGGTGTAGAGGTCGGCCTCCGCCGACTTCCGAGCTCGCTTGGAGGATGTCTGCCCCACAGAGGAGACATCGGAACCAGTCTGCGATAGCCCCGTAAGTCGACTGATGTCTGCTGCATGTATTGGAATTTCTTCATTAAGCCACAAGGACCCGTTCTGCACCCGACTGAGGAGGAACCGGGTGCATTGTAGGACTGGGCCGGTGGTTCCGAAGACAGGCAGACTTCTCAAATTCATCAACGTCGACTGCTGTAGGCCCCAGAATTCTTCCCGCATTCGACTGTTAGAGCTGCTCCCGGGCGTGTACTGGTGCTCCATGAATACTTGCCAGTGCAGGTGGGGAAACTCAGCCGGGTCGGACAAGTTAGCGTCCATGCAGGGTGTATTGTCGTACTTGCCGACCAGTGACTCTACCCGGTGAATTCTGCTGTCTATTGCTGGTTCAGGAACTGAGAGAACAGCTCTCGGCATCTTGGCACGTCTCTGATAGACTTGGACGATTTTTCTGTAACTTCCTGCGAGGGGCTGAGTACTCTGATACTGCGAATGCTCCAAAATCGCTGCAACTTCCAAATTGAACTGGTCCGTCATCTTCGTGCTGATAGCCTTCATGCAAATTTGGCCTCCTGCTGGCACGCGCGGAGTTGATGAGACTCCATAACGACAATTAATTCTTGCTATCTTTCTTGCCTGCGAGAATCGTGCGATCGATCGCAGGCCTGTGTGGACTCTGACAGTTGCTGACGGAATCATGGGGAGATGGCCAGACTCGACGGCGGAGGGAATTGTGGTTGATGGCAAATGATTACGGTATGATTACTGTCCATTAAGGGAATTTATGACCAAATCTGAGCTATCCTACGGACTGACAAAAAGGGACTGACGGAAATGACCTAGACTGACACTGGCATGAGGATGGATCCTTCGTGCACGACATGCTGGACTGGAGCGGTGACGCGCTGGACTGGCGCTGCAACACGCTGGACTGGCCAGCCCCGACCGCAGCCTGTTGCGGTAGGGATACCGCAACTGACTGTTTATTTGACTCATTGCAAAGGAACGGAAAAGACTACCTACGCTCATCCCGGTTGCGGGAGAGTTATTCAACTACGCTACTCTACGGGTTCTCTCGGTTGCGAGAGTTTATTAATGAAGAGTGAGAGGTACCTACTCCTGGTAGGGCTTCAGGCGTGCGCCATTAACCCATCCCGGAAGAATTGTGCCGTCCAGTTGAGCCAACCGAACAGCTCCTGAGTCGCGGATCTCGATGACAAAGTATGGTCCCAGCCAATGCATCTGGAGCTTACCTGGAAACTTCTGGAACCGGCTGTCGTACAAGAGAACCTTGCCGCCAACTTGGAAAGCCTTAGTTTTGATGTGGCGGTCGTGCCACGCCTTCTGTCGGGCCTTCTCAACCTTCTGGTGGAATTCGGCGAGGAATCGAGCCTCATCCAGCTCCTGTAGCTCTTGGAGGCGTTCTCTCAGTGACGCTTCCTCTGAGAAGTGAAGGAACGTTGCGATCAAAAGGCTGGGTACAGTGAACTCGGCGGGAATCACGGCTTCCCGGCCATACACCAGCTGTAATGGCGTCTGGTTAGTTAAGCGTTTTACCATGGTCCGGTAAGCCCATAGCGTCGCTGGTAAACGCTCATCCCAATCATCCCTCTGAGCGTTGCAAATTTTTGTCAAGCCCTTTTCAAGAATCTTATTAAAGGCTTCCACCGTACCATTGGCCTGCGGGTGGTATGGACTGCTCTTATGATGCTGAATCATAAATGTTTCCAGTAGCGACTTGACCGTGCCATTAATGAAATGCGTGCCCTGATCGTTGGTCAAGCTCCATGGGCAGCCAAAGCGGCTGATGATGTGTTCAAAGATGAACCGAGCAGCGGTCTCTGCCGAGTAGTCGCGGACCGCTGCGGCCTCAGCCCATCGCGTGAGATAGTCCGTTGCGGTAATGATGTACCGGGCTTTGGAATGGTGAGCGATTGGTGTGATGGGGCCTACAAAATCCACATCCCACTTCTCAAATGGCCGCAACACATGCACCGGGTGTAGCGGAAGCTCGTCCCTGTGCGAAGGCCTCCCCGTTCTCTGGCACACGTCGCAACGTTTCACATAGGCCTTACAGTCTGCATGCACCGTCGGCCACCATAGGCCAGCTTGGAGCACCTTCCTTGCGGTGGGTTTAGCACCCACGTGTCCTCCCACAACACCGCTGTGACACTCCCACATCACTGCTTCCCGCTCGTGGTCAAGAACACACCTGCGCAACACCTCATCCAGGCCTAGCTTGTACAGCTGCCCTGCGATCAATTGATAATCGGCCGCCCGAACAACCAAGTGGCGTTTCTGAAGAGGGGTGTAATCCTCTGGGAACTGTCCTGTGGTCAGATACATGGCGATGTCAGCCAGGTAATCTGGTACTGCTTCGACTCGGAATAGGTCAGCATCCGGGAGCTGATCGTCCAACGGTCCCTCATTCTCTCCCGTCTCTAGCCTGGATAAGTGATCGGGACCAACGTTCAACCTGCCAGGCTTGACGATCACATCAAACGTGAACTCCTGAAAAAGTAGAAGCCATGGGCAGATTCTCCCTTCCAACACAGGTTTATTGACCAGATATTTTAATGCCGAATGGTCCGTGAAAAATGTAAATTTGCCGCCCAGAAGGTAGTGGCGGAACTTCTGGAGAGAGTACACCATCGCCAACGCCTCCCGTTCGGTCGTGGTGTAATTCTTCTCCGCATTGGATAACCGTCGGCTGGCGAAGTATACCGGGTGGTCAACTGTCGTTTCCCCGGGTTGCGCCAGTACCGCGCCGAGTGCAATTCCGGACGCATCAATGTGCACATGGAACTACTTATCCCAATTCGGATGGAACAGTATGGGAGCCGTCGCCAATTTCTCCTTCAATGTGTCGAGTGCCTTCCTGCATTCCGCTGTCCACTCAAATACTTCTGACTTCCGCAACAGTTTCTCCAAAGGGGCAGTGATTTTGGCATAGTTGCGGATGAACCGCCTGTAGTATCCTGTATGCCCGAGCAATGCCCGCAACTGCTTCACGTTCTCAGGGGCCTCCATGTGGACAATAACCGCGACCTTGGCAGGATCCACGCAGACGCCTTGCTGACATACCACGTGTCCCAGGAGAGTGCCGAATGGTACTGCAAAAATACATTTCTTCAAGTTCAAGGAAATCTGCAGCTGGCGACATCGATCAAACATAACACGCAACAAAGAGGCATGTTTCTTCAGCAGGCTGTAGACAGTCCAGTCGTCCATATAGACTTCCAGGAACTTATGAATGTACTCCCGGAAGGCAGCAATAACAATCCGGGAAAACACAGCTGGTGCGTTCTTCAGACCAAACGGCATAACGTGGTATGCGAATGATCCCCACTCAGTCGTAAATGTTGTCTTCGCCTTGTCTTCCTCGGCGATGCGCACCTGATGGTAGCCCGAAAACCCATCAGTGAAGGAATAAGCTTCGTTTCCCGCGACATGATCTAGAACTTCGTCACTGAAGGGAGTGGGAAACGGATCATGAATACAAGCATTATTCAGACTCCGATAATCTACACAGACACGGATTTTCGCTTTGTCCTTCTTGTTCTGGATGACAATGGGACTTACCCACTCAGCTTCTTCTACTAGAAAGATGAGACCCGCAGCTAGCATCTTGTCGATCTCCATCTTGACCTTCTCTTTGATACGCAGATTCAACCGGTAGGGTCGGTGCTTCACCGGCCTGGCTCCCGGCTTCAGTGTGATGCACATCTCACCCAGATCCCCCTTGATCCCTTTCATATCTGCAACTGATGACGAAAATAAATCTTCGTACTCCCGAAGGAGGCTGAAAATTTCTCTTGTCGTCTCCTCGTCCCAGTAATCTCCCACCGTTGCCAGCTTAGGTTTCTCCTCCGTTCCAATGTTTAGCTTCTTTGTCCTTAGGGGCTGCAAATGGACTCCGTCTGTCGTCGGCTCGTCGCGGATGCTGCGCTCGCCTTCCTTTTCGTCAAAATAGAGATGCCTAAGTTCCTCCAAACTATCATCTTTCGGAGCGCCATCAATTCGTTGGCAAACCAATTCGCTCTTGACCCCGGAGCGTGACGCCACCGTCCCCTCACCAGGCTCAGGATGGCGGAAAAACAGAACCTCCTTGATAGCCTGTAGGGCCTGAGATTCCTGCGCCGTCTCCCCTTCGAACGAGAAGCTCTGGACAAACTTCTCCGCGACTGTTTGCCAGGAGTAGGTTCCCTGTTTCCGCTCTTCCTCCAGGTACCAGGCCTGGGGAATCGTGCCCAGGGAGTGGACAAACTTGTGGACCCACAACTCCTCAGGATACCTTGCGCTACGCCACTGTTCCTCGCACGCCCGCAAATGCAGTCGCGGGTCGGAAGCTCCCTGATGCTTAAGTGTAATGTAGGGCCCTTCATCCTCTTTGAAACGTGCCCGTAGAGCATCCGCTACACGCTCCCATCGCAACAAGGTGTTGCGGTGATTGTTCCACCATTGTCCCGATGTCGACTTCAAGGCCACATCCAAAAGTGGTATCCGGCATTCTTTTGGGACCCGGTCTTCCACTTTGGCAATAAAGGTATTCACTGCTTGCATGTTTGACAATGTGGGGTACCCACGGATCTCAGTCCCTACCCACCGGACCTGAGCGATGGAGGCACATCTCCGCGTGGTAGTCTCATACCCCCCTTGTTGCCAGTCTTCCCATGCAAGCTCGGATCCGAGCTCCGAGCTCTGCACGCTCCGCCAACTGATAGACCCTGTCGCGGTCGGGTTGATGTAATCGTCCCGCTTCCCTGCAGTCATCTGATAGAGATGATCCATCATCTGAGCATCCTCCCGACTGTCCATCGGTTATGTATATTGCGGACCCTGATACGGGTCAAGAGGCTGAGTGACCCGTACCTCCCCATCCTCAAAAATCATCAGCTCCTTCTTGAGGTCGATGATCGCATAATTCTCAAAAGCCCAATCAATGCCAAGTAAAGCAGGATAGGGGTCCTTATCGCCCATGATATCAATAACCTCAAAGTCAGTGTATGTCTTCACGCCTGCAACGTCGACCTCGACACCCTCCAGTCGGTCAATTGGCAAAATACAATACTGGTTCGCCATCCTGAGTTGGATTGGGGAATAGGCGAGCCGTGGCTTCCCAAGAGCCTCCCATGTCTTTCGTGGCAATATATTGACGTCAGATCCCAAGTCCAACATGGTGTCGCTGATTTGGAATCCGGCGACCTGCGTGTTAAGCCGGAACTCTTTGCCTGTGCGTTGCTTGTTCCGCTTGACACGTTGCACGTATTGAGGCCTAGCGTCCACCGGATTTCTGGGTTCTGCGTGCCCATGCAGTGCTCCGTCTAAAGCATGTTTGAGCTGCTGTCGCAGCCCAGCGTTATCAACAATCCTGAGGAATAGCTGGAGCCAATCCTCGACCACAGTATCTGCGGCGTTCTGCCCACCGGATTCTGGCTGCCAGGGCTCCTCCAGCCCTCCTTCGTTCCGCAACTGGGCGAATGCCTCAACCGCCTCCTAAAAATACTTCTTCTGGATATCGGGCTTGATCAACTTCTTTGGGGATGCCGGCCGAACCACTCACGCCGGCTCCTTCACATGGGCATCGTCGCCAGTCTTCTTGCCGCCCCATGTTACTATCGCAACGTTCTGCATGTCGGGGGTTGCGGTGCTGCGCGGTTCTGAGTTTATCAGATTCGCTCCCCTCTGCCTCACTCGTTCTTCCCATTTCTTGATGAGCTCCGGACAGTCTTCTGTAGCATGGGCGTTGACCCGGCACTGGGAACACCAGGGTCGTCGCGGAAGGGGACATTCTCGCGCCACATGACCCTCCTGGTCGCAATTGTAGCACTTTACCGGGCCGCGTCCTCCTGTTCGGCCTCCGCGCATGCCACCACCTCTTCCCCTTGTAGCCTCGTTCACCCTGTACGAGGGACGATCCAATCGATCCGCAAGAGCATCGAGCACCCTGCACTGCTCGGTGGTGTGAGTCGTAGACACACAGAATTCGCAGTATACATTATTCGGCACCGTGGAGTACTTCTGTAATATCGGGCACATCCGAGGAGGATGCCCCATCGTCCAGAAAATCTCACAGTACTCGGTGGTGGAAGACCCTGGTTGCGGATGGAACCCCGCAAAGGTCTGTTGCGGCTGGTAGACTCCCTGCGGGTTCATCGCCGTGCCACCCCCTGGTGGTGGACCCCCCTGAATTGCTGCAACTGAGGCCCCAACTCCTGCACCGCGCAACCGAGGACATTCGGTTGCGACGTGTCCCTCGACCAGGCAATGAGTACACCAAAAATTCGGTCCCGTTGGTCTTGCTGGCTGAATTTCCTTGAGATTTTCGGTCAAACTGGCGATCTGATGTTGCAACCCTATCAGAGAAGGGTCTTGCGGGGCCATTCCCCCCCTGTATTCCTGGGGGTGTCCCGCCATGGCTTAAATCTTCATGGCCTGCTCCAAAGCGTCCTGCAGATTATCAATCTTCTGCTGTGTGAGAGGGGTTCGTGTCAAGGGGAGCAGTGCCTTGATGAACCAATCCCTCTGGTGGTTTGGATCGATCGGGTAACTGAGTTTCCCGATCGCGTCTTTAAATCGCCGCATCAACTCCCACGCGGTTTCTCCTTCTTTCTACTTAATTTCCCACAACTCTAACAGGCCCTGCTGGTCTGTCTGGGGAAGCTTGAATTCGCAGACAAAATCTCGCTTCACGTCCGCGATTACAGGGTTAGGGTGCGCCTCGGACCACTTGATGAACCAACGCAGAGCTCTCTCTCTGAGCGTGGTTTGGAACTCTATTAACTTCCCTGCATCTGGCGTCTGTCGAGCCCTCCAGATGGCTTCGCACAGATACCAGTGTTGTTCGACGTCGTCATTTCCACGGCCAGAGAACTCTGGGTACCGGGTAAAAAATCCAGCCATGTATACTTGTGGAGAATTAACCAGGATAAAGCCTCCGGGTCCTGGTTGCGTAACGGTCCCGCTAGGGAAAATACCACTACTAGTGACGCTACTGCTACTGGGCGTTACCGATGCCGCTGAACTACTATATGACTGACTTAATGCTTGTAACTGAATAAAAATATTTCTCAAAGGTTGATAAAGTACCAGGGGAAGGTCGGGATCCTGGCCATGCGGAAGGTGGGACGTAGGGCTGCCTGGAGGGGTGGGTGTCGTCTGATCCTGGAACATCTGCTGCATCACGCCGTGCCATTCATCATCGGAACTTTCTTCGGGCTGCATCTTTCCATTATCTTCGCTAGTCGTTACTTCTCCTTCTCGCGTCGCTGGGCTCCCATGCACCCATTGTACGTCCGCTGCTGTCCCGTCTCCTGTCCGGGTATCCAAACCCATGGTTCTTGTCTTCTGAGGCGCCTCCTTCTGATTTCTCCTCTCGATCTCCCTTCTCTTCAAATCTCTCATTACCCTTCTTCGCCACCTATCGGCGATCTGTGCTCGCCGATGTGCACGTGACTCCCGCAACTTGCATGCGGCCTCAACGTCCATCCCCCGCTCCCCACTCTCACAGTCTACACAGCATCGGTCCCCTCAACCCTTCCCCTAGTACGGGTGGTTTACGCTTCCATACTCGTTTTGTGGAATTCAATCAACCCTTCGTCCACCATCAGGGCTTTGATCCACAGCGGAATCTCCTTCAACAGCTTCCCCCTTAGTCCTGAGTGAAAAACAGCCTCAGCCTTCGAGAAGGATTGGTAACACTCAGCAGCAAACTCCACAGCGTATCCTTCCAACGTGGTCCTTACCCAAAAATCCACTGCACGGGTGAGGTCAGTGTCTACCCGATGCAGCGCTACCAGATCTTCGTGCGCCCACCTGCGGTTTATCTTCCGCGAGCCTTCTTGGGGCACCGTCGTTCGTAACCTTCGCAACCAATTGTAAAGATCGGTAGGAAACCTTCCCCAGAAAATTTCATACGTATCACTGGCTGAATCCGAGAAAAGAACGATCTCCTTGATCGCGGCCTCCTTTTTCTTGGTCAGCTCCGCTTGCTGAGTAATGAAATGGTCAAGATGATCATCCCACCATCGCCGTATTGCTCCTTCAAAAATTCTCGAGACCATGATCTAGATCCCCTCAGAACATGCAGGTCCTGGCAATGGAACCATTTGTTGGCGGAAAGTCAGGTCTCGTGGGCAAGACCCAGGTTCAAGAGCAGTGGCCAACAAGGGGTCCGGTGTAGTCTAGTAACACGCCGGCATTTTCACCCTGCTCTGGGAGAGCAGTGCGTCTCACCCGAGGCGTGCCGCGACCACATGCAAAAGGGGATGAGATCCCTGGTAAGGAATAAACCCGCAACCAAAGAAAGAAACTCCATCCATCACATATATCAAGTCACACATGCAAGATCTCTACGTAAGCATTCAAATAGTCGCAACTTAAAAATTTTAAAGCGGTGTAAACACATTAGAACACATGAACAACGCATAGAGACAGTAATCCTTCCTTATATTATTCTTCTGGCCGGATACATGATTACATAGCTTTCTTCTCTGATAAGTCACAGGTCAGATACAGATGGGTTTGAGGACAGAAGGGAAGAACATAGAAAGTAGGAATCCATAGAAAGAGCAGGTCTGATCCTTCGGCGGCTGTTCTGCGCATCCATTCAACCCTCAACAATAACAATAACCTCTAACCTCTTTCTTCAGCCGGGTGATCGCCCTTTTATTCACCCGCTCATCGCGACTGGCGGCTTCTCTGTGTCTTCACTCTGGCTTTTCCCGACTTCTCTTCTGATGTCTGCATGTTCCTCTTTCTGTTTTCTGCTGTATTTCTTTCATCTGTACTTATCTCTGTTCAATCTCCAGTTATCAATTGCTTCCGCGCCACCTTGGTAGCTCCGCAACTCCTGTTTGCTGCGGCGCGGTCGCGCTAGCTATGTGTATTTCTTCCGCAACTCAAAAAGAGTCCAGTTCAAAATGTCTTGGCCGAAAATTCAAAACTTAAACAAAAACAAGGGCCCCAACAAATCCGGCCCCAAATCCACACCTCCGCCTCCACTTCACAAGCCGTTTCAATACATAGGAATATCATATGAATTCCATACTACTTACCACTTTAAACCTTCCTCTCAAACTATTTTTTGACCCCACCTCATTTGAAAAATCCCAACTCCTCCTACTATCTGATCATTGCCAGATAGATCAAACATTCCACAACCCATTTTGCACTCCCTGACGTTCGATATTTAAAAGCAAAGGGGGGGTGCGAAATTGGTCATTTTCTCCACCCGCTCCCTTGCCACGTGGCACCTCCATATTTTATCTCACCACCTCCTACCCAAACCACTAAACCACCTTGTCACCATGCAATAAACCACCCCCATGCCATGCGATAAAATACTACTTTTTGAAATAAATAAAACCCGGTATTCTGTTATTCCCTATCTCTTCAAACTTGTGGAAAACACTGAAGCCCACTCACCTCCCTGAAAACCCTTTTTTTCATTACAGGTAGTTTTATTTTTTGTTGTGTAGGTGATTAATGGAACCAAGAGATGGAGGAGCAGCTTGATACTAGTTCCATCATGCTTAATCCAGACCCACAAGATAGGAATTTGAAATAGAGAAGGAATTTTCATTAACATAGCCTTTAGCCCAAGAAAAACAACTTCAAACTCTAGAAAACTTCTTTTACCTCCAGCATGAGGTAGATGAGATTTACCATAAGATGATGAAAATCAGAATCCCAGATGAAGAAACATGGGAGAAATAGTGTGATTTACTATAAAGGGTGAAAGAAACATACAGGTGAAAGACGTACATATGAAAGAAAAATACAGATGAAAAAACAAACAGGTAACAAGCAAGCAAAGAAACATGGCCAGATATTAGTCAGTTGAAAGGTGTCACTATATTTGCGCATAAAGATATTTTATTTTCCTAAAATAAATCCTATTCAGTTGACAGGATATTTTTTGTAATGTTTTGTATAAATACTTCATCATTCGATGTATCAAGGGTGGATTTCTGAATATTTATGTAGCTGACTCATCTCTTACCTAAGGGTTATTGTACCAACTTCCAGTTGATAGGAAGAACAAGTTATAAAGAAACTTATTTATAGGATTCTTGTGTTGAGCTATCTCAGTGAAGTATAAATTTCAATTGTTCATATTCTCTTTCTAAGTATTCCATAAACTTATATGTGTTCTAAATTTGAATGTTATAACAGGAGTTTTACTGCAGAATTTGATTAAACATTACACTCTACTTTTAATTGTTATACATTTATATGTTTTCTTCTGATATCTGATTTAGGGAATTCTTAATTTCCCTTTGATCCCGATTGACTTTCTCCACCTTTTTTTATTATCTGGTTTAAGGAATTCTTAATTTCTCCTTGATCCCGATTGAAAAATCACTTCACCATTTAGCCTTGAGATCTGATATTGCTCACCTATCCTGCCCTATAACACTTTCTTTATAATTTTATTTTATTCTGTTTTCAAAGCATATTGAACCCATAACCCAATGGAAAATGGAAAAGCACCTATGCATCTAAATCATTAATTCCACCAATCAATCAAAATCAATCCAAATTAAGCATACATAACTAGCCTAAAATCTATTAAAAAAACAAAGTTAAATCATATAGAGAGATCCCTCTCTGAGTTTAGGAAGGCTATATCCTAAGCTCCAAAAGTGGTTTGTAGTTACCTCTGATATTTCTTTTTAACACTTAGAACCTTTGGAAATTTCAGAGTGATAACAATTGGCATGTAGTACTTACTTTAGACACCATAATTAACATGGAATTCATGTTGGACATTAATAATATTTATCCTAACAATTTAAGATAATTTAACAGAATTAAAAGTGGATTAATAATAGTGATTGAGGTGGTATTGTTTCGAATACATATCTTATTAATGATGACTCAAAAATATATCTTAATATAAAATATAATTTCCTATTATGCTATCAACTTACGACGCTTCCTTTGCAACATTTGATGCAATTGCTAGTTATTATAATTTTATCTAATGTTTCATTATACCCACCACTACAACATTGTATCTTTCTCTTCACCCAAAAAGTATCTTTAATGACTAAAATTGAGAATCCTCAAAACAAGGTCTTGAAATAAAAATATTATTTTAATATTGAAATACGAAAATTTGGAGAGTAAGATTCTTATTTCTATCCCATGAAAAGAGTAACTAATATTGATGTTAAAATTATATCAAATAAAATAAAAAATAAAAAATAACATTATTAAAATAAAATGAACTTTTATAACTTAAAGTTACTATAGTGAAAAGTTATTTTTAACCATTCCAAAAATGACATTTGAAGATAATTGTCATATTTATTATTAAGAAAATGTTTAAGGATGTAAAATACATTTTTATTGAAATGTTATACATATGTAACATTAATTTCAAATTTCAAATATTTTGACAATATCCATTTTCTAACCTTTTTTTTTTTGGTAAGTTCAAGCAATTTCTATTAGATTTCAAAAAGAGTATATCAGTGCTTGTCCTCTTCTCCTAGTTTACCATATTGGAAACTAGATTAGTGGTAAAGATTCAAAATTTTCACATTATATATCGCATAAGTTATAAGTCCGTCTCTTAAACTAAAAAGAGAGACTAAATAAAATAAATTTCCTTAGTTCAACTTCATAAAATAAAACATTTTATAGAAAAAATAGAAGCTTAGTAACTATCTTACCTGATCATGTCAACCTCAGGGTGAGTCCACCTAGATTGGTGGAGGAGAGTCACTTTCTCCTTCATTAAGGGAGAACATGATATCTTCATAACTATTTGATCCAACTGGATATCAGTGGCCACCCACCTATTCCATTTGGACCCGCAACATCAATTATTTCAGTTTTTCAGCTTCAGCACAACTTACTATTTTTAGCAGGTTTTCAGGTCCTGAACACCTAGAGCTGTTTTCGGGACTTAATGATCAAGGTGGATATTGGTGGACACCCACCGATTACATTTGAACCCCCACCATCATTTCTTTCAATTTGTAATTTTCAGCACAACATACTATTTTTAGCAGTCTTTCAGGTCCTGAACTTCCGGAGCTGTTTTGAGGCCATAAACGATATTTTTTTGGAAAACAGGGAGGAACATGGGTAGTAGACCGATGTTTCTCACTCAAAATTTGTATTCCTAGGATTTATATTTCTAACGAGCTATTGAGCTCGTCAAACGGAGATCGGATGCCAAAGTTACGTCCCCAGGAAGTTGAAACACCAATTTACCCAAACCAGACCCACAATTTTGGTGCTTCATCTCCTAGGGTTAGGTTTTTGGACATTCCAGATTTTACATTGTTTCTCAAGAATAAATAGGCCTTCGAGCCTCATTGTAACACATTTCAGGGGCTGGTAGCCAACACATTTCTTCTTAGGGATACGCTGCAAGTACCCTAGCTCATCTATTTTCATTATGTATGGAATAGGCCTTGGAGCCTCAATTTAACACAGTGGAGAGGTCTATAGAAATCACATCTCTTCTCAGGGATACACTACCAGTGCCCTCACTCGCTCATTTCTATTATTCCTATAAGCATGTTTCAGTCAGTTTTTTTGTAACATGGTCCAGAGGCCTATAGTCGCCACATCTCTTCTCAGAGATAAGCCTATCAACGCACTCGTTGTTTATTTACATCATGTTTGTAAAAAAAATTCAGTTCTGTAACACAGTTAAGAGGCTTTTAGCCGCCACATCTCTTCTCAAAGATACGCTACCAGTGCCCTAGCTATTTTATTTCAGTCATTTGATTATAATAAAATGAAGCATTATTTCTGTTGCATCTTTGTATCTATGGCTATATGTTTATTCTGTTGCATTCTGACACAGGCAGGGCCTGCATTCCCCAGGATCTCCGTATTCCATGCGTATAAACATGCATCTCAGTATTTACCCCAAATCAAGATCCTTAATGCCTGACAAATTTTGCATACTTTTGCGGAAGCTTATAGTTACATATCAAAATGTAATTACAAATTAATACTCAAATCATTCCATTCTTTGGCAATTTCATACACTTTCTAAAAGCTTCAATCATAACAATCCTTTCATTATGATTACAAGTTCACACAGCCATTCCTACCAATTGAAGCCAATACCCTTTGCTTCATCACTTTATGGTTTATGAAAACCATGTTCTCATCATACAAGGTTCTCAAATTCCAAATTAAAACTCATGCATTAACCCTCATTTCAAATCAAATGAAATCAAAACAATTCAATATTCCCAATGTTTCTAAAATCCAAGTATCTGGAACTTGTCCCTCTTTTCAATGCGCCTAACTCAATATTTTGAGATTTAAGAAAACCCAAATTTGATGTGACCACATCTTAACATCGATTCTGTTCTTCAACATATGAACCAGTTAAAAAAAATACACGACCAATAAACATGCAACTACTCATCATTCACCGCCTTGTGCTCTCAACATCGAATCTGGTTCACCAATATTAATGTGGCACTCCCTTCACTTTCCTGTTTCTGATCAACGCACTGTCAGACCATTTCACTTATTTTATCTGCGCCTTCACGAGATCATGCAGTCCTCTTTCTTAAGTTCCAACTCAGCATTAACGCAATCAACACATCGATTGACTTTCAGCGAACTTCTGAATTGTTTTCAACGGATTCAAATTACCTCCGGCAATACCTTGTATCCAACGTTCTTTATTTCAACATTCAATTCGACTCCATTCCCAGCATTTTTCAATCGATTCCCACCTGTAATTTATGAAACATTCAAACATATATAAAACGCAATTCTGGATTTCACAACGCTGGCTATTTCTGCAAAATAATTCTGAAGTGAAAACCATCCTTCCGGCAAGCAGATGAATTTTGTCTTAACATTCCAGCAAACAAAATCAGTTCAGGGTTAACGCATCCCATAATCGAATTTCATTAATTTCCGTCTTGAACCCTTCATACCTGTGCTATGTGTATTTAGATAATAGCGTTTCATCAAATCGATGTATTAATTTTTGGTTTGAACTTTTCATACCAGTGCTATACGCATTCAAATAACAGTGTTTCTTCATCTAACTCCGTTAATGAGGATTGAAATGTTTGCAAATGACAAATAACACATTCAACCTTCAATTCCACGTTCTGGATTGGGTCATGGATTATTAAAATCGAATCCTCCCAAATTCACACCATAATTCAGATTAATAGTTAATGAAATTCAGAGAACCAGAATCTTATACAATTCATCAACAACTCATGGATCAATATCGTTTATTTTTAATCCAGGGTATATATATATAGACCATTCGAACCAGAAAGGCGATAATGCTTTCTCTGCCACTGTAGCTACCAGTCGAAGATTGAGACTAATCGACCCAGTCAACTTTATCAAACAGTCTTAATGAGATTCTGCACTAAGAATTAAAATCAACTTCCAACAGAAATTAACATCAATTGCATAGTCTTTGTTCCACTTAGAACTGCGCCTTTTCAATTCTGTTAAATGGAAAACAAAGATTTAAACTAACATTCATCCAATGCCCCTTGATATCGATTTACTATTCAAATCCAGCTAAATACACATTTTCTAAATCAATCAATGTAGTTCAAAAAACACAGTCTTCATATTAACAATGAAAAATTACTTACAAACCCTTGTTGGCCAGATATTCCAGATTGATGGCCCTTACAATTTACCAAAGGCTTACAGCCTTGGCTGTTCAAAACCAGCTCTCTATCACACTCTCACTTTCTCCAACTATCTCAATGTATTTTTCTCTCAAAACCCCCTCCTATTTATACAATTTTAAAAATAATCTAATTTAATGTTTTATCCCTTCAATTTCTCAACAAACCCCTAAATCTCTCAACATCCCTAAAAGATAGATTCTTATCCCTAAGACTTAGAAACTAATTCCAACTTGGGCTCCATCATTAATTCTAAATAATCTAGAAACTAATTTCTCTCACATTTACAAATTCTCACAAATGATTAATTAAAATATAATTAATCACTCAAAATAATATTAATATTTACATTTCTTCAAAACATGAAACCCCCTAGCTTAGATAAAATATAAGGTGTTTTTCGGAGCTGATGCTCCTGCATCACATTCCTGCGTAAAATCTGGATCAGTGGTATTAGAGCAGTCCACTCTTTATCTGTTTCTATCTTCATGTCCCCAACACAACTAGGGTATAAGGAGTTCAACCTCGCGAACCCCGATGACCCCCCATGGCAGATGGAAAGAAAGACGAGGGAGCAGGAGATCATATCAAAATATTTCTCGAGGAGGTGCTCGAGAAACAAAGGAACGCGATAATGGATAACTTTGCCCAGATACTTCAACAACTACCCACCGATGGCACATCTACATCTAGCACGTTCGCCAACAGGTCTGCGACATCCTAGACAAATCCAATACCAAGTTGAGCAGAATTTCCCCCTAGGGAGGAACTTAATGCAATGGATACCATTGCTTCCCAAGGAGGGAGGAATAATCCAGGTGGATATCGGTGGCCACCCACCTATTCCATTTGGACCCGCAGCATCAATTCTTTCAGTTTTTCAGCTTCAGCACAGATTACTATTTTTAGCAGGTTTTCGGGTCCTAAACACCCAGAGACATTTTTGGGACTTAATGATCTAGGTGGATATTTGTGGCCAACCACCGATTCCATTTGAACCCCCACCATAAGTTATTTCAATTTGTAATTTTCAGCACAACTTACTATTTTTAGTAGTCTTTCGGGTCCTGAACCTCCGGAGTCGTTTTGAGGCCATAAACGACATTTTTTGGGAAACCAGGGAGCAGCATGAGTTGTAGACTGATGTTTCTCACTCAAAATTTGTAGTCCTCAGATATATATTTCTAATGAGCTATTGAGTGCATCAAATGGAGATCAGATTACAAAGTTACGTCTCTAGGAAGTTGAAACACCAATTTACCCAAATGGGACCCACACTTTTGATACTTCATCTCCTAGGATTAGGTTTTTGGATGTTTCAGATTTTACATTGTTTCTCAACAATAAATAGGCCTTCGAGCCTCATTGTGACACATTTCAGGGGCTGGTAGCCGACACATCTCTTCTCAGGGATATGCTGCCAATACCCTAGCTCATCTATTTTCATTATGTCTGGAATAAGCCTTAGAGCCTTAATGTAACACAATGGAGTGGTCTGTAGCAATCAAATCTCCTCTCAAGGATATGCTACCAGTGCCCTTGCCCACTCATTTCTATTATTCATATAATAATTTTTCAGTCAGTTGTTTTGTAACACAGTCTAGAGGCATGTAGCCACCACATCTCTTCTCATATATAAGCCTACCAGCACCCTCATTATTTATTTACATTATGTCTGTAAACAAATTTCAGTTATGTAACACAGTTAAGAGGCCTAGCCGCCACATCTATTCTCAGAGATACCCTACCAGTGCCCTAGCTATTTTATTTCAGTCATTTGATTATAATAAAATGAAGCATTATTTCTGCTTCATCTCTGTATCTATGGCTATATGTTTATTCTGTTGCGTTCCTGCATAAAATCTGGATCACTATTGGCTAAGAAGAATACTTTTGTATTTAGATTTTCAATTTTTTCATCATTTCTTTCATGCAGATCAAGATATTTTTTTGAGTATTGTAATTTCGATAAGGACTCCAATCATAAGTTTTTTAACATGCCAATATAGGTTTAATACTTGGTTGTACAATTTTTGGTGAGATCAAGTGAGGGAATCAATTTCTAGGATACATTGGCATGTCTCTCTTTCTACACGATTGACAAGGATGTATCTGCATTGTTGTCTCACTTAGTCTTCAACCTATGCAATTGATCATCACGCTATCTCATGGATCACTTCGAAATGATGAACCATAGCTCGTCGAGTGGCATATTGTGCACACATTTGAGGCGAGGATGTGGTAGGGGGTTCAAAATTCATGAAGTCAGTTGCCCTAACCCTTCTTCTTCCTTTGTGACTTGTAAAGGCTTTGTACCTGGCCGTAAATGGAGAGGGTAAGGTGTGGTGGTATGGACCCAAGAATGAGACAAAAATCCAAGATCCAATTGAGGGAACTATGCAAAAAAATAATATTAAATTCCACCTTATGTAGGAAATACCTTTGAACTAGGAGTAAAAATGATGAATTTTACGATAGGAGAAAGTCTACAGAAAATTACCATAAACTAGACCAAACAAGGGAGGGTTGTCACAATAATTAAGAAAATTAGGAGAAAGATAAATCCATAAGAGCTAATCCAATGGCTAAAATAATACATATGAATGGGTAGATGATATGAAAGGATTGTATCAGTTTTGTTGTGCTAAGTGTCTTTGTAGTTATAAAACATATGCATACTTGTATATTTAGTTTTCTTAAGGATTGAGGAATTTAACCATGAATTGTAGATGATTTTAGTGAATTAGAAGCATGGAATAAGCACAAATAACATTGAACAACAGTTCAAAAAATAGAAATAAGTCACCAAATAACATTTACACAGTAGGCATTGTTAGTGTCCCATGATTTAGCATATTGGTAGATCAAATACATAGGGTAACATCAGACCAGTCTTTGGAGTCCTAGGACCTAGCCTTCCTGGACTCAAGGAGGTCTCTCTCTATTGTGTGCAAAGGATGTAAACTTGTTCACTTTAGATGGTTGAATTTAGGCTAGTTGTTAAGTGTAAGGTTTGTTGTTTCTTTGGTTGAGGTAAGATGATTGAGTAGGATACGTGGAATGAGAGGTTGTCAAACATTGGGCTATGGAGTCTACGAACTCATTAATATCTCAATAGTAAATCAGGGTACATCAAAAGGCCAATCTAGTGTAGTCAATGGATCTTTAGGTTTATGTGTGAGGTGAGATGGACATTAAGTTTTGGGAAAACAAGGTAGGGCAAAAGGCAGTTAAGAATCCTTTGTGAAATACCTATGAACAAGAGGGTCTGGCATACTGATAATAGAAATATACTAATAATGAGATAGGGCACACCATTTACTCAATGAAAATACTTTTAAACAAATAAACATTCAAGATAAACAATCCAGTCGAACAAGGAATCAAGAAAACTTATCTAACTTCAATGATTCTACTTTCAATATTTGAAAAAATATAAGAGACAAATAGCATCAATAAATGAACAGGGAACTCCTAAAAATAATTTATTAAACTATAAAGAACTTTGAGGCAAACTAATAAGCATATAAAAAGGGCAAGATCGAAACAAGACCTCTTTGGATTAACCTAACAATCAATACATCAAAGAGAGATTTCAAGAAAAAGTTTAGATTGCATCAAACAAGAAGGGCTTACCATGAATAATATTTGTAAAATAGCATATTAATCCAATAATAAAATATAAAAACTTAGGTGGGCATAAGGAGCAACTAAGAATTCCTTAAGCTAACCCAGTAGAAGAAAACATAAACACAATATGCAAACATGAGGAGTGAGGTGCCTCAAACAACATTTCTCATCCTATACTCTTCTGAGCTATTGCAATATAGAAATATGGGCATATGATCAACTATAAAACATGAAAAAATAAGAGATACATCACCATTAACTAAACTTGGGGATCCTGCAAACAAGCCTTCATCAACATCAATCAAGGAAAATCACCCACAAGCTCCACAACACCAAATTGCTCTTCAACTTCCAAAAACCATGTATTGCTCTCAAACACATAAAAAGCTCTATCTTAAAATGAATCCTCATGCTCTATATAAGAAGAAAGGAGGAAGAAAACCTGAAATAGCATCTATAAGTCTATTGGCTAATCAGAAGTATCTTTATTATCCTTGAGGCCTTGCCAGGCCCAAGGCACCAAAATATCTAAGAAAAATATCTTTTTGATAATTTGTAGCAAAGAAATTAACCTTTAGGCTCTGAAAAGCCTCCTCAAACTTGCCAAACACACATTTTAACTTTTCAACCATAGGAGCGCAGCACAGGAATAGGAAAAATGGGTCTTCTTATAGAAGTGTTTTGAAGGCCTTCCCAATATCGAAAAATGCTATGTGATGGATCGTTGGAAAGCCCTTGAAGTCTACTTTCCATATCGACCTTTTTTTCTTCAATATGACCCCTAAAACCTGTCCAAAAAGTGAAAATTTTAAGACTGTTAGGAGTGCAACATATATCCTGGAAAGTAGGCAGAATGGTGAAAAAGTGAGTGTTTTTGACCCATTTGAGGGATCAAAACAACTCCAATTGAGCTGAAACTTTTTGAGCATGTTATATGAGTGATGAGGAACCCAAACATGCAAGCCTATCTTCTTGAAGATGACCTAAAAAAGAGCGTAGCACTAGGTGTGCTGTGTTCCTAACCTCAAAATTTGCAAAAAACAAAATCTTGTCAAAAATCTCCCACATTTGGTGGAAGTATGCCTCATGGGTCTTGAGAGACCTGTAGAGAAACTTGAGCCAAAACAATATAGTTAGATTGGATCTTTTCTCTTTTTAGTTCTCGGATTTCAATTTGGACCTTTTTGAGTTTTTCCCTTGCAAATTGGTTTCATTAGGCATAATTCTTGGTAATTATTCTTTGTAAATCCAAGTCTTTATTTTCTTTCTCTAGCTTGGCCTCAAGGTGTATGTTAGTACTCTCAAGCCATGATTCACTATCATATTCAATTTCTAGTGCAAGGAGTTCTTGGAGATAAAGTTGTTCTTCTTGGGTTGATTCTTCTTCTCTTTTCTTTTCCAATGCTTTCCTTAGATCCATATTTCTAGGTCTCCTTCTAGTTTGACCTCCCTCATCACTACTCTCCTCATAAGTGCTGATGAATTCTACCAACTTTACCTATGCCCTTTTAGCCTCTTTCTGGTACCTGAGTGTTCTTATTTCATGGATGGCATGTTGGGCACTCATTTTTTTGTTTTTCATCTAATAGAAGTGAATGACATCCTTTGCTCTTTCTAATACAACTTCCAAGTCCTTGATTTGTGCATTCGTATCTTGGAGGAGGTAGTTTGAAATTCTTGTTTCATTCTCATCATCACTGTTTATGTGACTAAGTTCAAACTCTCTTTCCTTTTCATGATCTTCCTCTTCTTCTTCCATTTTTTGCTTACCTTTGTCCAATGGTTGAGTTGAAGAGATGGCAAGGTCCCTTGCCTCTTAGAGGCAGCAAACACTTTCTTTGACCCTCTTTAGCAAGTGAGAGTAGAAGATTTAACATGTTTCATTTCATCTTTGGTGATATCAATACTATTTTCTTGAGAGGAATTTTCATTTTCTCCCATGCTAGTATAACTACTTTTATTTTCACCATTGTCATATTATTCCATGTCTTCTACATTGTCATCTTCTTTGTTTTCATGGTTAAAGGTGTCATCATCACTACTTGGTGCATTTTCGTCCTCTTGGCTGCCTTTTGAGGTCATGTGATCACTGCTGCCACTTTTGTTAGGGCTATCAGTCATTAGGCTTTCTTAATTATGAATGTCACCAACCCCTTCACTATTTGGCCCAATGTATTCCTTATTTAGCCCACTTTTTCCACTTTCAAACTCTTCCTCTGCCTTTGCATCTTCATTGTTTTCATAACTGGATTCCTCATTATCATTGCTTTCATTCTCTGTATTATTGCTTGCATTTTCTATGGGGCCACGGTCAGAGGCATATTCATTAGTTTCTCCTTCACTTTGACTGTCACTTTCTTCCTCATTATGTGTGTCTATACTCACTAATTTTCCCACTGTATTTAATGTTTTTCCCACTGCAATTTTCTTCAAACTCTGTCTCTCCTTGGCTGCTATTTTCATCTTTGTCACTACTCCTTTTATCACTACGATTGGGCTCATTGTTTTCTTCTTTACCTTCATTATTTGGCTCATCATAACCTGCCTCTGCCCTTGTTCTATCATTGATTTCCTCATCTTCATCTAGCTCGTTGCCTTTGCCTTCTTGTTCACTTTTGGTTCAGTGCCTTTGTCACTACTTTCTTCTTCATCAACACTTTCTTCTTTTCCTTCTTCCTCATCACTTTCTTCACTTTCATCTTCCTCTTTGTCATCACTTTCTTCACTTTCATCTTCCTCTTTGTCATCACTTTCTTCATTGTCCTCTTGACTGTCATTTTCTTTTTGACTGCCATGTTCATATTGGTCACTGTTTTCTTCCTCTTTATCACTACTTTCTTCATGTTCTGATTTTTTAGGAGAAGGTGAAAGAGGGAGGTTTGTTTGGGGAGAGGATTGATGTGAAGGGGAAGAATCATGGTTAGTGGAGGGTGATGGAGGAGTGGAGGAAGGTGGATAGGATGATGAGGGTAAACTTTGCAAAGGAAGAGGTTGTGGATTTGTGAAAACACCATGGGCGATGAAAAATTCCCATGGGATGCTTGTTTCTCTAATTGGTGTAAGATAATCATTTTGATGAGGGAATGGTGGAAAATACTTGACATCTGTTGTGAGGGAGGCCCCTTTTGCACAATGGATGACATTTTATCAATACTTTTACAAAGGTAGTACGGAAAATCTAGTAGCTTGGCCCTAATGAAATGCATAAATATTCTTATGTGGTAGGAATAAACTCTGGAAGACCTGCCCTCACAGGAAAAGTATTTCATAATGATTTTCATTAAAGGAGCATATCTATCCAACAAATAAGAAAATGGGAAAATGGTCTTGCAATAAGCTTGGAAACTTGGTTTTAAGAAGGGTTGATAATGGCTTAGGTCTAGATACACCTGTTTGAACCATTTTTCTCCCATGCAAGGTATTCCAATGGCCATAGAGATTGCATTGGTGGTCAACTCAAAATTTACTCCAACTAGATGTACTTGGTGGTCATGGAGGTTAAGGACAAAAAATTTTGTCAATTGAGGGTGGCTTTGGACTCTCTACACTTTCTCACAGAACTCATAGCATCCTACCTCTTGGAAATATGAAACTATAGTAGGAGAGGCTGTCAACTCTTTAGTTTTTACAGGCTCAAAACTATTTCCTTTCCCACCCTTCCTCTATTGTTCTCTAGGCCTTTGGCCTCTCTTGCCATTGTCAACACTGCCTTATCTAGGAATTTTTTCCTTTTCTCTTTTCCTTTGAAAAGAAAACCTTAATATGCTTGGGAGATGATATGGAGAGGGAAAATGAGAGGTTAATGAGGAAGGAAATGATCTGCAAATTTGGAGGGGAAAAGAGGAATGAAGAAGGGTACTTTTGGCCTCAATTTGTTCTCAGTGTGCAGATGGATGGGAGCCTTACAATCAGCAATGCTTGCAAATATGGGGACCTAACCTTTCTTCCTCTAAGGTTTTATTCAAAATCTCTTTAAGCTCACCCTTCACATTCCTCTATATTTCATCTTCAGACAGTATGAAAATATAGGGAAAAACAAAATACCTTCAAAACATCTTTCACAGCTGAAGAAACAGGCTCCGAAATGCATCATGGGGTAGTCCGGCACCTTCTACATGACCTGTCAGGAAGTCGTGAAAGGACAGCAGGAGCGTAGCACGAGCGAGTTCTGAATGAGTAGTCGAGTCCTACTGCACGAAGTATCAGGTCTTCCTGGGAAGCCCTGAATGTGTAGGAGCACAACGTCTAGCACCTCTGCACGAGTTTTCGTGTCTTCTTGGGCAGCCCTGAACGTGTAGAAGCATGGCATCAGGCACCTCTACACGAGGTATCATGTGGTTGTTGCACGTTGCATGCCCAGGAGTGTAGCGCTCAGGCAGTCTTTGCACGATGTTCGGTGAGGCCTGAACAGCGGCAAGGTGTTGGGTTCCTCCTGCACGCGGAGTGGTTACACAGGTGCGTAGTGTTGCTACACAGGCCTGCAACACCCCTTTGGAAAATACACAGGTAGCGTGTACAGGTGCATAGCGTAGCCTTTTAGGAGCGCAGCACGATCAATTTTTTGCCCGAAAACTCTGCGAGAAACCCTGAAAACCCTAAACTCCTTCCACTCTCTCTCTCTTTTTCATATGAAGAAATGATGTTGAGTGATGAAACTTGTGATGTTTTTATACCCTTGAAAAATTACAAACAAAACCCACCTTGAATAATGTTTTTCTTTTGGTATTTTTTACTTTCACTGATATTTCTTTTCTCTTGTGCAAGAGGTGATTTTAAACAAAAAGTGACCTTTGTTGGATGTTTCCAAACACACATTTTCCCTTGATCAATTATGACTTGCTGGGAGGTGCCATAAAACAAGGTTTTGGTATTCTCAAGCTTTTTTGGGAGTTTTGATACCTTACCCACCCAATAGTAGAAACTCATGTTCACTTTGATTTTCTTATCTAACAGAAAACTTAGGCTCCCTCATACTGCTTTTGATAATCCTTTGAATGTACTTGAAAACTTAGGTAGCCTTTACTAATATTGTTTTGAGGTTTTGTCCCTTTTTTCTGTAGTGAAAAATAAAAACCCCTTTTATCTCATTTCAACCATGGAGGCCTCCTTTCAAATGTCCTTTGAAAACCTTCTGACCTTTAATGGAGCTTTATTACCTTTAGGTCACTTTTGCCTACCTTTCTAGACTTATAGCTTTTAAGGGTCCCTTTCCCTTCCTTATTTATCATTCTTAGAAACTTTGGTTTTGTGTTTGATGGTGTTGATTAATCTCTCTCCTTTTTAACCCTTTGCAAGGACATTGACTATACATGAGATTTTTTTTTCCTTCACACTGATAATTTTTCAATCTGTCCTTTTGGTGTAGTGAAAAAGCGTGCCTAAACAAGACTTATAAGTCATCCCCTATCATGATTTTTTAATCTTTGCCTGCTGAAAATCAAGGAGGCCCCTCACTTTTATTTCTTTCTTCAATGAATCTTTAATTTATGCATAGTTGTGCCTATGTACCTCTTCCTTCATGATCCTTTGTATGGGCTCTTTGTTGGGTAGAACCTTAGAGCCGATTAGTCATGAAACCATGATCCTCTTTGTGAACTTAGGCATGCTTCTTCTCTTCTGTTGTGGGAGCCCTTGAGCATTTTGGCTTCTTACCCTGCCTATCTTGTGATGATAACCATTATAAAACATTCTTGCAGAAATGCTTCAAGATAGGAAACTGTCTTTTTGCAGACTTTATGATCTGATCTAGGAGGTCCTTCGTTGAATATCTTTTGACACTCTTTGGACAATCATGATCTCACCTTATTTTCATTTGATTTCTCCTTTAAGCACATGTCAAAATAGTGATTTTAGGAAACCAAAGCAATGCATAACCTAGGAGACCCTACATGACCTATTGGTATGTCCTTTGGACTAGGTGTTTGACTGAAAAATTGAATCAGGGTTTGGAGGTGTGAAACAGGGTTTTGACAACTCTTTATGCATTGACATCCAAGAAACTGAAATCTTTGATTTACTTAAAGCGCCTACAAAGGAAGTTTAAAATCACCACTGCATGAGGCAGTTGGGGAGTATGGTCAATCTCACTAAGTGACTTGGTTCTGAAAAGGTTTCTTGTATGGTCCAAGTCAAACTGGGAATCTTACAAGGCTGTGAGTTGTTCAGGGACAGATCTTGCTTTGTGAATGGTTCCAATAGTAGTTAAGTTTCCAGTTTTAGAAGTTTGCCACAAAATCATTTCTGGTTCATCAACTATAGTAGGAGGGTTTGGGTCCAGATGAGATCTGGTGTTGATTCTTCGTGAAGCTAGATTTCAAACTCAAAATTTAGAAAGGCTGAAAGTTTTTGAACTTTTTTGAAAAGTTTACCTCTCTTAGTTTTTTTTTTCTAAACTCACACAATGTGTGAATATACTTGTAAACTTCTCGGGGCTGATTTGACACAATCCTAAGGGAGTCTATGGATACTAGTAAAATGAGAAGGCCTACTGGAGGCAAGTGGAGTCACTAGGTGGATGTTTTTAGTTTGTTTTAAGGATATGTGTCTATGGTCCACCACCAATACTGACAAAAAGCCAATCTAGGAATATTTTGGGTTTTTCTGAGTTCTCTTAAGTAACTCTAATATTTCTATGAGTGTACTATAGCTGGGTCATCATTTTTCTAGGATGGTGAAACAACCGAGTTCTACTCTTGGCTATCAGTTGAGTTCTCTATGATTTGATGAAGGTTTCTAAAGTCCTAAGGGATACTTAGATTGTCACTGACATCATAGTTTGCATCATGATCACCATTTTGTTAGTGATAGTGATGAGGTAGCTATAAATCATAGTGTACTATTTCAATCAAGGGATTCTGAATTGCATAAGATATCTAAGCTTGGAACTTACTCAGAAAGGTCCCACCATGGTCACCATTATCTTAGTGTCCCGTGATTTAGCAGATTGGTAGACCAAATTCACAGGGTAACATCAGACCAGTCTTTCGAGTCCTAGGACCTAGCCTTCCTGGACTTAGAGAGGGCTCTCTCTATTGTGTGCGAAGGATGTAAACTTCTTCGCTTTAGATGGTTGATTTTAGGCTAGTTGTTAAGTGTAAGGTTTTTTGTTTGTTTGGTTGAGGTAAGATGATTGAGTAGGATAAGTAGAATGAGAGGTTGTCAAACATTGGGCTATGGATTCTATGAATTCATTAATATCTCAATAGAGAATCAGGGTACATCATAGGGCCAATCTAGTGTAGTCAATGGATCTTTAAGTTTATGTGTGAGGTAAGATGGACATTAAGTTTTTGGAAAACAAGGTAGGGAAAAAGGCAGTTAATAATCCTTTTTCAAATACCTATGAACAAGAGGGTATTGCATACTGATAAGCAAAATATACTAATCATGAGGTAGGGCACACCATTTAATCAATGAAAATACTTTTAAACAAATAAAAATTCAAGATAAACAATCCATTGGAACAAGGAAGCAAGAAAACTTATCTAACTTATGTTGAGATTCAACAAGATGATGAGCTTAGTGAAAAGAATCGCCTTCACTAAGTGGGCCCGCAGGCTATTTTTGGTGCAAAGTCTATTTTTAGACATGTCGGTCATATTCTATGAGTTGCAGGATGCTATTTTTGGATGGTTGGTAAAGTTGGAAAAATAGATGGACTTCTATTTTTAGACATATTGGGCAGAATCTATTTTTAGATTGCCAGTCTAAAAATAGATATGGCGAATATTATTAGCTCTTAATAATATTTGGACTCTAAACATTATCTTATTCTCTTGGAGCACTTCATTTAAGTGCACAGATGTGGCAGAGGAGCTGACAGAAGGAATTACGCTATTCCTGAGGGTTTACTAGAGCTAATGCATGAGGACTTCAGTTAGAACTCATGTGACAAATTTTGGTGGAGTTACAGAAGTAGTTGGTGGAGTTGTGTTCAGTTTAACTCAGTTAGACACAGTTGAGCTAGTTGTATCTAGTCTAACTGATTGATACATTAGTGAGAGTGGTGTGAATTAATTAATAATTAATTTACTAAATATTAGCTCATTAATCAAATAAAGAATACATCAGTTAACTACAGTGCATGGACAGTTCAGTGGAGACTAGTGGAGAGGTAGGTGAAAGAGGAAGTGTGACTATCACTTGTGACTATAGTGATGCATTGATTGCATCCAACACTCAGTGGAGATGCCAATGAGTATTACACAGTCAATATTGGAGCAATTCGAGTTCATTCAAAGCCATTCTTTAGCAGGGATTGCGCAGTAGAGGTAGGTTAGTAGGTGGCAAATATTGGTTTATGGATTTGCAAGATCGGGCCTGATTAATGTGTAGCAATTGTATTGTACTAAGAGCTTGATATGATCAGCTTTGTATGAATATTGTTACATGATCTCTATGACATATATTATATACAGATAGTTGGGGTTTTCAGCTTCAAGCTTTCCCGTTAAATCACTGTGTTAATGTGTGTGAATTTTTATGGTTTCATGTGTGCATTGCAATTGATTTAATTTCCGCATGTGATGATCAATGGTGGAATAGATTCTGTATTGTGCATGAAGTTAAAATAGTGTGTGATCAGGAGAATATTGGATATATAACATATAAGTTATATAATTTCTACATGGTATCAGAGTGATATTGATCAGAACAGATTGCAATTATTGAAGCAGTTGAGTTTTGTGCTGGTGGAATTCGAATTTGCTGCAGTGTTTTCTTGGTGTCGAAGTTGAGCATTCATTAAAATGTCTTTCAATGAATTGCAATTGGAGTATTCCATTGAGGGAAGCTCGAATTATATTTCATGGAAGGATAGGATGGAGGCAGTGCTGGATGACAATGGGTTGAAAGAGTTCATAGATGTTGAAATTCCAAAACCTGTTTCTAGCGATGCAACCGCACTTGGCACAAGGCAAAATAAGACAACAAAGTGTCAAAGGATTCTGTTGGAAGGTGTGAAGGATCACATAGTGTCCATCCTTCATGGTAAAGCTTCTCCATTATTTATGTGGAAAGCTTTGACAGACTTGTTCCAAAGTAGAAGTGACCAGAGGAAGTTGGCGCTTAAAGACAAACTTAGGAAAATAAAAATGGACAAAAGGCAACAGTATACCCAAGTACCTCATGAAGTTTTTCCAGTGTAGGGATGAGTTGGGAAGTGTGGGGGTTACTGTAGATGAAGAGTACTTGGTGAGCTTGGCTCTCCTTGGGCTTTCGAAGAGTTGGCATAGTTACGAGGACTCTGTCAATGGTTAGGAGAAACTGCCAGGATGGGAGTGTTGGGTGTGGAGCCTGATTATCTTGTTTACTTTGTATGACAGCATTGGACCCCTGTACCTTAAAAGGGGCGGAAATGATGCCCGTAATTAATTGTTGTCGTGGGGGGTCCAGGGGGCGGCGGCAGCACTTTTCGGAGCCCCCCCTGGCGTGGGTTTCGAGTGCAGCGTCCTCGAAGCTAAAAACAAATGTAAAATTGCCTTGTAAAAGTATAGTAATTTCTAGTCAATCTGGGCCATTCATTAGGCAAATGATCTGACAGTCAAAGTTATGTTTAGTTTAGGGTTTTTTGCCCTGAAAGGAAACCTCTCGCTTTTATGAGGGTATTGTATTGTGGCTATGTATGGTATGTGTATTCTCGGAGCAAGAAACAGAGAGGGAGACTGTGAGAGAGAACAGAGGATATTACAGTGGATCTGATGTAGGTTTTTTCTCTTCATTTTTGCTAGATAATAGAAAGGAAGGACTGGCTGTTGGGGGTGGACGTAGCCCAAACTGGGTGAACCACGTATATCTGTGTCTCTCTAGTTTTATGTGTTTTATGTGCTTTTATTTTCTACATATTTTATGTGTTGCATTGCTCTGTAATATTTATTTTTCTAACAACTAGTATCAGAGTCGAAGGTATATTTGGTTGATAAACTCGCAGGAAAGAAGGGTTCCTGGTTCGAGTGGGAGCAATTGTGAACGATGGTAAGTTTAGGGTCGAGAACTTTAACGGCCAAAATTTTCCCCTGTGGAAGATGTAGATGGAAAATTATCTGTATCAGAAATATCTGTACCTACCATTGAGTGGAAAAACAAAGAATCTGGCGGCCATGATAGATGCGGAATGAAGCATTCTCGATATAAAGGCACTCGGAATAGTACGGTTGTGTCTTGCAGCATCATTTGCCTTCAATATTTAGAAGGAAACAACAACAGAGGGTTTGATGCAGACATTGGCGAAACTATAAGAAAAAACCTCTGCCTCAAACAAGGTATTTCTTATGAAACGACTATTTAATATGAAGATATCAGAAGGTGGATCTGTTGCAGACCATTTAAATGAATTTAACACGGTTACCAGTCAGTTAAGTTCTGTAGGGGTAAACTTTGATGATGAAGTTAGAGCTCTGTTATTATTGTGCTCATTTCCAAAGAGTTGGAATGGTTTAGTAATGGCCATTAGTAACTCTGTCTCTAGATCTAGTACTTTAAAGTTTGATGATGTTGTTGGTGCTATCCTTAGCGAGGAAATGCGACGGAAAATCTCCGGTGAGACATCAGCTAATTCTTTGAGTGCGGAGTCTAGGGGAAGAAGAATGGAAAGAGGAAAGAGCTCGGGATATCGTAGTAAATCAAGGAAAGGTAGATCCAAGTCCAGATCAGGAATAGTGTGCTGGAATTGTGGAAACAAAGGACACCTAAAGAAAGACTGTAGATCTCGGAAGGGAAAATAAGGAGACACACAGCAAGAAAACAATCATGAAGCAAATGCGATAGGTGATGTGTTACAAGATGCTTTGATTCTTTCTTTTGAAAATGTTACTGATTCTTGGGTTGTAGATTCAGGGGCTTCATTCCATGCCATACCTGATAAGAAATATTTTCATGACTATGTTCAAGGAGATTTTGGACAAGTTTGTTTGGGTGATGATAAACCCTATAAAATTTTTGGAATGGATAAAGTTCTTGTAAAACAACAGAATGGAAACCAATGGCTACTAAAGGAGGTAAGGCGTGTTCCAGATATGAATAAAAATTTGATTTCAAAAGGGTAGTTAGGCAGTGAAGGTTGTGTTAGTGTCAGTCTTTGCAGCCTTCCTCCAGTGGTCAAAAATGATCTTACAAAGTGATTTTAAGGTGTCAAGGTCAAATTTTGTCATTTCAGTGAGTCTTCAAGCAAAATTTGGTCACTAAGTATTAGGTCTAGGGTTTGCTTTCACTCCTTCCAGAGTTGTCCAAATTTCGGTCCATGTCAACATTCAGCTGAGTGTACCATCATTCAGAGGGTTTTCATCATCATGCCAAGTTCCACTGAGTCATTTTACACCTTGTTCATGCTTCAGTTGTGCCTAGGTAAGGTTCATTTCCCTCTCCTAGGGTTTTGAAGGTAATTTCTCTTGGATGGTCAACTCATCAGAAAAAATTGTATCCTGATGTTCATACACCTTCCCCTATCCTTAATATACCTTATTAAGCACTTCCCATCATTGATATCCCCCAAATTCCTCATTTTCGCACAAACCCTAGTTTCTTGCTACAACTTGGCAATTTTCTAGGCTAGGCCTGTGTTTTGCCCTTTTGGACCCCTTCCCCTCACTCAAACTCTGAAATTACACTTTCCCATGATTCCTAACATCCCTCCCTACTTCCCAAAAATTTTTAAAGAATTTAGAAGCCCCTTATCCCCTTCATTTCGCTTCATTTTGACAAATCCCTTTTTCCACACATCATGATAGATTTCACTCAAATGATGTTTTTGAGAAATAAAAGATGAATTTGAGAAAAATGAGAGTTTTTTTTGTCCAAAATAGGCCAAGAAACAAAACCATCCTTCACTTTTTACACAGGTGTCATGGTTTTAGAGAAATGTCAAAAATACCGTTGCCTTAGGAGAATTGAATGCACCTCTGAAGTGACCTTGGGAAAATCAAGATTTCTCCTAGCTTGGTTGGCCAAATGACTTGCTTGATGAGTCAAATGATAACTAGACACAAACATATTTCCAATGAGCTATCATGATCTCAATTTGGAGTTGAGAAATACCTTTAAAGGTTGACTGCAACAACACTCTGCCTTGAGGAAGCCTCATTTTGGCTCATTTTTACCAGTCTTGGGAGATTTGTTTTTTGACAGCGTAAATGAACTCCAAATTGACAAATTACACTTGGTTTAGAAATTACACTCAAAGATATTTCCAACGAGCTATCATGCACCCAATTTGGACACTGGGAAGGCCTCCAAAAGCCTTCTGCCAAATGCACTATTTATGGCGCGGCGCATTGGGTAGGAGCGCGGTGCACTGAAGGTGTGCGGCGCATAGAAAATTTTTTCCCAGTGTAAATTAACACTGGCATGGCGCATCCAGCCTGCATGGTGCGTTGGGCTGGTGCACGGCGCACAGAGCCTCCAAGCAAATTTTTTACCACTGCTTCATCAAAAGTTCAAATTAACTCGAATTCCTTGCTCCGAGTAAGTGTGGATGCCTTTGTCATTGCTATTAAACAATGTTTGGTGTAGTTTGAAATGAGATGTAAGAATTTGTAATGTCAAATTGAAAACCCTATTACCTTGCTTAAAACTACTCCTTTGGGTTTTGAGTTGGTGTTTTAAAATGGTTTGTGCCACATATCCCATTTTTTTATTATCCCATTATCTCCTCACCATCCTGTTATATCCCAAGGATATTCACTTCCAAGTCCATCTCCTATCCCTAAGCTACTTCACTTCCTATCATTTTTCCTATTCCCCCCATCTCATTTGTAAAATCCCTAAACCCTACTGTCCCCTATCACTCTTACTCTCATATCAATTATTCCTAAAATCCTAAATTATATTATCCCTATCCCTAAACCCTAGCATTTCCTTCACCCTACCTCTCTCATATCATTTGTAAAACTTCACACATCCCAATTTCCCAAACACACTCAAGTGACTGAAATTTCACTTGACAAACTTCACTTTTCCCATTATTCCATATTTCCCATAATCACTCCCACATTTGGAAATTGAAACAAAGGCACCAAACTCTCATTCTTCTTCTCATTGAAGTCAACATAGACTTTGAAACACCATGGAGACGAACACCGTCACATCATATGACCAAGACAGTAATTGCATCACTAAACTGCATGCACCAAGAAGGCATCGAGGAGGTGAAAAAGGCATGTTAGATTTCAAATCTTGGCCGAAGCTTCTTTGGCTAAGCATGATATTTGATGAGGGACCTTCACTCCAAATTTCAGCAAGTTTGGGGAAAATTTTGTCATTTTTGAAATTTTGGTTGCAAAACAGGTTTTTCTATCCGACGCGTCGTGCCACCCGACACGCGCTTACGTTTGAGAGATCTTATGGAGGAAAACTTTACATTTTTGGATTGGTTATGGTAAATTATGCTTGCTCAGGAATGGCTGAGAGATTTCATCAAGTTCTGGATGGTTTAAAAGGTCAAAAACACTCCAAAAATGGCCTTTCTGCCACTTTTTGCAGTAGCAGGAACCAGTCTTGGGAGATTGCATTTTTGGAGGGGTAAATGACATCCAAATTGAACCATTCCACTTGGGTTGGATAGCAGACATCCAGGGCTTTCCAACGAGATATCATGAGCTCAATTTGGACTTCAGGAAATGCCCCAAAAATAGGCTCAAAGTGGCGCGGCGCATTGATTTTTTGGGCATGGCGCATAGAGAAATTTAGCCTCATTTTAAGGCTTCAGCTCAGAAATTCGCCCAGTTTTGACTAGTTTCACCTTTTGATGTAACTCTTGATCTATCTTGATGTAAATTTGTGGCTATGATGTAAATTTTGCGTGTTTTTACTTGTTTTAGAGGATTCATTCACTAAAAAGTGAAAATTAAGTGAATGGATCAGTTTCCTAGCATATACAGGCAAGTTGTTTGGCTGCCTAGATTTCAGTTCCATGTTTAGAATTGGTTGAAACAGCTCCTAGAAGGATGAGATCGACCCCTAGAGGCATGGGATGGGGTTAGGCTGGTCTATATCATGTATTTTCTCAGTCATTTTCAAAGTTTGGACAGGTTGGACTCTTGGGAATAGTTTGGCACCTCATTGTACATATATTTCATATTTTTGGCAAAGGAAAGACCAGAGTTTTGCAGCACTTGTTGGGATCCTTGTGGTTCTGAGTTTTGATGATGTTTTTATCGATGTTATTGTAAGTTTAATTAATTTTATATGTATGCCATTTCCCTTCTCTTTGCTTCTGAATTAAACAAATGAGTAATTGAGGTAGAATTCATTAGTCCGCTGGTGCTCTGCCTTAAAATTTTGTTTATTTTTACATGTTTTTCGTCAGTTTGAAGAGGATCCTTGCACTCTCTTGCCCTCTTCAGCTCCTCAGTAGTATTTTCAATCAATTCATTTGATCTAAGACATCAAAGCCACTGCCTTCCTCGCCCCAACTTGAACTCTGCAAGAATTTGGCCTCATCCCCAAGCCCAAAAATTGTCTTTCCCCTTTTTCCAACAAAATCCCAAAAAATCAAAATCAAACCCTCCTATTTGTTTATCTAGCCTAAGATCAGTTGTCGTTTTAGTCATCTCAAGCCCCTTTGAATATTTTCATTGAGATTGACCCGGAGAGAGCCCTCTCCTGTCCTCGTAGGGCTAGCTACGAGGCTGAGCGTGGTTTGGTGTTACCCTGAATCCCGCCTTCCTTCAGCCTGAGGTGGATTTGGGGAATAACATAGTGGCGACCATACTAGGTAAGAAAATGGTTTTCCTGTTGGTGTTATTCCTTTTATAGGCTACAGACGGAGCCTGAAGTTATGCCAGGAAGCCTTCGAAACACTCTTGCTTTGCATTAGCGAAAGTAGATAAACGCTGCTTCAGTCAATCTCTGATCTAGTTTGTAAACGTGACACTTGACTTGTAAATTTCCCCAGTACATGTATCAAGTTCAGATCTGATAGTTGATGGTGGACAACGATCAGACATAAGAAGGCTGAAATCATTCACCTGGTGACTCCAACTCAATGTATAGACTCCATTGGAGGACTAACTCTTTCTCTGTGAAAATGGAAGGATCTTACACTAAGTTCAGGTATCCGAACTGGAATGGTATTCAGGATCTAGTCTGTTTTCTTGTAAACTATTTCTTTGCTGTTCTTTAAGCTGTCCTGAAATTTTTTCAGAATTTGTTGTATGATAAAGGTGATCGAAATCTTCACTCAACCTATTCAAAAAGTGAAAATACTGAGTTTCCCTTTGATCCTAGCTTCCTTACTTTTCCTACATCTTATGATGACTCTCTTCGGAGTGATGAGCCTAAAGAAGACAAAACTGATCCCGTCGCTCTTGTATATACTCCCACACCTTTTATAGTCCCAGATCGGTATAAACCTCTTGTTTTACCTTCTGTTCTCCATGCTTTCCCTGCAAATTATTACCTTTATCTACCGAGATTTGACGGTGAATGTAACAATGTCAACGCTGAGCAACATGTGCAGAATATTGAGACTTTTCTAGACCTTTTTGAAGTTGATGACGAAGATCTTAGTATTAGGCTTTTTGCTCTTTCTTTGCAAGGCCAAGTGAAGAGTTGGTTCAAAGCTCTACCTGATGCGAGCATCTCAGATTTCCAGCATTTCGTCAAATTTTTCCTCGACAGGTGGGTGATCAGACAAAATCCTTTCCTTATTTTAGATGAGTATGCCCAGCTGAAGAGACAGTCAGGGGAGACAGTACAATAGTTTTCCGCTAGATTCAATCAAGTCTATTATTTGATACCTGTTGATATTAGACCTCCTCCTAGATATTCTCTCTTGCACTATCCGGGTTCCTTTGATCCGGAAATGGAGTTTCAGCTGAGAGAAAAGAATATTTTAACACTTCACGAGATGCAGAATAGTGCAGTGAATGTAGAGGCTCATTTGCAGATCCGAAGGGCAAGTTTGAAGGAAGAAGAGATGAAAAACATGGATCCAGAGAAATCGATATCTCTAGAGGTAAAGCTGGACATGTTGGTAAGTGCAGTAGAAGAGATGATGCAAAAGAACACCACAAAGAATGAGTAAAATGTTCAAACCCATGGCTTGCTGATTGAAGAAGAACAAGGTGCTGATCCAAAACATTTTGTCTCTTACTCCAGTTGTCATAGTGATTGTTTTATAGATCATATTGAAGAAGAGAGAGTTGTTGATATGACATGTATGTTTGATGATGTGTTGTATACTGATGATTTGCCTCAGTTTGATTAGTATGATGATGATTATGTTCTCCAAATAGAAACTAATCTTGCAGACAAATCAGCAGCTAGTTTGTGCGAGGAGGAAGTTCACTTTTAGCAGCACGAGTACAATGATCAATCGATGCATATCATCTATGACAACGATGAGGAAAGTAGAGCAAATTTTGAAGTAAGTGAAGGATCTTTGCCTTTTTGTTTTGACTCATTTCAGTTCATGAGATATAACTTCCATGCAATCAGAAATCAACTGCCAACAAACCTTGATCTAGACCATCTTGAGGGTGATGACAACCATTTTCAAGACTTCTCATATTCAGATTTTCAGCCCCCGAAAGCCATTGATTTTCAAGTTGCAGACAAAGCCATGGAAGCTATTAGATATGTTCAAATGCTACAAGGTGACTCCGTTCCATTTTGTTTTGAATCATTTCAGTTTTTGAAGGGTAAATTGCATGGTAAATCTTCAAATGAGCAGCCTGTAAGAAATCAGCAATCTCTTAGTGTTAATGTTGAGGATGAGACAGATAACGAAATTCTTGAGCAGCCTGTAGCATCAGATTTGCATCCACCAAACGAAATTGAAGGTCATATTACACATGAAGTCGTGGAAGCTGAAATACATGATTTAATGATGCAAGAGGATTCTGTACCTTTTTGTTTCGAAGCATTTCAGTTTATAAAGTAGAATCTTCGTAATATCTCTCAAGAAAAATATGAACAGCTAGTAGGATGTCAAGTAGTTTCAATGGATACAACACAGCAATCTTCTCAAGTTTTTGATGATCCTATTGCTCGTGTGTTGGATGATGTTTGCTGTAAAAATTATGCTCCATTTGCTAACCATGTGCCAGGAAAGAATGTTGATAATAATCTTATTCAAAAGTTGCCTTCATTGTCTTGTTTAATAGATTTTTCATTACAAATCCTATATCGAGATTTGCAGTCATATGAGGATATTGATAAAGGAGACTTTTGTTCTGTTTGGAATCAGCTCCAGAGTTTGGTTATTCACGAAATCTAGGATCCTTTTGACAGCTTGCTGCAGTCACCAAAGAAAGACAGCACAGATGTGAGGAAAATCTTAATATCCAGCTATGAAGATTTCCTGGACCAAAGTAGTAATGTATTGATGGGAATCAATAGTTATGTTTATGAAGATCCTTTTGCAGTATTCTTGAAGTCATCCAGTCAATTCATGCTTTGCAAGTTTATCAGCAGTCAACTTGATTCCAAGTTTCCATGGGAGTTTCCTTTCGACTCTTCCCTTTTCTTGTGTATCAGAAATCATTTGGGAAGAAATCAAATAGCAGCCAGGATGCTTACATGGTTGCATTGGTTGTTTCATTTCACTTGATCAGGTGATCAATGGAACAATTAGTGTAGGTTGTATTGAATAATCTCTACTTTGAGCATCTTTTTCAGTTTGTCGGTTGTGTTTAAGTATCGAGTCAGTTTTTAGTTGAGTTAGAGTCAGTTTGTTTCATCAATTCATCAGTTTTCAGTCATGCATTTCAGCATGTGTTTTTGACTCCATTGCCCAATGGATGAAGGCATTGTCTGCTTTCCAAAGATCTGTAGTTCTTGGCACCTCCAAGGAGCTACCATCCCCTTTGGAGCCAATGTTAGTATCAGTATTTACAGCCTTCCTCCAGTGATCAAAAATGCTCTTACAAAGTGATTTTAAGGTGTTAAGGTTAAATTTTGTCATTTCAGTGAGTCTTCAAACAAAATTTGGTCACTAAGTATTAGGTCTAGGGTTTTCTTTCAATCCTTCTAGAGTTGTCCAAATGTCGTTCCATGTCACCATTCATATGAGTGTACCATCATTCAGAGGGTTTTCATCGTCATGCCAAGATCCACTGAGTCATTTTACACCTTGTTCATGCTTCAGTTGTGCCTAGGTAAGGTTCATTTCCCTCTCCTAGGGTTTTGAAGGTAATTTCTCTTGGATGGTCAAATCATCAGAAAAACTTGTATCCTGATGTTCATACACCTTCCCCTATCCTTAATATACCTTATTAAACACTTGCCATCACTGAGATCCCGCAAATACCTCATTTTCGCACAAACCCTAATTTCTTGCTACAACTTAGCAATTTTCTAGGCTAGGCCTGTGTTTTTCCCTTTTGGACCCTTTCCCCTCACTCAAACTCTGAAATTCCACTTTCCCCTGCTTCCTAACATCTCTCCCTACTTCCAAAAATTTTCTAAAGAATTTAGAAGCCCCTTATCCCCTTCATTTCGCTTCATTTCGACAAATCCCTTATTCCACACGTCGAGATAGATTTCACTCAAATGATGTTTCTGAGAAATAAAAGATGAATTTGAGAAAACTGCGAGCGGTTTTTGTCCAAAATAGGCCAAGAAACAAAACCCTCATTCACGTTTTACACAGGTGTCATGGATTTAGAGAAATGTCAAAACTACCGTTGCCTCAGGAGAATTAAATGCACCTCTGAAGTGACCTTGGGAAAATCAAAGTTTCTCCTAGCTTGGTTGGCCAAATGACTTGCTTGATGAGTCAAATGATAACTAGACATAAAATTATTTCCAATGAGCTATCATGAGCTCAATTTGGAGTTGAGAAACACCTTTAAAAGTTGACTGCAACAGCACTCTGCCTTGAGGTAGCCTCATTTTGGCTCATTTTGACCAGTCTTGGGATATTTGTTTTTTGACAGGGTAAATTAACTCCAAATTAAACAATTCCACTTGGGTTGGAAATTAGACTCAAATAGCTTTCCAACGAGCTATCATGCGCTCAATTTTGATACCAGGAAGGCCTCCAAAAGCCTCCTGCACAATGCACTATTTATGGCACAGCGCATTGGGTAGGAGCGCGACACACTGAAGGTGTGCGGCACATAGAACAATTTTTCCCAGTGTAAATTAACACTGGCATGGTGCATCCAACCTGCGTGGTGCGTTGGGTTGGTTCACGGCGCACAGAGCCTCCAAAATAATTTTTTACCACTTCTTCATCAAAAGTTCAAATTAACTCGAATTCCTCACTCCGAGTAACTGTGGATGCCTTTGTCATTGCTATTAAACAGTGTTTGGTGTAGTTTGAAATGAGATGTAAGAATTTGTAATGTCAAATTTAAAACCCTATTACCTTGCTTAAAAATACTCCTTTGGGTTTTGAGTTGGTGTTTTAAAATGGTTTGTGCCACATATCCCATTTTTTTATTATCCCATTATCTCCTCACCATCCTGTTATATCCCAAGGATATTCACTTCCAAGTCCATCTCCTATCCCTAAGCTACTTCACTTCCTATCATTTTTCCTATTCCCCCCATCTCATGTGTAAAATCCCTAAACCCTACTGTCCCCTATCACTCTTCCTCTCATATCAATTATTCCTAAAATCCTAAATTCTATTATCCCTATCCCTAAACCCTAGCATTTCCTTCACCCTACCTCTCTCATATCATTTGTAAAACTTCACACATCCCAAATTCCCAAACACACTCAAGTGACTGAAATTTCACTTTACAAACTTCACTTTTTCCATTATTCCATATTTCCCATAATCACTCCCACATTTGGCAATTGAAACAAAGTCACCAAACTCTCATTCTTCATCTCATTGAAGCCAACACAGACTTTGAAACACCATGGAGACAGACACCGTCACATCATATGACCAAGACAATAATTGCATCACTGAACTGCATGCACCAAGAAGACATCAAGGAGGCGAAAAAGGCATGTTAGATTTCAAATCTTGGCCGAAGCTTCTTTGGCTAAGCATGATACTTGATGAGGGACCTTCACTCCAAATTTCAGCAAGTTTGGGGAAAATTTTGTCATTTTTGAAATTTTGGTTGCAAAACAGGTTTTTCTATCTGACGTGTCGCACCACCCGACTCGCGCTTACGTATGAGAGAATCTATGGAGGAAAAATTTACATTTTTGGATTGGTTATGGTAAATTATGCATGCTCAGGAATGGGTGAGAGATTTCATCAAGTTCTGGGTGGTTTAAAAGGTCAAAAACACTCCAAAAATGGCCTTTCTGCCACTTTTTGCACCAGCAGGAACCAGTCTTGGGAGATTGCAGTTTTGGAGGGGAAAATGACATCCAAATTGAAAAATTCCACTTGGGTTGGATAGCATACATCTAGGGCTTTCCAACGAGCTATCATGAGCTCAATTTGGACTTCAGGAAGTGCCCCAAAAACAGGCTCAAAGTTTTGCAGCGCATTGAGTTTTTGGGCACGGCGCATAGAGAAATTTAGCCTCACTTTGACTCTTCAGCTCAGAAATTCGCCCAGTTTTGACTAGTTTCACTTTTTGATTTAACTATTGATCTATCTTGATGTAAATTTCTGGCTATGATGTAAATTTGGCATGTTTTCACATGTTCTAGAGGATTCATTCACTAAAAAGTGAAAATTAAGTGAATGGATCAGTTTCCTAGCATATAGAGGCAAGTTGTTTGGCTGCCTAGATTTCAGTTCCATGTTTAGAATTGGTTGAAATAGCTCCTAGAAGGATGAGCTCGACCCCTGGAGGCATGGGATGGGGTTAGGCTGTTCTATATAATGTATTTTCTCAGTCATTTTCAAAGGTTGGAGAGGTTGGACTCTTGGGAATAGTTTGGCACCTCATTGTACATACATTTCAGATTTTTGGCAAAGGAAAGACCAGAGTTTTGCATCACTTGTTGGGATCCTTGTGGTTCTGAGTTTTGATGATGTTTTTCTCCATGTTATTGTAATTTTCATTAATGTTATATGTATGCCATTTCCCTTCTCTTTGCTTCTGAATTAAGCAAATGAGTAATTGAGGTAGAATTCATTAGTCTGCTGGTGCTCTGCCTTAAAATTTTGTTTAGTTTTACATGTTTTTCGTCAGTTTGAAGAGGATCCTTGCACTCTATTGCCCTCTTCAGCTCCTCAGCAGTATTTTCAATCCATTCATTTGATATAATAAATCAAATCCGCTGCCTTCCTCGCCCCAACTTGAACTCTGCAAGAATTTGGCCTCATCCCCAAGCCCAAAAATTGTCTTTCCCCTTTTTCTAACAAAATCCCAAAAAATCAAAATCAAACCCTCCTATTTGTTTATCTAGCCTAAGATCAGTTGTCATTTTAGTCATCTCAAGCCCCTTTGAATATTTTCATTGAGATTGACTCAGAGAGAGCCCTCTCCTGTCCTCGTAGGGCTAGCTACGAGGTTGAGCGTGGTTTGTTGTTACCCTGAATCCTGCCTTCCTTTAGCCTGAGGTGGATTTGGGAAATAACATAGTGGCGACCATACTGGGGAAGAAAATGGTTTTATTGTTGGTGTTATTCGTTTTATAAGCTACAGACGAAGCCTGAAGTTATGCCAGGAAGCCTTCGAAACGCTCTTGCTTTGCATTAGCGAAAGTAGATAAACGCTGCTTCAGTCAATCTCTAGTCTAGTTTGTAAACGTAACACTTGACTTGTAAATTGCCCCAGTACATGTATCGAGTTCAGATCTGATAGTTGATGGTGGACAACGATCAGACATAAGAAGGCTGAAATCATTCACCTGGTGACTCCAACTCAATGTAGAGACTCCATTGGAAGACTAGCTCTTTCTTTGAGAAAATGGAAGGATCTTACACTAAGTTCAGTTATCAAAAGTGGAATGGTATTCAGGATCTAGTCTGCTTTCTTGTAAATTACTTCTTTGATTTTCTTGAAGCTGTCCTCAAAGTTTTTCAGAATTTGTTATATGATAAAGGTGATCAAAATCTTCACTCGACCTATTCAAAAAGTGTAAATACTAAGTTTCCCTTTGATCCTGGCCTCCTTACTTTTCCCACATCTTATGATGACTCTCTTCAGAGTGATGAGCCTCAAGAAAACCAAACTGATCCCGTAGCTCTTGTATATACCCCTACACCTTATATAGTCCCAGATAGGTATAAACCTCTTTCTTTACCTTCTGTTCTTCATGCTTTCCCTAAAAATTATGACCTATATCTACCAATATTTGATGATGAATGTAACAATGTCAACGCTGAGCAACATGTGCAGAATGTTGAGACTTTCCTAGACCTTTTTGAAGTTGATGAAGAAGAGGTTAGTATTAGACTTTTTGCTCTTTCATTTCAAGGCCAAGTGAAGAGTTGGTTCAAAACCTTGCCTGATGCGAGCATCTCAGATTTCCAGCAGTTCGTCGAAGTTTTCCTTGACAGGTGGGTGATTGGACATAATCCTTTCCTTATTATAGAAGAGTATAACTAGATGAAAATACTGCCAGGGGAGACAGTACAACAATTTTCTGCCAGATTTAACCAAGTATATTTTTCAATGCCAGCTGATATAAGACCTTCTCCTAGATCTGCTCTCTTACATTACCCAGGTGCTTTTGATCCAGAAATGGAGTTTCAATTGAGAGAAAGGAATCTTGCAACACTTCACGAGATGCAGAATAGTGCAGTGAATGTAGAGGCTCATTTGCTGATCCGAAGGGCAAGGTTGAACGAAGAAGAGATGAAAAACGTGGATCCGGAGAAATCGATATCTCTAGAGGTAAATCTTGACATGTTGGTAAGTGAAGTAGAAGAGATGATGCAAAAGAAAACCACAAGGAATGAGTATAATGTTCAAGCCCATGAATTTTTGAGTGAAGAAGAACCAGTGGCTAATCCAAAACATTTTGTTTCTTATACCAGTTGTCATAGTAATTGCTTTATAGATCATCTTGAAGAAGAGAGAGTTGTTGATATGACATGTATGCTTGATGATGAACTTTATATTGATGATTTGCCTCAGTTCGATCAGTATGATGATGATTATGTTCTCCAAACAAAAGCTAATCTTGCAGACAAATCAGCAGCTAGTTTGTGCAAGGAGGAAGTTCACTTTCAGCAGCTTGTCTACAATGATCAACCGATGCATATCAGCTATGACAATGATGAGGAAAGTGCAACAAATTTTGAATTAAGTGAAGGATATTTTCCTTTTTGTTTTGATTCGTTTCAGTTCATCAGAGATAACTTCCATGCAATCAGAAATCAACTGCCAACAAGCCTTGATTTGGACCATCTTGAGCGCAATGAAAACCTTGTTCAAGACTTCTCATATTCAGATTTTCAGCCTCCAAATGCCATTGATTTTCAAGTTGTAGATGAGGACATGGAAGCTGGCACACATGATCAAATGCTACAAGGTGACTCTGTACCATTCTGTTTTGAATCATTTCAGTTTTTGAGAGAAAAATTGCATAGTAAATCTTCAAATGAGTAGCCTGTAAGAAATCAACAATCTCTCAGTTTTAATGTTGAGGATGAGACAGATAGCTAGATTCTCTTGAGCGACTGTAGCATTAGATTTGCAGCCACCAAATGAAATGGAATGTCAGATTATAGATGAAGGCGTGGAAGATGAAATACATGACTTGATGATGCAGGAAGATTCTATACCCTTTTGTTTCAAAAAATTTCAGTTCATAAATCAGAATCTTCGTAATATCTCTCAAGAAAAAGATGAACAACAAGTAGGATGTTAGGCAGTTTCAATGGATACATCATAATAGTCTTCTCAAATGTTTGATGATCCTATTGCTCGTGTGTTGGATGATGTTTGCTATAAAAAATTTCCTCCATTAGCTAACCATGTGCCAGAAAAGAATGTTGATAATAATATTATTCAAAATTTTCCTTCATTGTCTTGTTTAACAGATTTTTCATTGCAAAGCCCATATCAAGATTTATAGTCATATGAGGAGATTGGTAAAGGAGACTTTTGTTCTGTTTGGAATCAGCTCCAGATTTTGGTTATTCACGAAATTCAGGATCCTTTTGACAGCTTGCTGCAGTCACCAAAGAAAGCTAGCACAGATGTGAGGAAAATCTTAATATCCAGCTATGAAGATTTCTTGGACCAGAGTAGTAATGTATTTATGGGAATCAATAGTTATGTTTATGAAGATCCTTTTGCAGTATTCTTGAAGTCATCCAGTCAATTCATGCTTTGCAAGTTTATCAGTAGTCAACTTGATTCCAAGTTTCCATGGGAGTTGCGTTTCGACTCTTCCCTTTTCCTGCGTATCAGAAAGCATTTAGGAAGAAATCAAATAGCAGCTAGGATGCTTACATGGTTGCATTGGTTGTTTCATTTCACTTGATCAGGTGATGAATCGAACAATTAGTGTAGGTTGTATTGAATAAGCTCTACTTTGAGCATCTTTTTCAGTTTTTCGGTTGTGTTTAAGTATCGAGTCAGTTTTTAGTTAAGTGAGAGTCAGTTTGTGTCGTCAATTCATCAGTTTTCAGTCATGCATTTTAGCTTGAGCTTTTGACTCCATTGCCCAATGGATGAAGGCATTGTCTACTTTCCAAAGATCTGTAGTTCTTGGCACCTCCAAGGAGCTACCATCCCCATTGGAGCCAATGTTAGTGTTAGTGTTTGCAGCCATCCTCCAGTGATCAAAAATGCTCTTACAAAGTGATTTTAAGGTGTCAAGGTAAAATTTTGTCATTTCAGTGAGTCTTCAAGAAAAACTTGGTCACTAAGTATTAGGTCTAGGGTTTGCTTTCACTCCTTCTAGAGTTGTCCAAATGTCAGTCCATGTCACCATTCAACTGAGTGTACCATCATTCATAGGGTTTTCATCATCATTCCAAGTTCCACTGAGTCATTTTACACCTTGTTCATGCTTCAGTTGTGCCTAAGTAAGGTTCATTTCCCTCTCCTAGGGTTTTGAAGGTAATTTCTCTTGGATGGTCAAATCATCAGAAAAAATTGTATCCTGATGTTCATACACCTTCCCCTATCCTTAATATACCTTATTAAACACTTTCCATCACTGAGATCCCCCAAATTCCTCATTTTCGCACAAACCCTAGTTTCTTGCTACAACTTGGCTATTTTCTAGGCTAGGCCTGTGTTTTTCCCTTTTGGACCCCTTCCCCTCACTCAAGCTATGAAATTCCACTTTCCCCTGCTTCCTAACATCCCTCCCTACTTCCCAAAATTTTCTAAATAATTTAGAAGCCCCTTATCCCCTTCATTTCGCTTCATTTCGACAAATCCCTTGTTCCACACATCGGGATAGATTTCACTCAAATAATGTTTTTGAGCAATAAAAGATGAATTTGAGAAAACGGACAGAGGTTTTTTTCCAACATAGGCCAAGAAAAAAAACCCTCCTTCACATTTTACACAGGTGTCATGGTTTTAGAGAAATTTCAAAAATACCGTTGCCTCAGGAGAATTGAATGCACCTCTGGAATGACCTTGGGAAAATCAAGATTTCTCCTAGCTTGGTTGGCCAAAATAATTTCTTGATGAGTAAAATGATAACTAGACAAAAAATTGTTTCCAATGAGCTATCATGAGCTCAATTTGGAGTTGAGAAAGACCTTCCAAAGTTGACTGCAACAACACTCTTCCTTGAGGCAGCCTCATTTTGGATCATTTTGACCAGTCTTGGGAGATTTGATTTTTGACAGGGTAAATGAACTCAAAATTGAAAACTTCCACTTGGGTTGGAAATTATACTCAAATATATTTCCAACGAGCTATCATGCGCCCCATTTGGACACCGGAAAGGCCTCCAAAAGCCTCCTGCAAAATTCACTATTTATGGCGCGACGCATTGGGTAGGAGCGTGGCGCACTGAAGGTGCGCGGCGCATGGAAAAAATTTTCCCTGTGTAAATTAACACTGGTGCGGCGCATCCAACCTTCATGGAGCGTTGGGCTGGTGCGCAGCGCACAGAGCCTCCAAGAAAATTTTTTACCACTGCTTCATCAAAAGTTCAAATTAACTCGAATTCCTTTTTTAGAGTAAGTGTGGATGCCTTTGTCATTGCTATTAAACAATGTTTGGTGTAGTTTGAAATGAGAAGTAAGAATTTGTAATGTCAAATTGCAAACCCTATTACCCATCTTAAAACTACTCCTTCGAGTTTTGAGTTGGTCTTTTAAAATGGTTTGTGCCACATATCCCATTTTTTTACTATCCCATCATCTCCTCACCATCCTGTTATATCCCAAGGATATTCACTTCCAAGTCCATCTCCTATCCCTAAGCTACTTCACTTCCTATCATTTTTCCTATTCCCCCCATCTCATTTGTAAAATCCATAAACCCTACTGTCCCCTATCACTCTTCCTCTCATATCAATTATTCCTAAAATCCTAAATTCTATTATCCCTATCCCTAAACCCTAGCATTTCCTTCACCCTACCTCTCTCATATCATTTGTAAAATTTCACACATCCCAAATTCCAAAACACACTCAAGTGACTGAAATTTCACTTTACAAACTTCCCTTTTCCCATTATTCCATATTTCCCATAATCACTCCCACATTTGGAAATTGAAACAAAGGCACCAAACTCTCATTCTTCATCTCATTGAAGCCAACACAGACTTTGAAACACCATGGAGATGGACATTGTCACATCATATGACCAAGACAGTAATTGCATCACTGAACTGAATGCACCAAGAAGGCATCAAGGAGGCGAAAAAGGCATGTTAGATTTCAAATCTTTGGCGAAGCTTCTTTGGCTAAGCATGATACTTGATGAGGGACCTTCACTCCAAATTTCAACAAGTTTGGGGAAAATTTTGTCATTTTTGAAATTTTGGTTGCAAAACAGGTTTTTCTGCTCGACGGGCCGCGCCACCAGACACGCGCTTACGTTTGAGAGATCTTATGGAGGAAAACCCTTACATTTTTGGATTGGTTATCATAAATTATGCATGCTTAGGAATGGATGAGAGATTTCATCAAGTTCTGGGTGGTTTAAATTGTCAAAAACACTCCAAAAATGGCCTTTTTGCCACTTTTTGCACCAGCAGGAACCAGTATTGGGAGATTGCAGTTTTGGAGGGGCAAATGACATCCAAATTGAAACATTCCACTTGGGTTGGATAACAGACATCCAGGGATTTCCAATGAGCTATCATGAGCTCAATTTGGACTTCAGGAAGTGCCCCAAAAATAGGCTCAAAGTGGCACGGCGCATTGATTTTTTTGGCGCGGTGCATAGAGAAATTTAGCCTCATTTTGACTCTTCAGCTCAGAAATTCGCCCAGTTTTGACTAGTTTCACTTTTTGATGTAACTCTTGATCTATATTGATGTAAATTTGTGGCTATTATGTAAATTTGGTGTGTTTTTAATTTTTCTAGAGAATTCATTCACTAAAAAGTGAAAATTAAGTGAATGGATCATTTTCCTAGCATATAGAGGCAAGTTGTTTGGCTGCCTAGATTTCAGTTCCATGTTTAGAATTGGTTGAAACAACTCCTAGAAGGATGAGCTCGAACCCTAGAGGCATGGGATGGGGTTAGGCTGGTCTATATCATGTATTTTCTCAGTCATTTTCAAAGGTTGGACAGGTTGGACTCTTGGGAATAGTTTGGCACCTCATTGTACATACATTTCAGATTTTTGGCAAAGGAAAGACCAGAGTTTTGCAGCACTTGTTGGGATCCTTGTGGTTCTGAGTTTTGATGATGTTTTTCTCCATGTTATTATAAGTTTCATTAATGTTATATGTATGCCATTTCCCTTCTCTTTTCTTCTGAATTAAACAAATGAGTAATTGAGGTAGAATTCATTAGTCTGCTGGTGCTCTGCCTTAAACTTTTGTTTAGTTTTACATGTTTTTCGTCGGTTTGAAGAGGATCCTTGCACTCTCTTGCCCTCTTCAGCTCCTCAGCAGTATTTTCAATCCATTCATTTGATCTAATACATCAAAGTCGCTGCCTTCCTCACCCCAACTTGAACTCTGCAAGAATTTGGCCTCATCCCCAAGCCCAAAAATTGTCTTTCCCCTTTTTCCAAAAAAATCCCAAAAAATCAAAATCAAACCCTCCTATTTGTTTATCTAGCCTAATATCAGTTGTCGTTTTAGTCATCTCAAGCCCCTTTGAATATTTTCATTGAGATTGACCCGGAGAGAGCCCTCTCCTGTCCTCGTAGGGCTAGCTACGAGGCTGAGCGTGGTTTGTGTTACCCTGAATCTCGCCTTCCTTCAGCCTGAGGTGAATTTGGGCAATAACAGGTTGTGTGACAAATTTCACAGATAAAACTTGGAAGGTCACCAAAGGAGCCCTGGTAATAGCAAAAGGTGAAAAGGTTGGTACATTGTATTTATGCAATGGTATTTCTAACTCTGTTAATGCTTTAACTTTCAAAGGAGCAGATGCAGCATTATGGCATCATATTCTTGGACACATGAGTGAGAAGGGAATGAAGATTCTTCACTCAAGAAATTTGTTTCCAGGTTTGAAGAATGTTGATTTGGATTTCTGTGAGAATTGCATTTGTGGAAAACAAAAGAGAGTCAGATTTCTCAGAGTTGGGAAAGAAAAGAAGAGAGAAAAATTTGATCTTGTGCATACAGATGTATGGGGACTTGCTCAGGTATCATATCTCGGTGGATCTCATTATTATGTTACTTTTATTGATGATGCAACTAGAAAAACATGGATTTATTGTATTCAGAATAAATCTGATGTATTTGATACTTTCAAGAAATGGAAAGCTTTGGTTGAGATTGAGACAGGAAAGAAGTTGAAGTGTCTCGGATCAGACAATGGAGGTGAATATTGCAGCAAAGAGTTTGATAGGTACTGTTCAGAGCATGGAATTATTAGAGAGAAGACAGTTCCAAGAACACCACAAGAAAATGGTGTGTCAGAAAGGATGAACAGAACAATCATGGAGCATGCAAGGTGCATGAGATTGCATGCGGGATTGCCTTTAAAATTTTGGGCAGATGCTGTAGATACTGCTGTTTATCTAATAAACAGAGGGCCTTCAAGTTCCTTGGATGGTGGTATTCCAGAGGAAGCATGGACAGGTAAAAAGGTAAACTACTCTTTTTTAAAGCCTTTTGGTTGTGAGGCCTTTGTCCATATTAATAAAGAAAACAGAATAAAGCTTGAGGAAAAATCAAATAAATGTACCTTTATTGGATATGGTGCTAATGATTTTGGTTATCGCTTATATGATTATGAAAATCACAAAATCATTAGGAGCAGAGACGTAATATTCAATGAAAGGTATTGTATAAGAATCAGCTGCAAGAAAAGAAACAGGAAAAAGAAAGCAAGGAATATATGGTTCTCGATGAGATAACTGAAAAAGTAAAGGTGCGTGAAAATAATAATAATCAACAAACATAGCAGCAGCAACCACCACAACAGCAACAGGCACCTCAAACACCTGAAAATGGTGTTAGAAGATCTACCAGGATAAGTAGACCCCCTGAATGATACTCTCCTTCATTATATTATTTATTGTTGACTGATTCTGGTGAACCTGAATGTTATGAAGAAGAAATGCAGGTTGAAAGCAGGAAGAAATGGGAGCTATCCATGGAAGAAGAGATGGACTCCTTAATGCATAACCAGAATTGGGACTTAGTCAAGTTTCCTGCAGGTAAAACTACATTGCAGAATAAATGGGTTTACAGGCTGAAGAAAGAAGATGGAGGAAAACAGAGGTACAAAGCTAGACTTGTGGTGAAGGGTTTTGCACAGAAGAAAGGTATTGATTTTGATGAAATATTTTCTCATGTTGTTAAAATGAATTCAATCAGAACTATCTTAATTCTTGTAGCAGCGGAAGATTTACATCTTGAACAGTTAGATGTAAAGACAACATTTCTCCATGGAGATTTGGAGGAAGATATATACATGCAGCAACCAAAAGGATATGAGGAAAAAGGGAAAGAAAAATTGGTGTGCAGGTTAAAGAAGAGCTTGTATGGTTTAAAACAGGCTCCAAAGCAGTGGTATCTAAAATTTGACAAGTTCATGTCTGAACAAGGTTGTACTAGATGTCACTCTGATCATTGTGTTTATCTAAAAAGGAAAAATGATAGCAGCTATATTATATTGTTATTGTATGTAGATGACATGCTTGTTGCAGGGTCTAACATGCAGGAAATAAATGTGCTCAAAAGAAAATTGGAAAATTCATTTGCAATGAAGGATTTGGGAGCTGCAAAAAAAATCCTTGGTATGAGGATAACTAGAGACAGGAAAAATCACAAATTAACACTGTCTCAGAATGAGTACATAGAAAAGGTGTTGAAAAGATTTAATATGCAGAATGCAAAACTAGTTAGTACACCTTTTGCTAGCCATTTCAAACTTAGTAAGGAGATGTGTCCAAAGACCCAAGAAGACATGGATTATATGTCTAAAGTTCCATATGCATCAGCAGTTGGAAGCTTAATGTATGCAATGGTCTGCACAAGGCCTGATATTGCACATGCAGTGGGAGTTGTAAGCAGGTACATGAATAATCCAGGAAAAAAACATTGGATGGCAGTAAAATGGATTCTCAGATATTTGAGAGGTACCACAAATCAAACATTATGCTTTGGTGGTTCAAACATTGCTCTACAGGGATATGTTGATGTAGATATGGCAGGTGACAGAGATAACAGGAGGAGCACTACAGGATATGTATTTACTGTAGGTGGAACAACTATTAGTTGGGTTTCAAAAATCCAAAGTGTTGTTGCACTTTCAACAACAGAAGCTGAGTATGTTGCTGCTAGAGAGGCTAGTAAAGAAATGATTTGGTTACAAAGGTTTATGGATGAATTGGGTAAGAAGCATGATATGGGCACACTATACAGTGATAGCCAAAGTTCTATTCATCTTGCAAAGAACTCAGCATTTCATTTCAGGACTAAACACATACATCTCAAGTACCATTTCATACGGTCAGTATTGGAAGATGGAGAGTTGAAGCTGGAAAAGATACAAACTAGCCAGAATCCTACAGATATGCTAACAAAAGTTGTAACGAGGGAGAAAATGAGAACATGCTCAGTTTCAATTGGTCTTCAAGGATGACAATGAAGATGAGAAATAGCCAGGTCCAAAGAGGAGTCATTGTCCAGCAAATGAAGCAGCAGTGGAGTTGCTACAATCAGTCTCCAAGTGGGAGATTGTTGGGTTTGGAGCCTGATTATCTTGTTTACTTTGTATCACAACATTGGACCCCTGTACCTTAAAATGGGCACCAACACCACCCATAATTAATCGCTGCCATGGGGGGTCCAGGGGGGGTGGCAGCACTTTTCGGAGCCCCCCCCCTGGCAGGGGTTTCGGGGGCAGCGCCCTCGAAGCTAAAAACAGATGTAAATTTGCCTTGTAAAAGTATAGTAATTTTTAGTCAATCTGGGCCATTCATTAGGCAAATGATCTGATGGTAGAAGTTATGTTTAGTTTAGGGTTTTTTTCCCTAAAAGGAAACCTCTCGCTTTTATGAGGGTATTGTATTGCAGCTGTGTATGGTATGTGTATTCTTGGAGCAAGAAATAGAGAGGGAGACTGTGAGAGAGAACAGAGGATATTACAGCGGATCTGTTGTAGTTTGTGTCTCTTCATTTTTGCTAGATAATAGAAAGGAAGGACTGGCTATTCGGGGTGGAAGTAGCCCAAACTGGGTGAACCATGTATATCTGTGTCTCTCTAGTTTTATGTGTTTTGTGTGCTTTTATTTTCCGCATATTTTATGTGTTGCATTTCTCTGTAATATTTAATTTTCTAAGAGGGAGAAAATTTGGTCGGATCTTGTGCAGGAGGAGATAAGGCGGGGTATCAGGGATGGATCTTCATCGAAGAATGAAGATGAAGAAAATTGTGCTTTGGCTGCCAAAGCAAGGAAAGGGAAGGGAAAAAAAAATCCTTCTCAATCCGGTGCGAAAGGCAAGAAGCAGGACTTTTCCAAGGTGAAGTGCTTTCACTGTCACCAACACGGACATTACGCCACTAATTGTCTACAGAAGAAGAAAAATAAGCAGGTTGCAGGATCTGCAGCTGGAGAGGCCTTAGCCTCATAGTTTGAGCTAGATTTTTCGTTGATCACATGCTTGGTTTCAAGTGTGATGGGATCAGTGTGGTTTCTTGACAGTGGTTCGTCTTTCCATATGACCGGAGACAAATATTTGTTTACTGATCTGGATGAGAAGGATCTTGGAGTGCACATCAAGATGGGTGATGATGGTAGATACACTGCGACTGGTATCGAGACCATTTCCTTTGAGAGGGAGTCTGGAAAACCTTTCAACTTGAAGCATGCCATGCATGTTCCAGGATTGAAGAAGAATGTAATCTCTGTGGTGATGTTGGAATACAAGGGATATGATGTTGTTTTTAGCGAGGGAAAGGCTTTCCTACACAGTAAAGAAACTGGTGAAACCTGGAGGATAGGGGTTCGAGTTAAGAACCTTTATCAATTGTAGGTAGATTGCTGCGCAGCAATGGCAGGCAAAGAAAAAGCAGTGGTGAGCGAGGATGAGGGCAAATTGTGGCACAGGAGATTGGGCCATCTTCACCATGGCGCTTTGAAAATTTTGTCGCAGATTTCTACTGGGCTTCCCAAGGGTGCACTTGTTTAGTCAGATCAGTGCAAGGGATGTACTTTGGGAAAATTTTTGAATACCGCTTTTCATGAGAAGGATAGTCATGCCATGACGATCCTTGAGAGAATTCACACAAATGTGTGTGGACCTTTCTCAATAGATTCAACAACAAAGCACAGGTATTATGTGATATTTGTTGATGACTTTTCTCATAAGTGTTGGAGCTTCTTCATGCAGAAGAAGAGTGAGACATGCTCAAATTTCTGTGAGTTCAAGGCATTGGTTGAGAAAGAGTCGGGGAAGCAGGTGAAAGCTCTTAGGAGCGATAATGGTGGTGAATTCCTCTCTGGTGAATTCAAATAATTTTGCAGCGCAGAAGGAATTCGAAGAGAGATCATAGCGCCTCATAACCCACATCAGAATGGGGTCGTGCAAAGAAAGAACAGAACGATCGTGGGTGCTGCACGGGAGATGTTGCATGATCAGGGCCTTCCTATACACTTGTGGGCTAAAGCATGCAACATAGTGGCTTATGTGCAAAACTGTTGTCCTCATAGATTACTTGGCATGAGTACACCCAAAGATGCGTTTTCTAGTAAGAAGCCTGATATTTCTCATTTGAAAATTTTTGGCTCACCTGTTTACATTCATGTGATGAAGGATGCCAAGAAGAAGCTGGAGCCAATCACAGAGGTTGGGATATTTGTGGGATACACAGAAACATCCCACAATTATCGTGTGTATTTTCCAGACAGTCGGAAGACTATTGTGTGATGGGATATCAAATTTCATGAGGATAAATCCATGAAGTTGTCAATTGAGAGGGAGCGACACTTGCATGCAGATGAGGAGCTACTTGTTCCTAAAGACGAGCCTCAGGATGTGAATCAGCCACAAGAGGAGGTTCATGGAGTGGAAGAAACCACTCATGCAGCGCCAACCATCAGAGGGAAAAAGCGCACTACAGAGGCTGAGCGACTGAATCTTGATGCAGCGCAGAATGTAGGATCCCCTACATCACAGCGCAGAAAGAGACAGTGACCTAACCAATTTACTAGATACATGGCTCTGATGAGCAAGTGTATTGTGACAGAACCATCATCTTTCGAGGAAGCTATGGAGGATCCCGCAGAGGTAGATGCCATGGTGGAAGAGCATGATTCGATTGTCAGAAACAATGCATGCGATATTTTCCCAAGGTCGGAAGGGAAATCAGTGGTAGGTTCAAGATGGATCTAAAAAGTGAAGCAAGCATCTGACATGAGCATCGAGAAGTACAAGACAATATTTGTTTCCTGGGGCTTCTCACGGATTGAGGGGATCAAATATGAAGAAACCTTTGCACCTGTCACAAGATATTCTTCCATACGGACCATCCTTTCTCTCTCAATGCAGATGGGTTGGCACATTCATCAGATGGATGTGAAGACTCCGTTCCTCAATGGAGTCATTGAGGAGGAGGTGTACATAGAGCAGCCTGAGGGATTCTAAATCTTTAGCAGCGAGTCGCATGTGTGTAGGCTCAAACGAGTGTTGTATGGGCTGAAACACGCACCTCGTGCTTGGTACACACAGATAGACAGTTATTTCACCAGACTTGGTTTCGCCAAGAGTGAGGCAGATCCGAACCTATACCAGATTATGGTGGAGGGTGATTTTCTGATATGTATATTATTTGATACTGACAGGTAATGAAATGTTGATACACTCATTCAAGGTAGATCTTGCAAAGGACTTTGAGATGAAGGACTTGGGCCTCCTTCATTGTTTCATGGGATTGGAAATTTGGCGGCAGAAGGATGGACTGTTTTTGTCTCAAGGAAAGTATGCCTGGGAGATACTAGAGAAGCTAAACATGCAAGGCTAAAAGCCTATCTACACTCCTCTTCCTGGTGGTTGGAGGAAAGAGGATTCTACATAGGCAGAGGTAGTGAATGCCATTGTTTATCGACAGTTCGCTGGTTCGCTCATGTATTTGGTCAATACACGACTGGACATATGTTATGTTATTAACCAGCTTTCAAAAGCTATGGTTAAGCCTACCAAGCTCTTTTGGAAGGCAGGCAAGCATGTCCTGAGGTATCTCAGGGGCACATCGGGATATGGATTATGGTACAGACATTCGGATGAGTTGAAGCTGCACGGCTTCACGGATGCAGATTGGGCAGGGAGCCCAACGGATAGAAAGAGCACATCCGGAGGGATTTTCAGTATTGGGTCTACAACATTTTATTGGTACTGCAAGAAACAAAGATCCATGGCACTCAGTTTATCATAGGCCGAGTACATGGCAGCAAGTTTGGCTACATGCGAGGCTATATGGATGAGGAAGATCCTGGTTGGTTTGTTCAGTTCACACTTAGATCCTACTGTGATATATTGTGATAATCAGAGTTGCATTAAAATCTCGGTTAATCTAGTATTTCATGATAGATCTAAACATATTGAGATCTGGTATCATCATATCAGAGATTGTGTGCAACGAAAGATCATGTTGCTTTCTTACATTCCCATGGAGGATCAGGATGCAGATATTCTGACGAAGGCACTCACTAGGAGCAAATTCGAATACCATAGAGATAGGATCGGGGTGGAAAATAATCCCTATCTTGTTCAAAGAGAGTGTTGAGATTCAACAAGATGATGAGCTTAGTGAAAAGAGTCGCCTTCACTAAGTGGGCCTGCAGGCTATTTTTGGCGCAAAGTATATTTTTAGACATGTCGATCATATTCTATGAGTTGCATAATGCTATTTGTGGATGGTTGGTCAAGTTGGAAAAATAGATGGACTTCTATTTTTATACATATTGGGTGGAATCTATTTTTATATTGCCAGTCTAAAAATAGATATGTTGAATATTATTAGCTCTTAATAATATTTGGATTCTAAACATTATCTTATTCTCTTGGAGCACTTCAGTTAAGTGCACAGATGTGGCACAAGAGATGACGGAAGGAATTACGCTATTCTTGAGGGTTTACTGGAGCTAATGCATGAGGACTTCAATTAGAACTCATGTGACAGAGTTTGGTGGAGTTGTGTTTAGTTTAACTCAGTTAGACACAGTTGAGCTAGTTGTATCTAGTCTAACTCATTGATACACTGGCGAGAGTGGTGTGAATTAATTAATAATTAATTCACTAAATATTAACTCATTAATCAACTGAATAATATATCAGTTAACTACAATGCATGGACAGTTCAGTGGAGACCAGTGGAGAGGTAGGTGAAAGAGCAAATGTGACTGTCAGTTGTGACTATAGTGATGCATTGATTGCATCCAACATTCAGTGGAGATGCCAATTAGGATTGCACAGTCAATCTTGGAGCAATTCGAGTTCATTCATAGCCATTCTTCAGCAGGGATTGCGCAGTAGAGGTAGGCTAGAAGGTGGCAAAGATTGGTGCATGGATTTGCAAGATCGGGCCTGATTAGTGTGTAGAAATTGTATTGTACTAAGAGATTGATATGATCATCTTTGTATGAGGATTGTTACATGATCTCTATGACATATATTATATACATAGAGTTGGGGTTTTTAGCTTCAGGCTTTCCCGTTAAATCATTGTGTTAATGTGTGTGAAATTTTATGGTTTCATGTGTGCATTGCAATTGATTTAATTTCCACATGTGATGATCAATGGTGGAATATATTTTGTATTGTGCACGAAGTTAAAATAGTGTGTGAACAAGAGAATGTTGGATATATAACATATAATTTATATAATTTCTACAACTTCAATGATTCTACTTTCAAGATTTGGAAACATATAATAGACAAATAACATCAATAAATGAAGAGGGAACTCCTAAACATCATTTATTAAACTATAAATAACTTTGAGGAAAACTGATAAGCATATACAAAGGGAAAGATTGAAACAAGACCTCTTTGGCTTAACCTAACAATCAATACATCAAAGAGAGATTTCAAGACAAAGTTTAGATAGCATCAAACAAACAGGGCTTACTGTGATACATATTTGTAAACTATAATATTAATCCAATAATGAAATAGAAAAACTTAGGTGGGCCTAAGGAGCAACTAAGAATTCCTTAAGCTAACCCAGCAGAAGAAAACATAAAGACAATAGGAAAACAAGAGGAGTGAGGTGCCTCAAACAATATTTCTCATCCTATACTCTTCTGAGCTATTGCAATATAGAAATATGGACATATGATCAACTATAAAACATGAGAAAATAAGAGATACATCACCATTAACTAAATTTAGGGATCCTGCAAGCAAGCCTTCATCGACATCAATCAAGGCAAATCACCCACAAGCTCCACAACACCAAATTTCTCTTCACCTTCCAAAAACCATGTATTGCTCTCAAAAACATCAAAAGCCATATCTTAAAATGAATCCTCATGCTCTATATAACAAGCAAGGAGGAGGAAAAACTATAAGAGCATCTAGAAGTCTATTGGCTAATCATAAGTATCTCTATTGTCCTTGAGGCCTTGCAAGGCCCAAGGCACCAAAATATCTAAAAGAAATATCATTTCGGCCATTTGTACCAAAGAAATTGATCTTTAGGATCTTACAAGCCTCCTAAAACTTTCCAAATGCACATTTTGACTTTTCAACCATAGGAGCGCAGTACTGTGTTCTGAAATGAAATTCTATGCCAGGAGCGCAGCACAGGAACATGAAAAATGGGTCTTCTTACAGAAGTGTTTTGAAGGCCTTCCCGATGTCAAAAAAGGCTCCGTGATGGCTCGTTGGAAATCCCTTGAAGTATAATTTCCATATCGACATTTTTTTTCTTCAATATTACCCCTGAAACCTGTCCAAAAAGTGAAAATTTTAATACTGGTAGGAGCGCAGCACATGTCCTCAAAAGTAGGCAGAATGGTGAAAAAGTGAGTGTTTTTTACCCTTTTGATGGATTAAAACAACTCCAATTGAGCTAAAAATTTTTGAGCATGTTATATGAGTGATGAGGAACCCAAAAATTCAAGCATATCCTCCCGAAGATGACCTAAAAGAGAGCATAGCCAGTTGTGCTGCACTCCTAGCCTCAAAATTTGCAAAAAACAAAATCTTGTCAAAAATCTCCCAAATTTGGTGGCAGTATGCCTCATGAGTCTTGGGAGACTTGTAGAGAAGCTTGAGCCAAAACACTAAGGTTAGATTGTCTCTTTTATCTTTTTAGTGCTTGGATCTTAATTTGGGCCTTTTTGAGTTTTGTCCTTGCAAATTGGTTTCTTTGGGCATAATGCTTGGTCATTATTCTTTGTAAATCCAAGTCTGTATTTTCCTTCTCTAGCTTGGCCTCAAGTTGTATGTTAGCCCTCTCAAGCCATGATTCCCTATCATGTTCAATTTCTAGTGCAAGGAGTTCTTGGAGAGAAATTTGTTTTGCTTGGGCTGATTCCTCTTCTCTCTGCTTTGCTAATTCTTTCCTTAGACCCATAGTTCTAGGTCTCCTTCTAGTTTAACCTCCCCAATCACTACTCTCCTCATAAGTGCCCATGAATTCTGCCAACTTTACCTGTGCCCTTTGAGCCTCTTTTGGGTACTTGAGTGTTCTTGTTTCATGGATGGCCTGTTGGGCACTCATTTGTTTGTTTTGCATTTGATAGAAGTGAATGACATCCTTTTCTCTTTCTAATTTAGCTTCCAAGTCCTTGATTTGTGCATTCATGTCTTGGAAGAGGGAGTTTGAAATTCTTGTTTCATTCTCATCATCACTGTTTATGTGAATAAGTTCAAACTCTCTTTCCTTTTCATGATCTTCCTCTTCTTCTTCCATTTTTTTCTTACCTTTGTCCAGTGGTTGAGTTGAAGTAGATGGCAAGCTCCATTGCCTCTTAGAGGTAGTAAACACTTGCCTTGACCCTCTTTGGTAAGTAAGAGTAAAATATTTAAGATGTTTCATTTCATCTTTGGTGATATACATATTATTTTCTTGAGAGGAATTCTCATTTTCTCCCATGCCAGTATCACTACTTTGATTTTCACCACTTTCATCTTCTTCCATGTCTTCTACATTGTCATCTTCTTTGTTGTCATGGTTAGAGGTGTCCACATCACTGCTTGGCTTATTTCCATCCTCTTGGCTACCCTTTGAGGTCATGTGATCACTGTTGCCACTTTTTATAGGGCTATCAGTCATTAGGCTTTCTTCATTATGACTGTCATCAGCCCCTTCACTATTTGGCCCAATGTATTCATTATTTGGCCCACTGTATTCACTTTCACACTCTACCTCTATCTTTGCATCTTCATTTTTTTCATAACTGGATTCCTCATTATCATTTCTTTCATTCTCTATATTATTGCTTGCATTTTCCGTGGGGTCATTGTCAGAGGCATCTTCATTAGTTTCTCCTTCACTTTGGCTGTCACTTTCTTCCTCATTATGTGTGTCTATACCCACATTGATTTTCCCATTGTATTCACTATTTTTTCCACTGCAATTTTCTTCAAACTTTGTCTCTTCTTTGCTGCTATTTTCATATTTTTCACTGCTCCTTTTATCACTGCTGTTGTGCTCATTGTTTTCTTCTTTACCTTCATTATTTGGCTCATCAAAATATGCCTCTATCCTTGGGCTGTCATAGATTTCCTCATCTTCATCTAGCTCATTGTCTTTGCCTTCTTGTTCATTTTTTGGTTCACTACCTTTGTCACTACTTTCTTCTTCATCAACACTTTATTCTTTGTCTTATTCCTCATCACTTTATTCACTTTCATCTTCCTCTTTGTCATCACTTTCTTCACTTTCATCTTCCTGTTTGTCATCACTTTCTTCATTGTCCTCTTGACTGTCATTTTCTTCCTCTTTATCACTGCTTTCCTCATGTTCTGATTTTTTAGGAGAAGGTGAAAGAGGGAGGATTGTTTGGGGAGAGGATTCATGTGAAGGGGATGAATCATGGCTAGTGGAGGGTGATGGAGGAGTGGAGGAAGGTGGATAGGATGATGAGGGTAAAATTTGTAGAGGAAGAGGCTGTGGATTTGTAAAAACACCATGGGCGATGAAAACTTCCCATGGGATATCTTGTTGATCTAATTAGTGTAAGACAATCATTTTGATGAGAGAATGGTTGAAAAGACTTGACATATGTTGTGAGGGAGGCTTGTTTTTCACAATGGATGAAATTTTATCAATAATTTTACAAAGGTAGTAGGGAAAATCTAGTAGCTTGGCCCTAGTGAAATGCATAAGTAGTCTTATGTGGTAGGAATAGACTTTGGAAAACCTACCCTCACAGGTGAAGTATTTCATAATGATTTTCATTAAAGGAGAATATCTGTCCAACAAATGAGAAAAGGGGAAAATGGTCTTGCAGTCAGCTTGGAAAATTGGTTTTAAGAAGGGCTGATAATCGCTTAGGTCCAGATACACCTGTTTGAACCATTTTTCTCCCATGCAAGGTATTCCAGTGGCCATAGAGATTTCATTGGTGGTCAGCTCAAAATTCACTCCAAATAGATGTACTTGGTGGTCATGGAGGTTAAGGACAAAAATTTTGGTCAACTGAGGGTGGCTTTGGACTCTGCACTTTCTCACAGAACTCATAGCATCCTACCTTTTGGAAACATGAAACTATGGTAGGATAGGTTGTCAACTCTTTAGTTTTTACAGGCTCAAACCTATTTTCTTTCCCACCCTTCCTCTGTTGTTCTCTAGGCCTTTGGCCTCTCTCACCACTATCAACACTGCTATCTCTAGGAATTTTGTCCTTTGCTCTTTGCCTTTGAAAACAAAACCCTGATCTTCTTGGGAGATGATATGGAGAGGGCAAATGAGAGGTTAATGAGGAAGGCATTGATCTGTAAATTTGGAGGGGGAAAGAGGAATGAACAAGGGTACTTTTGGCCTCAATGTGTTCTCAGTGTGCATATGGATGGGAGCCTTACAATCAGCAATGATTGTAAATATGGGGACCTAACATTTCTTCCTCTAAGGTTTTTTCCAAAATCTATTTAAGCTCACCCTTCACATTTCTCTATATTTCATCTTCAAACGGTATGAAAAGATAAGGAAAAACAAAATACGTTAAAAAATCTTTCACAGCTGAAGCAACATGTTTCGAAATGAATCATGGGTTAGTTGGGTGCCTTCTTCACGACCTATTGAGCAGCCCTGAATGGATAGCAAGAGCGCAGCATGAGTGAGTTCTGAACGAGCAATCGGGTCCTCCTGCACGAGGTATCGGGTCTTCCTGGGTAGCCCTGAACACTCAAGAGCACAGTGTCAGGCGCCTCTGCATGAGGTGTCGTGTCTTCCTAGGTAGCCCTGAACGCGCAGGAGCGCAGCATCTGACGCCTCTGCATAAGATATCGTGTGGCTGTTGCACGCTACACGCCCAGGAGCATAGCGCTAGGGCGGTCTCTACACACTATTGGGCAAGGCCTGAATGGCGGCAGTGTGTTGGGTTCCTCCTACACGCGGAGTGGTTACACGGGCACGTAGCACTGCTACACAGGCACACAGCACCCCTTTGGAAAATACACAGGAAGCATGTATAGGCGCGTAGCGTGGCCTTTCAGGAGCGCAGCGCAATCAGTTTTTTTCCCGAAAACTCTGCCAAAAACCTTGAAAACCCTGAACTCCTTCCACTCTCTCTCTCTTTTGCATATGAAGAAATGGTGTTGAGTGATGAAAGTTGTGATGTTTTTATACCCTTGAAAAATCAAAAACAAAACCCACCTTGACTAATTTTTTTCTTTTGGTCTTTTTACTTTCACTGATATTTCTTTTCTTTTGTGCAGGAGGTAATTTTAAACAAAAAGTGACCTTTGTTGGATGTTTCCAAACACACCTTTTCCCTTGACCACTTTTGACTTGCTGGGAGGTGCCATAAAATAGGGTTTTGGTCCTCTAAAAAAAATTTGGGAGTTTTTATACCTTACCCACCCAATAGTAGAAACTCATGTTCACTTTGATTTTCTTATCTGACAGAAAACTTATGCTCCCTCATACTACTTTTGACAATTCTTTGAATGTACTTGAAAACTTAGGCAGCCTTTATTGATATTGTTTTGAGAATTTGTCCCTTTTTGTTGTAGTGACAAATAAAAACCCCTTTTATCCCATTTCAAACATGGAGGCCTCCTTTCAAATGTCCTTTGAAAACCTTCTGACCTTTAATGGAGTTTTATGACCTTTAGGTCACTTTTGCCTACCTTTCTAGACATCTAGCTTTTAAGGGCCCCTTTCCCTTCCTTATTTATCACTCTTAGAAACTTTTGTTTTGTGTTTGTTGGTGTTGATGCAGCTCTATACTTTTTAACCCTTTGCAAGGACATTGAATGTAGAGGAGAGTTATGTGTCCTTCACACTGATACTTTTTCAATCTGTCTTTTTGGTGTAGTGAAAAAGCGTGCCTAAACAAGACTTATAAGTCATCCCATGTCATGATTTTTTAATCTTTGTTTGTTGTCAGTCAAGGAGGCCCCTCACCTTGATTTATTCCTTCAATGAATATTTAATTTATGCACAGTTGTGCTTATGTACCTCTGCCTTCATGATCCTTTGTATGGGCTCTTTGCTGGGAAGCACCTTATACCCAATTAGTCATGAAACCATGATCCTCTTTTTGAACATAGGCATGTTGCTTCTCTTATGTTGTGGGTGCCCTTGAGGATTTTGGCTTCTTACCCTTCCTTTCATCTGTTGATAACCATTATAAAGAATTCCTACAAAAATGCTTCAAGATAGGCAACTTTCTTTTTGCAGACTTTATGATCTGATCTAGGAGGTCCTTCCTTGAAGATATTTTGACACTCTTTGGACAATCATGAGCTCACCTTATTTTAATTTAATTTCTCCTTTGATCACATGTAAAAATAGTGAGTTTAGGAAACCAAAGCAATGCATAAGCTAGGAGACCCTACATGACCTATTGGGATGTCCTTTGGACTAGGTGTTTGATTGAAAACTTGAATCAAGGTTTCGAGGTGTGAAACAGGGTTTTGACAACTCTTTATGCTTTTCCATCCAAGAAACTGGAATCTTTTATTTACCTAAAGTGCCTAGAAAGGAATTTTAAAATCACCACTACTTGAGGCACTTGGGGAGTAGGGGAAAAGGTTTGGGTTACTTAGAAAATCAAGGTGTAAAAGTAGAAGGCTTAGGCAATCAGAAACAGAGTGGTAAAGTCAGAGGTGGCAAGAATAGTCAGAATGAGGGACATTAGTCCATGATTTGGTCTTCTGGGAATGAGAGATTGGCCATGCCTTGGCAGAGTAGTAGAACAATGAGAAAATTATCCTAAGGGTAATGAAAGCAGTGAGATTTCTAGAACTTGCGAGATTCTTGAATTTTTTTTTTAGAAATATAGGATAAGCATTTAGTCATCTAAACAGGTAAAATTTACTAATGAATAACAGGCATGATGAAGCAGCTCACACCTCCTAGGCTACATCTGTTTGTCCAACTCCCAATGGCATGTCCATCTCTCATTATGCTCAAAATTTTGCAAATGCATGTAGTTACAAGTCTCTAATGGTGGTTTTCTCTACACGAATGGCTCCAAAATGCTCCAATTAGTCTAGAATGATCATTCATTCACTCTGAGTGGGCGAAAATTGAGTCTTCTATTCATTTTCCCAATAAAACCTAGAAAAGCTCCACTAAATGTGGAGGACTCCACTTAACTGGAGTCAATTTGGAAAATTCCGCTAAAAAATAGCATTGGCTAAAAGTCCACCGAAATAAACTACAACATTTAATTGGGCGGTTAAGGGTGGCCACATGCTAACCCCCGTTCTGCGATTACCACGACGGTTGGTGGAACCTTAGCACAAAATTGGGTGGATAAGTTCCAAAAATGGAGTTAACATTGGAGTTTACGAAACCATTTGTTTAACCCACGCGGAGAAATAGCAATAGATCGTGGCATGTGATAAGTCGAAACCATAATAATAAATGTCGCGGAGTTTGCGAACCATCGAAGGTTGGAAGGTTTTGTTTCTTATTACATTAACACTGTAATGTGACCATGTTTTGTGCGACCACTGGCGGTCCCTAACCCCCACTCCACTTTTCATTAAAGCTTAAATAGAATTTGACTGCTATAAGGGTTAAGTAACAATCTAGCATGGGAGGTTAAGTTGTGTGGTTGATCTTCTGGAGTTCGTGGGTTCAACTCCTGCAGCCTTAAAAAAAAATTAATACACCACTAAGGGGACACGTGGCGGCCTCAGGGTTGGCCACATGTCACCCTATGATTGGTCCTCCAACCAACTTACAACCAAAATCAACCAATAATATCACGCCACATGTTAGCCTGGGATTGGTTCTGAGGAAAGGAATATTCCTTAGAATATTCATTTTGCTGACAGTGCATCCTCCATGCTGCCTAAGCATCCCAGTAAAACCTGTAGCAAAATTTATTTGTTTAGGATTTCAATCAGAACACGATATCTCCCTCATATGACATCGGTTTTTCGAACATTCACAGCATTGGAATCAGGAAGACGAGATCTATGCAACCATATTGGTTTCAACCCAATCCTGAAACTTTCAATTTTGAGAAAAATTTATTAACTCCTGATCACTCCTCCCCATTGGAAGGCTTTTGGACCCTAAAAGACTTGATTACCTATTCAGTAGATGAGGGTATAACTCTCTCACCTTTCCAACCTCCATCCACTTTTCCTTGCTTGGTTTAGTGCCCTTGAGCCCAAATCGAAGGTATTCAACACTTCCCCTCTTGGATGCTCTTGTCCTCCTGTCAAGAATTATATCTTCCTTGAGCTCATCCAAAAATTTTGGCAAGAAATATTCAATAGAGGGTAGTTGAACATCACTTCCTTGATCATCGATCAAAGGTGGCTCATACAAATGTAAGTTTTCAACAATAAAAATTAAATACATTTGTGTATATGAAGGCAAGTCAAGTTGAAATGCCTTGTTACCAACTTTCTTTAGGATCTTGAATGAACCATAGTGAATGGGTTTGAGCTTTTTAACTTCCCCTTGCATCCTTTCTTGCTAATGTGCAACCATACCTCATCTCCCTCTTGAAACTTGTGATCAACTCTATGTTTTTCATGTCTCTCTTTGTATTTTCTATGACTTTTCTCAAGCTTTTCTTGAACTTGTTGATTTATAATATGAATTTTCTCAATGAACTTTCGAGCCTTTTCAATATCACTATGGCCACCAATTGCAACATCCTTCCCAAATATGAAGTCTAATGGAGATGTTGGCAATACCCAAAGCATACTTCAAAAAGTGATGTTTGAGTTGAAGAGTGTTTTGCCCAGTTATAAGCGTGATGAATGAAATGGAGTTTCTCATCCCACAAATTAGGATGTTTGCTGCAATATCCTCTCAATAGATGCACAACAGTTTTGTTCACCACCTCGGTCTTTCCATAATTTTTTGGATGAAAAGAAGTACTCTTTTTCAACTTTGTGTCCATCATACTCCATAGATTGGACCAAAAATTCCCAATGAACCTGGAATCCATGTCACTAACAATAGAAGTTGGCAATCCAAAATGAACCCAAACATGTTGAAAATAAAGTTCAGCAGTTTTTTCAGCATTAATGGTTTTCTTACATGGAATGAGTATACATATTTTATTGAATCTATCCACAACTACATAAGGGTAATCATGTTGCTTTCTTGACATAGGTAGACCTCCAAAAAATTCCATTGAGACACTCTCCCATGGCCTTGATGGTACCGACAGTGGCGTGTACAACCCATGCTTCCTATTACTAGGCTTACTTGTTGCACACATAGAACAACCTCTTATAAAACACGACACACTATCTATCATGTGAGTCCAATAGAAATACCTATGTATATTTGCCATTGTTTTTCTTACCCCAAAGTTTCCAACAATAAGAGATTAATGAGCTTCTCTCATGACACTTAGCTTCTCTCCTTGTGGTATACACAACTTGCCCAAATGAAACATCAAATTGGTGTGCATGTGATAATATTTTTCTCTTCAACTTGAGTCCCTTCACTCAAACTAGCATACACATCTTGAAAATCAAAATCATGAGCATATTATATTGTTCTATGTAACTCTCATGTACAATGGAATAATATTTGAGTAAAGTAGATGCACTAATGATTGGTCTTGAAAGTATATCAGCAACTTTATTGAAAATACCTTTCTTGTACCTTATAACCAAGTGAAACTATTGAAGAAATCATATCCATCTAAAATGTCTTGATTGCTGCAATTTTGTTTGCGACTGCAAGTACTCTAATGGTTGGTGATCGGTATGCACAATCAACTCTTTACCCATCAAGTAGTGCTTCCATTTCTTGATTCTTTGTACCAATGCATATATTTCTTTGTCATATATAGGATAATTTCTCACAACACCATTGAATGTTTTAGAATGAAAAGAGATAGGCTTACCATGCTGCAAAAGAATTGCGCCCATGGCATAATCACTAGCATCATTTTGTATCTCGAATGGCTGTCTCAAATTTGGTAATGCAAGGACTGGAGCTGAACTAATCTTGTCTTTTAAAGATTCAAAATCTTGTTGTTGTTTTCCTCCCCATTGGAAGCCTTTATTCACACTTGTCATTGTATTCATAGGAGCTCTGATGGCAGAAAAGTTAGAAATAAACTTTCTCCAATACTGAGTTACACCTAAGAAACTTCTTTCCTCAGTTACTATTTTGGGTGTGGGATAATTCACAATGGCTTCCACTTTAGAAGGATCAATTCTCAACTCTCCTCCTCCTACAATGTGTCCCAAATAAACCAAAGAAGTCTTTCTAAACTCGCACTTTGACATATTAAGAGACAATTTATCTTTATTCAAAACATCAAGCACTCTATTCACATGCAAGACATGTTCTTCTCTTGTTTTTCTAAAAATGAATATGTCATCTAAGTACACAATAAAAAAGTCATCAAGAAATGGACACAAAGCACTATCCATAATGCAATTGAAATTTGCTGGTGCATTACACAAACCAAATGGCATAACTAACCACTCAAAGAGTCATTGTTTTCCTTTGAATGCAGTTTTCTATATATCACTTTCTGAAATTATTACTTGATGATATCCACTTTGTAAATATAAATTAGTGAAAAAAATTTCTTATTTAAGTTGATCAAGAAAATCATCTATCCTTTGGAGTGTGTAACGATTCTTTACCGTAATCTTATTCAAGTTTCTAAAGTCTACACACATGCGCCAAGTCCCATCTTTATTTGAAATCAAGACTATGGATGAACCACATGGCAAGGTGCTTGGCCTTATGATTCCTTTTTCCAACATCTCTTTGATTTGCCTCTTTATTTGAGTGTTCTCCATTATAGACATGCAATACACATCGATGTTTGGAAGAGGAAAATCTTGCTGCAACTGAATCTCATATTGAATCTCTCTTTTTGGAGGCAATTTTGTTGGCTCCTGAAACATCTCATCATGTTCATCAACTACATTAGATAAATCGGATTTCAACTTAGGATCACATCCCTTAAATTATTCATGATTAACATCATCTTTAGGCTTAATAATTAGAATAAAAAAATTCTTACTTGAATTTACCAGCCTCTTTACCTATCCAACATTTACCATAGCAATGTTTGTCTTCTTGTGATGTGCTCTAACAATTTATTCCTTGCCATATTTAAATAAATGATATTTGTTCTCATGGAGATGTAAGATCTCTTTCCTATCATACAAGTAAGGACTCCCCAACACAATACCTGTTATGTCAAGCGGAACCACATCTAATTCAACTGTGTCAACAAAATGTGCAGTGATTGCAAGCCACAATATGCATTTCTTTGAAACCTGTAAATTTGCATCCTTACAAATCCAACCTAATGGATATGATTTTGGATGTGGTATGGTCCCAAGGTTAAGTTTCTTGACCAAGTATTTAGAGATTAAGTTTTCTTGTGACCCACTATCAAACAATGTGCCTATCTTGGTATGCTTGGATATGACCCTCACATGAAACAGTTCAATTATTTCTTCTTCATTTGGAGCATGTATCTCACAGTTTCATGTACTAGTACTGGGTTTAGTTTCAATTTCTTTCCCCTTCATGTTCTTCAATCCCATGGTTGTAATCTTTGCTTCATCACCTGAATCCTCTCATAAATCAGGTTGAGTTGTAGCTGCAGATTTCTGTTTCCCTTTGTTATTGTATTTCTTGGGCCTCATTTCAGGATGTAATTTCCAATAATGAGTTTCATCATGGTCTTCTTTTGAACAATGTTTACAAACCAATTATTCTCCCTATTTCTTAAAAGATGCATTCTTTTTTCTTTTACCTTTTGAGGTATTCTCTTTGTTTTTACCCTTAAAAGGTTTCTTTCTACCTTCTTAAGAAATTTTTTATCCTCTAGCTTCTAGATGTGTGGCCTGAACACATACTTCATCTAGACTTGTGGGGTTAAACATGAGAATATTATGTTTTAGGTAGCTATGTAAGCCTCTTATGTACTTGAGAAAAGTATCTTGGCTCTTCAAATCTACCCCTAATAAGAGAGCTCTTCTCCTAAATTCTTGGGTGTATTCTTGCACATTCTATCCCTTCAATTGCCTAAAGGTTTGCCAATTCATTATGGATTTCTACATATGAGCTAATGGATAAAACTATTGTTTTATTGTAGTAATGAAATCAGTCCATGATAGAATAATCTTACCATGATTCTTGATCTCCTCCTTTGTCTTGACTTCCTACCAAACAAGTGTTGCACCCTCCATTCTCAATGAGGCTAATTGGATTTTGGTATCATCATATTGAAGGTTCTGGATTCTTAAATAGACCTCCAATTTCCTAATCCAATTATCAAGATTTTTTGCATTGACTTCACCATTAAACATTGGCAATTCAAACTTAACACCAAGTTTTAAAAAAGGACTTTTACCCGTGTTCTTTGACTTGTGTGGCTGATGTAATGAAGATGAAGTAGAGGATGATGATGATGAGGGTGAGGATGATGGCTCTCCATTGCCTCCATTGCCTCCATTTCCCTTCTTTTACTTATCTTCATCATTGTGACCTCCTGAAGATCCTTGTCCTTCCTTGTGAAGTTTGGATCCTTCTCCTTTCAGTCTCTCATTCCTTTCTTGATAAAGGATTCTAACCATCTCAGTCATGTCAAGGAATTCTTTCCTAAACACTCTTTCTTCCTCTTTGGGATCAAATTCTTCATGGATTTCTCCTTCACTATGATACATGCTTAATGCAGCTTCTACTTCCTTAGGAAGTGAACTAGGTGGTAGAGATTGTGGCAATCTTGTTGATCTCCTTTGCTTTGGCTCTACTTGAGACCCTCCCACTGCCACCAATTTTCCTTTTCCTATTTTGAGCTTGAGCCTAGTAAGCATCTAAAAACTTGCATAAAGTTAAACAATTCTTTACACTAAACAACACCAAAGAATAAACTCTAGCTCTGATACAAATCTGATCTGATTTGACTGTATTATCTTAGTTTTTCTAAGTGTCTTTTAGTTATAAAACATGTGCATACTTGTCTCTTTATTTTTTCTAAGGATTGAGGAATTTAATTATGAATTGTAGATGATTTTAGTGAATTAGAAGCATGAAATAAGCACAAATAACACTGAACAACAGTGCAAAATAGAGAAATAAGTCACCACATAACATTTGCACAGCGGGCATGATGAAGCAGTTCACCCCTCCTGGGCTACATATATTGGTCTAGCTCCTAATGGCATGTCCATCTTTCAATATGCTCAAAATTTTGCGAATAAATGTAGTTAGAGGCCTCTAATGGCTATTTTCTCTACACTAATGGCTCTAGAATGCTCCAATTAGTTTAGAATGACTCTTCATTCAATCTGAATGGGCGAAAATTAAGTCCCCTACTCATTTTCCCAATAACACCTAGAAAATCTCCACTAAATGTGGAGGAATCCACTTAAGTAGAGTCAATATGGCAAATTCCGCTCAAAAATAGCATTGGCTAAAAGTCTGCCAAAATAAACCGCAACATTTAATTGGGCGATTAGGGGTGGCCGCATGCCAACCCCCGTTTTGCGGTTACCACGACAGTTGGCAGAACCTTAGAACAAACCCTGGTGGATAAGTTCCAAAACTAGAGTTAACGTCGGAGTTTACGAAACCGTTTGTTTAACCCACGTGGAGAAATAGCAATAGAATATGGCATGTCACAATTAGAAACTGTATAATAAATGTCGCAGAGCTTTGCAAACCATTAGAGGTTGGAAGGTTTTTTTTGTTGTTACATTAACACTACAATGTGACCATGTTTTGTGGGAATGCTAGCAGGTTGGGACCACGGGCGGTCCCCAACCCCCACTCCACTTTGCATTAAAGTTTAAATAGAACCCGACTGCTATAACGGTTAAGTAACAATGTAGTGCGTGTGGTTAAGTTGTGTGGTTGCTCTGTTGGAGGTTGCAAGTTCGACTCCTGCGACCTTAACAAAATTTTAATACACCACAAAGGGGACACATGGTGGCCTTAGGAATGGCCATGTGTCACCCTATGATTGGTCCTCCAACCAACATACAACCAAAATCAACCAATAATATCATGCCACTTGTCAGTCTGAGATTGGTTCTGAGGAAAGGAATATTCCTCAAAATATTCCTTTTGCTAACTGTGCATCCTCCATGCTGACTGGGCATCCCAGTGAACCATGTTGCAAGATTTAGTTGTTTAATATTTCGATTAGAACATGTTATCTCTCTCATGTGACATTTATTTTTCGAACCGTTCCCGGCGCCGGAATCATGAAGACAAGTTCTATGTAACCATTCTGGTTTGAACCCAATCCTGTAACTTTCAATTTTGAGCAAAATTTATGAACTCCTGATTAGTAGATAATCTAGCCCATTGCACTGGAGAGCCTTAGACCCGAAATAGTAACAAAGGTACTTGCAAAATAAGAACCATTTGAGTGTGGAATTACCGTATTTCTATTGTTTTAAGCCTCATAGATTACAAGTTGTGAATCAACCTAGCTTGGTCTTGGAAACTCCTGCTTTAACTCTCTAAACTACATAGAGCTCATAATAAGTACATTACGGTTGATGGTAATGTTGCGTTTAGGCCCTCCCTAACCAAACTAAACAATAATTTTTGTTGTAGAACCATAAACAGTGGACACGAGAATTTTCTAGCTAATTTAATTGATTAAATAACTTAGTAGTAGTCTCCCATGTCACAACTTCCACTGAGTTGTATACCATTATGAAATTTCCTCCCACAACCTCATCTTTAGCCATCATTTTTTGTCATAGTTCCTTTTTCCTACCATCATGTTCAGCGTAATTATTTTTTTATCAAGGTAAAATACATTCTCCCAGTTGGTTGTTCTCCAAATTTAATCTTCCCACCATTACCAATTAAGAATATTCTCTTGGACACCTTTTCACCTTCCTCTTCACTAGCCAACTACACTGTGTACGATAAACATACCTCCATTTAGGTGGCCTACGGACCCCAACATTTATGAAAATGACACTCATTTCAAGATTTGGCCTTGTGTCCCATCTGCTAAGCACTGGTCATAGGGAGTAGCCACTTCTTAACTTATCATAAAAAAGTTTCTTTGCAATCTTTTCAAATATAAAAATAAAATTTTAAAACAAATTAATTATATTTATTATTTTATTAAAAATTAACAAACAAAAATCACATTATAAGAATAATTATCAATAATATAAAAAATATAGATAAATAACTAACTTCTAATAATGGATACTAGTATAAATTAGTTTAAATTATGAATTCAAATCTCCATAATTCTTATCACCACTCTATCCTAGTTTAGAAAATATTTTTTAACTCATAATATCATCCTACCATGCTTAGTTGAAAATTAGCATATTTGCGATTAAGTTCATGGGGTAGTTTGGAGTAGATTTGCTAACCAATATTAAAACCATTCAAATTTAAAACTTGGTATATTTATAAATAGTTAAATTATACTTTAAAAATATAAAAACAATCTGTGAGTATCAACTCTAATCCTTTCAATTAATATTTACTATTTTATTAAAACTTAACACTTATCAGCTTGTGGCTAGCCCGAATTTTTGGGCTACATGTAAAATTTTGGTTGGTTTGGGTCAGACCAATGAGGTCACGACACATTTCTAGCCCGGAAGCCACCACGTGCCCCCCCCCAAGGTCAAACAAAATGGTCAATTTGTTGGAAAAAAATTGTATGGAGGGACTAGGGTTCAACCCTGCGACCTCCCCACTGCTAGTGCCGAGTTTTACCACTCTGCTACATGTTTGTTCTTAGCATGTAATTCTACCCACATATATTTATGTTTGACATTGGTTTATGTCGAAAGTAAATGGGGGCAAACCCCAATGCATAGGACCACACAACAGTTACTACATGCGGAGCTCCATTCTAAGTGGAGGATTAAGCGCTAAAACATGGATTTATTAATATTAATCATGTTTTATTAGCGTTAATATAAAATTTAAATCTATATTAGTTTAAGCACGCAATTAGTGCTTTAGGAATGCTTAACTAGTGCTCAATCCTCACTTAACAGTTAATTTGCGGAGTTGCTCCATTTTAGGCAGAACTACTAGTATTAATTGTAGTTAGCCACTTTAGCGGAGTAGTTAGTGGAAAAAAATGAAAGAGGCATAACGTTTTCCTAGAGCATCAGAATTAGAGGCATTCATAACCAAAATAGGGGTATTGGGGGTGTCCCAGAGCCATTGGAGCAGGTTTCAGAGCCATCAGAGATTAGGAAATTCTTTTACTCAAACATTTGATCAAATAATAGAAGGGGCTAAGCGATTGAAGCTGGTTCGAGGAGATGTATCCCAGGAGGGGTGAAATCCTTCATCACTGTTGTGTAATGTGTGTTGTGTGGTCATTATTTCCTACAATTTCTTTTGTTGTTTATGTGTTTTTAAAGCTATCTTACTTCATGAATTTCACATAAAAGACACACAAATTTGACACATAAACCCTCTCATAAACTTGCTATTTGACACAATCATTAAGCACACTTTTATTTTATATTGATGAGGAAGCTAGCACATCAAAAATAGTTTGTCCATATTTAGATCAATTTGGTATCAGAGCACAGTTTAGCTCATTTTAGCCCAAGTTTATCTCAGGGTTTTCCAATGTCAGCTATAAAATTAGCTATTAGTTTTGTATTTGTGAAAGGATAATTTAACTGTGTGAAAGTTTATGTGTGTAAGCTGAATATAGGAGAAGTTAAAGAGTGAGGACCCAGCTCTCAAATCATAAAAAAGAATCTTTTTATGCATTACAAGTGTGATGGAAACTTCATCAAGTAATGTTTCTAATCAATATTCCTTAGCAAGACTCTTTGGTGAAGAGATGTTGCAGAAGCTCTTCATCATAAGAGATATGGTGCAAGAGATGGTTGAAAATAGGAAGGACAGTAGTAGGCTTAAAGAGCAATTGATGGCCATGAAGGAGGAGAAGCGAGAGCTTCTTTAAAAGATGCATGAGATGGAGACTCAACTCCATATTGCAAATGAAACCCTAGAAAATATGCATGAGATGGAGACTCAGCTACATATTGAAATTAAACCCTAGCAGAAATGCATGAGATGGAGATTCAACTCCATTATGCCAAGGAAACACTAGCCAAGTATGTGCATTAAAAAAAAAAGTATGCAAATCAAGTTCATCTTCAATTTCTTCTCAAGATGAAAGTTTTGGTGTTTTTGAAAGACACTAGAGCAATAGGGTCCAAATTGTTAAAACAAAATGGGCCATGAAGGTAAGGGGTTAGGCAAACATGCACAAGCAAATATAAAACCTATTATTGTTTAGGGAAGGTCTAGGTACATGGGTCTAGGTTTTGGTGAACAAGATGATGTAGAACACTCAAAAACTATGGAGATGTTTGGAAATGTTTCAAGAAAGGCTTCCCATTAGAGAAATTTTGAGGTCTAAAATGGGCCTCCTAAGAAAAATGTACAACCAAAATAAACTTTATGATAACCAATAGGATTCAATATGATGATGTCAACCATGGGGGATGATTCACCATTTTGGGGTAAAAAAATAAAAAGATTAAAAAATAATAAAATAATAAAACTACTTTTTCAATTTTTATTTTCAACTTATCTCCCTAAGGGTTTACTCAAATTTTGAGTGGGAGTACTCATTGGATGCAAAATTTAATTTCTCATCCAAGGAGTACCCATGTTGCATACTTTTGATGGACCCTACTACACGAAAAATGAGAAATACATGAAAAACCGTGATTACAACCACATTTTTCATGTATTTCTCATTTTTCGTGTATCAGGGTTCATCGAAAGTATGCAACATGAGTACTCCTTGGATAAGGAATCAAATTATGCATCCAACGAGTGTTCCCACTCAAAATTTGAGTAAATTGATAAGGAGATATGTTGAAAATACGAGTTTAAAAGAAAGTTTTTTTCCCTCTAAAATTTGATGTAATAAAATCTTATTTTATAATTTCCTTTGGAGGCCCATTTTAGACCTCAAAATTCCCCTAATGATTATATTTTCACTTCCTTAAGATTGTGTTCATGGAGAATACAACAGTTTTACACGCATTGTTGAAGAGATTGCTTTTAGCCATGTAAACAGTGGTTATGGACAACAAGAAGATGGAAAATGCTCCAAAGCCAAGGAGGCACATGAAGGTGTTCCAAGAAAGACTTTCATTACATGTTCATTACCTCAAGCTTGTGAAGTTTTTGTTCATAAGGAATGAAAATTTTTTACAACCACTTTGCAAAAATATTCTCATAAGCATGCAACTAATGGAAATGAGCAGGGTCAAAAGGATCAATTTTTGGTCAAAATGGGTTTTTCCCTGGCCATTGATGTGCCGACACTTGTCAGCTTGTGGTTGGCTCAAATTGTTGGGTTGCATGTCAAATTTTGGTTGGTTTGGGTTGGACCAATGAGGTCACGAATGTTGCTATCCTGAAGGCTGCCACGTGCCCCCTAGGTCGAAAGGAGTGGTCAATTTTTTGGACAAAATTTGTATGGAGGAACCGAGGTTCAACCCCACAACCTCCCCACTGCTAGTGCCAAGCTCTACTACTCCGATACATGTTAGTTCTTAACATGTAATGCTATCCTCACATATGTATGTTTGACATTAGTTTATGGCTGAAGAAAATGGGGGCCAACCCCAACACAAAGGACCACGCGGTGGTGACCATAAGGGGAGCTCCATTCTAAGCGGAGGTTTAAGTGCTAAAACACAGATTTATTAACAAAAATCATGTTTTATTAGCGCTAATCTAAAATTTCAATATGGATTAGTTTAAACATTTAGTTAGTGCTTAATCCTCACTAAACGTTTAATTTGCGAAGTTGCTCCATTTGAGTTTGAACTGCTAGTTTTAACTATAGTTAGGTAGTTTAGCGGAGCAGTTAGTGGAAAACATTGAAAGAGGCATAATTTTTTCCCATATAGCTAGAATTCGAGGTAGTTAGAACGAAAATAGGGGTATTGGGGGCATCCCAGAGTCGTTGGAGTAGGTTTGAGAGCCATCAGAGCTCAAGAAATGACTATACTCAGACATTTGATCAAATAATCAAAGGGTTCAAGCGATTGAAGCTGGCCCAAGGAGATGTAGCCCAGGAGGGGTGAAATCCTTCATCACTACTGTGTAATGTGTAATGTGTATTGTGTGGTGATTATTTCTTGCAATTTCTTTTTTTGTTTATGTGTTTTTAAGGCTAATTTAATTAATGAATTTCTCATAAAAGACACACAAATTTGACACATAAACTTGCTATTTGACATAATCCTTAAGCACACTTCTATTTTATACTGATGAGGAAGCTAGCACAAAAAAACAAGTCTGTCCATATTCAGATCAAGTTGGTATCAGAGAATTTTTTAGCTCATTTTAGCCCAAGTTTATCTAAGGTTTTCCAAGGTTAGCTAGAAAATTAGCTATATTGGTCTTTTATTTCTACGAGGAGAATTTAACTGTGTGCAAGTTTATGTGTGTAAGCTAAAGAGAGGAGAAGGTCAAGAGTGAGGACCCAACTCTCAAATCAAAGCAAAGAATATTTTTATACATTACAAGTGTGATGGCAACTTCATCAAGTAATGTTTGTAATAAATCTTCCTTAGCAAGACTCTTTGGTGAAGAGATGTTGCAGAATATCTTGTGTAGAAATTATACAAACATATGTATATCAATGGATTTGATTTGATCAAGAAATGTAATAAAGCTAGATACTGAATCCTTCTACAAGTCAATTGTGTAAATCAAACACAATCGCCAATCACAACAAGTGCAGAAATAATCAAGTCAAACCCCAAGACAGATAATTTCCCAGGGAAAGCTTACTACTCAAAACCCCTCTATCATATATTGTATATTCCATAAGGAATCATGAAACAATTACAATGGAATCTTCTCACAAGAGTATCCTACAATCTGCTAAATGTCTCACACTGATCCATACAAAATTAGGCCAACACTTAGCCAATTCTCATCCTGTCTTGAGCCTGCCTTGTTCACGCAATTCCTAATGAATGCAATCCCTATTCTTTAGGAATTTCATCCTTCCTCAACTGCGCAGAGTATCATGGGAATCCTATGGTGTTTTAACTGCATCTGGGCAACATACTAATATCACAACTGATAGTTAACTTCCCTTTAACCTTTGTCTCAATTGGGTCTCCACTAGAGCTGACATGCATGCAGCTATTAATAGTAAATCATTAGTTGCATGGAAGATCACTGATTGTGAATTAAATAATATTTAATTCACTTGATCTCTCACTAGTGCAACAAACAGTTACAACTAGTCCAACTGACTTTAACTTACCTAACTGAGTTCACTAATTAATCATGCATTAAACTAATGCACCTAACTGCAACTTGAACTCTAAAACACATAGAATCACTCTACATGCCTCACCAACTACCCTAAACTCTAAATTCATGAGCTAAATGAGTTTATCACACTCAGTTAACTATTACAAGTGATTATGAGATAAGATTACATTTTATTGTCCAATTTAATTAAGGGATAATTAAATTTGATACATATACAATTTATTAAATAAATTGAATTTCACACTAATGTATCACTAGGACCCATCACTAGATGACATGTGGTCCCACACTAGTGTAGGTGCTATCATGTTGCTTATGGATGCCAATTGCACTGTTTCGTTTTGCAAACTTCAACACTCCCTCTCAATAAGAAAGGAATGTCCTTGCATGCACACATTCACTTCTTGCATGTGACATATGAGTCTTGCATGTGACATGCAACTCTTGCATGCAACACTTCTCTATTTTTTCTCGCACTTGCAACTTTTTCATGCAACACTTCTCTAGTGTTTCTCGCACTTGCAAATTTTGCATGCAACACTTCTCTAGTGTTTCTCGCACATGCAACTTTTGCATGCTACACTTCTGAAATTGAATAGCCTCAAAACAATTGAATCAATATAATGCATCTGTCATCAGATTCTTCTGATTGTTGCTACCTACTGCACAAGTCTACTAGATTTTTTGCATTGTTTACATCTACATACATGCACTCTATAGTCCTTCCAACTATGATCTGCACACCAGGATCCGACACCTGTCACTCTGATTTATGTCCTCCTGACATCTGACTGCATCAATCTAATTGATCCTTCTACTGTTGTACTGTGGGCTCCTCGTAGCCAGATTCGATCCATGAGACGCACCATCTCTAGGACCCTGCCCAAATTTATTCTTTGGATTAATTTTGTACATCTCCCCACCTCACACCTAGAGGTATAGTTGCATGTACTCCCTCTGCCCATATGGCTTGAAATTTCTCTTCTTGGGTGGTTTTTTCCACTCCATGATCCTCCTCATTTGGTTGCTCCACATCTTGAGGTTCATTATTTGGAGCCAATAGTTCCTCATCTGCATGCAAATAAAGCTCCCTCTCAAGGGACAATTCCATGGCTTTCTCACACCTCCCCATGGTACATCCCTTGCATGTGTCTATATGCACAAGATTACCCTTTGGAAGCTCCATAGAAATCTGATGCATGTCCTTCAAAGCTTCGTGGTGTAGATGGCCCAATCTCTTATTCCATAACTCACCCTCATCCTGACTCACCACTTTGTCTGCTTTACCCATCAATGTTGTGCAACCATCTACAAAAAGTTTATAGAGTCCTTCATATGAATCCCAATATTCTTGGCTTGTCCTATTGCTTTGTGTTGAGGGAAATATTTTCCTTCACTGAAAATAGCATCATAGCCTCTATCCGCCAACATTGCGACAGAAACTAAATTATTCTTCAAGCCTACTACATGCATTACATCCTTTAATAAAAATGGTTTGCCTAAATGTCTCTAGAAAGTAATTGTAACAATCTCGATACCATTATACCTTTCATCATCACCCATTTCGATATGCATATGGAGGTCCTTCTCCTCCAAGCTACTGAAAAGTTCTTTGTTTCACGTCATGTGGAAATATGCACCACTATCCAAGGACCACCCTGATCCCATATCATTTGACACCATGCATGTGATTAGCGAGAAGTCAAGATCGAATTGCAAGGTCAATGCCTCAGCAAATGCATATCTTGAATCCCTCTTGTTCTTCTTCTTTTGTGGACAATTAGTGGCATAATGTTGCGAAAACACGAAGTTGGGAAACACTTTTTGGCATGAGATAGAATTCGGGAGAATTTTTTAATCTCTCGGCCGAGAAAAAAAGTCAACTAAATTTCTCGGCCGAGAGTTTTCAAAACTCTCGTCCAAGAGATTTTAAATATTTCGTATTTTCTCGGACGAGAGTTTTCAAAACTCTCGGCCGAGAGTTGTGTCACAAAACTCTCAGCCGCAAACTCTCGGCCGAGAGTTAGAAAAACTCTCAGCCGAGAGTTTTTAAAACTTTTGGGCGGGAGTTTTCCCGCGCATAAATTGGTTTAAAACTCTCGGCCAAGAGTTTTAAAAATTTCTCGGTCGAGAGTTTTTCTCGGCCGAGAGTTTGTGGTCAACAAAAAACTCAGAAAACTCTGCAGTTTTGAGAAACCTGCAACTTTGGAGGGACAAAACACCTACAAAAACAAAATGTTATATGTCGGACCAAGTACCATTAGATTCGTCTCTAAATCTAGTTTTTGATGATGTGAGATTTATGGAGTTTCATTAAAAAATTCAAATTTTTATTAATTTTTTACTAAACTATGTCACTATGGAATTTCATTGTTCGAAGAATTGCACTGAATGAAAATTCAATAACTTTCAAACGAGGACACCAAAAAATTTAAAAAAATCATAGTGCACTTCCTCTCCCTGTCTACTTCAAAAGGGTACTCTCATTTTCCTTATTGACGATCACATTGAAAAGAAAATCAAAGGATAATAAAATGTACTGAAACATCACTGTTTTTTTGTCTTCGTCCATTTCAAAAAATAATAAAAAATAGTGATTTGATCCGAAAATTACCAAAAAATAGTCCGTGCACTAGTGCAATATATGCAGATTATGATGCTATGGTTTTTTTCCAAAAAATGAATAACCTTCCCTAAAAAAAGTTAAGGATAATAAAGTGACTATTTATGTTTGCCTGAAAATTTCAAGTATATGCAGTTAGTAAACAACAAATTTACCCCTCTATATGTCAATATTTTTTTTTTTTAAATATCGATATGGAGGTAAGACAATTCTCTACAATTCTTGTTTTTATGTCAAAGCATAATTTGCGATAAAAATATGAGTTTAGTGGAGTTGAAGTTGAAAAACATAGAAAATTACAATTTTCAACGTCAAAAAAGGGCAAAAAGTGTTTCCCAACTTCACATTTTCAGTGAATGTCCATGCTCGTGACAACGAAAACACTTCACTTTCGACATGTTACGGTCCTTGCCTTATTCCCTGGTCTCATATTTGGAATATGATTTCTTTCCCTTCCCCATCTTCTCCTTACCATCCAAGGCGCAATTTTCTTCACCATCTTCCTTAGATGAAGATCCATCCCTGGTATTCTACAAGAATTCTTATTGCACCAAATCTGACCAAAGTCGTTACCAATCTGGCAAGTTATCCCTCCCATTGACAGAGTCCTAATAACCATTCCAACTCTTTGGAAGTCCTAAAAGAGCTAGGCTCACCAAGTCATCATCTGCGACATTAATTCTGACGCTCCCAAGCTCATCCCGACATTGGACAAACTTTGTTAAATATATCTGAATAGTTTCGCCTTTCTCCATTTTGATTTTCCTGAGCTTGTCCGTCAGTGCCATTTTTCTATGATCATTGTTGCTTTGAAATAGATCTTTCAAAGCCTTCCACATTTCATATGGAATCACTTTTCCATGGATACTTCAGACAATGTTGTCTCGTACTCCCTCCAGTAAGATCTCCTTGCCCTTGCAACCTTCTTTTTCCAAGCATCAAGATTTACGGCATCTGCTACAACGGGTTTTGGAATGTCATTATCAATGAATTCTTTCAACCCATTGTCCTCCATTACTGCCCCTATCCTTTATTTCCATGCAATATAAATGGAACTTCCCTCGAGTGCATACTCCAATCTAAAGCCATTGAAATCCATTTCGATCTTGATCTACGTGTCGCACCAATAATACTTTTGAAAAATCGAATTCTATTAAGTCACAAACTCAACTTCTCCTCCATTATAGTTATTTCATGTGCGCTGATACCATGTAGGAATTATACAAACATATGTATATCAATGGATTCAATCCGATCAAGAATTGTACTAAAGCTAGATACTGAATCCTTCTACAAATAAATTTCGAAAGTTAAACACAATAGCCAATCACAAAAGTGCAGAAAGAAACAAATCAAACCACAAGACAGATAATTTCCCAGGGAAATATTAATTCTCAAAACCCCTCTATCATATATTTTATATTCCACAAGAAATCATGAAAAAATTACACGCACTCTTCTCACAAGAGTCTCTGCAATCTGCTAATCATGTCACACTAATCCAAACAAAATTGGGCCAACACTTAGCCAATTCTAAGCCCATATTCAGCCTACCTTGCTCACGTAATTCCTGGTGAATGCAATCCCTATTATTTAGGAATTTCAGCCTTCCTCAATTGCATAGAGTATCATGGGAATCATGTGGTGTTTTAAATACATATGGGCAACCTGCTAATATCACAACTAACAGTTAATTTCCCTTTAACCTTTGTCTCAACTGGGTCTCCACTAGAACTGACAGGCATGTGGCTATTAATAGAAAATCATTAGTTGCATAGAAGATCATTGATTGTGAATTAAATAATATTTAATTCAATTTATCTCTCATTAGAGCACCCAATAGTTACTACTAGTCCAACTGACTTTAACTCACCTAATTGAGTTAATTGATTACTAATGCATTAAACTAATGCACCTAACTACAACTTGAAATTCACCAACTACCCTTAACTCAAAATTCATGAGCTAAATAAGTTTATCACACTCAGTTATCTATTACAAGTGATTATGAGATAAGATTACATTTTATTTTCCAATTTAATTCAGGGATAATTAAATGTGACACATATCCAATTTATTAAGTAAATTGAATTTCGCACTAATGTATCGCTAGGACCCATCACTACATGACCTGTGGTCCCACACTAGTGTAGGTGATGTCATGATGATTCTAGATGCCAATTTCATTGTTTCTTGTTGTAAACTTCAACATATTCATCATGAGAGATATGGTGCAAGAGATGGTTGAAGATAAGAAGGAGAGCAGTAGGCTTCTGGAGCAGTTGATGGCCATGAAGGAGGAGAAGCAAGAGCTTCTTCAAAATATGCATGAGATGGAGATTCAACTCTATTATGCCAAGGAAACCCTAGCCAAGTATGTGCATGAAAACGAGGTATGCAAATAAATTTTATCTTCAATTTCCTCTCAAGATGAATGTTTTGGTGTTTTTAAAAGACACTAGAGGAATAGGGTCCAAACTGTTAAAAAAATGGGCTATGACAGTAAAGGGTTAGGCAAACATGCATGAGGAATTATAAACCCTATTTTTGTTGAGTGTGTTAGCCCCCTATGAATTTTTTGACAAGCAAACAGGGGGCTAAAATTTTTTTGAGACTTTAAGGAATGCATTTCCTCTTAAAACACATCATCCTTGAAGCCTCCTTGTGCCCTTTCCCTTTCATAAATCCTCGCTATTGTTCCTAGTTTAAAAGCCTCTCAGTTTGTGAAGAAGAAATACCCAAAAGGCCTTTTCCCTCCTATTTCACACCTTTTAAACCTTTGTTTTCATCCCCTTGTCTCCCCTTATAAGTCCCTTCTTACGCTTCAAAATCATCCTAATTCCCCTTTAAACCTTGCAAACACCCATTGTTTGGCTTGGAGTCCCTTTATTCCTTCTATCGAAATCCTCTCTAAGCCTTAAAAACCCTCTTTTTCGGCTAAAAACCCACTTTCCTTCATATATGAGGCTTAGCCCCTTTTCGGCCAGCCCCCTTAACCGCTTCCCCACATGACCCCAATGCTAAGACTAAGCACTAGCCCCTAAGGCGCTTATCACATCAGAGGACTGGAGCGGAACACTTTTTCCTTTGTAAACGAAATCTCCGATGCGATAGTGTATGTTATGTGGAACGTGGGTGCAATACCCACCGTCGATCTATACAAATCCGATGGTCCGCGTAGATCCTATCGTGCTCCGCCACTCCCCTTTGTTACCCCTCCGATTGTAATCTCTGCCGTCGATTCCATTTAATCCAACGACCCTCACACCATCGCCCGATCGCCAATCACAAAGTTTTAATGGTGCCACTCTCTGTCCCTTCCGATTGCGATCCACCGATCCAATCATGACTGTTCGTTTGATCCAAGGCTAATGGTCCAGATCTCATCACTCCCGCTCATCACATCAACCTTCCTCCCCACCGATTGAATCTCTGCCATCGATCTAGTACTAGATCAGACGGCTGGCACTCAATCGCACATCGCCAATCACAAGTTCTTAAATGTGTCACCTGCTACCTTCCCCGATTGCGATCTGCCGATCCAATCGTGACCTTCCTTTCAACCTGATCCAACGGCTCATGTTTAATCGCCCTCCACCCATGCCAGGTCCCACCATCAAAATCGTTTCATATGTTTTCATTCATTTCCTTTATATTTCGATTCAAAAGCTCGAATTATAATGTTTTATATTAAAACATTATATCATAACGCCCGACATTAGAAATTTAATACTTCTATATTAAATTTCATTGCATATCGACCATTTCCACCATTTCACTGCATTTCTCCATTGCTTTCCATTGCATCCACTGCTCTCCACTGTTTCGTCACCGCCCCCACAGGCCTCCACAGAATTTCTTCCACCGCCACCTGATTTTTATAATTGGTTTATTTTATGGTGCAGGTTTTGCAGAGTGATTAAATCACCCTATATTCCATAATCACAGTTACTGTGGTTTAGAGCACAAAGAGGCTAGTACAGCCGCGGCCAGTGTATCCACAACATAGATTAAAGGGGTCAAAGCCCTTAATTGAATACTTAACACTTTAGTCCTGATTCAGAGGAAGAAGGCGCATTTTGAAGACCAAATGCACACGAAACAAGACATATCTGTGTTTAATGTTAGTAGAGCACCATTTCTCCAAAAGGACACCTTCCTACAGAAGTCTCCATGCCTCCTCAAGCTCTTAAATATATTTCACTAACAGAGGCTTCTTAAAGACTGTCAGGACAACAGTTATGGAGCATGGAGACCTGCAGACTTTCCATCCCTGACACTTATTTTAGAAGGCTAGCACAGAGTTCCTTACAGCCATGAAGAACATCAGAGAAACATCAGAGGTCAAATATCGACCTGACAGAGGCTCCAAACCAGTCTACAGAGTACATTGCAGAGCCATTAAGCAGAGTGGGCTCGGATTCTTCCACCACTCTGTCCTAATGGGTCCATTTAATTTATATCTACCCCTGATATTATTCCTTCTCCTATAAGAACCCATGAAGAACACATTGTAAAGGGTTCAGTTGTTGCTGTTGTAGTTGTAGGGATTCATTTTGACTGTTAGAACAGTCTTGGGAGGGAGTAGCAGCGTAGTTTTTAATGTAGTAGGCTGGAAGGAAAAATTTTGGACTGTATTAGCCATTGAGCTTAGATTATGTGACTGGCTTTGCACATCAATTAATCAAGCATTTCATAGGATCCTCGTCTATTACTACAGGTGATGTTTTCTCTTTACATTGTGTTATTACATTTTTTCATGCTGTTCATTTCTTCCGGTATGCATCAGAAATATGGCATATGATTTACCCTCACATGGTACCCTATGTTTCTTCTCTCCCCACCCTTAATGTTTTCTGCTAATAGTGAAATCTGAGAGCGGACTCCCATGGTTTAACCAGTGTAGTAGATGTTATTCCCTGCTAGCTGATGTGTGAACTTGGAGCTTGTTGCTCGATTGTTCTTGTTTGAGTTCAAGCTAGAGGATTTGGGATACCGGGGATTTAGTGTAAGCCCTGTCCACTGGGGTCCTTGTTCAATAGATTGGCTCTTCTAAGATCCCTTGAACTAGTGTCAAAGCAGGGAAGGTTAAAATTCCTTCTCCGATCTATAGACCCTAGCTCTGTGTTAAACTTATCTCTGTTTTTCCCTTGGAGTATGCTAAAGCAGACCTGGAGTTAAATGACCTCTGGTCTGATCTATAAGCTGCCCCTTTGTGACTTCATCAAAAGCTGCCTTTGAGTATGTTCAAGCAGGTCTGGAGTTAAATGACCTCTGACCTGATCTATAGACAGAAATTAGGTTTATTTCTTTCTTTCACCTTCTTTCCTTAATGTTCCATTCCATCATCTATCTAGAAGATCCTTTAGTATAGATGAATTGCCCTCTGGAAGCCCTGGCTAGTTGCTCGCAAGTAATCTCCTTTCATGACTCCATAGCCCAATGGATGGCACAGTATTGACTCATTCTCTTTTGCCGAAACATCCTGTTGCTTTTCTCCTTTCCTCCCATTACTTTCTTAGTATATTATCTCATGACCAAATCAACAACCAACCACATCATTTAATCCCCCCTCATGCTTCATAACTAGCCTAATATCTCATTTTGAGCTTCAAAGACATATATCATTCTTTGTTTTATGGAGAGATCCCTCTCCGGATCTAGGAGGGCTAGATCCTAGGATCCCAAAGTGGTTTGATTTTGTCTTATATTTTGGTATTGTAAAATCTACCAAAACATAGGAACCCCAACATAATGGAGACTCCGTTGGGGAAAGAGACCAATCAGCCTTGATTTGGTAAATCACTATGGTGGACAATAAAATCTTAAATCCTCCACCTGGCGACTCCATAGTTCCTTAATGACTAAAGACTCCACTAGTGATCAGTAGGCCACTGATTATCTTGGTTTCACGAGACTCCACTGGGAGACCATGCCGCAGTACAACATCAGCCATGCTAAAGACCAAGTCACTTCCCTAATGGAAGACTCTGAGCAGTTTGCATAAATGCATCCAAGTTTCATAGAAGAGTGTTGTGATACAATTTCAAGTGACTTGGCAGAGCTGGAGGTGGAGGACCTTCCAGGGGCTATTCTTCTCAGCTCAAGTTTCAAACCCGTGCTTCGGAACTTTTTCTTAGAATTGGTGGTTGAAAGATACGAAGCTGAGATCAAACTCCTGAACTTACAAGAAAAATCATATCAGTTCAGAGACCTGAGAGTCTTTTTGGAAAGTCTCCCTCCTCCTAAAAAAGAAGAGATTTCGCTGCCTTTCGAGGTACAAGAAGAAGGTGATCGGGCTTTCAGGAGCCACATTGAAGATGCAGTGGAAGATAAAGTGGTCAAAACTGCCGAGGATGAAGATAGCCTACCAATCATGGAAGGCCTAAAAGAAGAAAACGTACATCATATGTTCATTGATCCTGTGGCAGAGTATATGGAGGCTTTGATTTGCTCAAATTCTCCAGCATTAATCCTTCGCAAGGGCCAGTTTCATCAAGAGTGGTCACCACTGATGGTGACCTCACTTTTGAAGAAACACAGGCAGAGCACCCTGTGGCTGTCTCTGATGAGCAGTCAATGCTTCTATTCTTTTGTGTTACTGCTTAACTGGTTGCACTGGCATTATTATATCACCTAAAAGCATCAGAGATTTCCAAGTAGAGTAGGGTAGGTAGGAAAGCTAAATAAAGCTTAGCCTTGAGCATGTAGTTAGTTGTTTTAATTTCTACAAAGTCCAACAAGCCAGACAGTCTAACCCTGGCTTGACTGTTTTTCAATTTCTGTCTTAGAATGTAGAGAAGAAATTTGCGAAACAGTTTAATCCTAGTAGATACTAGTTTAGGTAGAGAAACTATCAGACCAACAGTTTAATCTGGTCTCATGGAGTAATAAGGGTAGAAATAGAATAGGTTTCTTTTCCTGTTTGTAAAAATTGATGATGTAAAGGGTCTTCTAGTCCAAATGCACTCAGAAGAAAAATGTTAGGACTTTAGTATGGGTAGGTAGTGTTTGGGAGAACATTTCTGCTGATATAATGTCTTCATGATTTGTGGCAGCTGATCTAAGAAATAAAATAATGATTCAAGTACCAAGCATCTGGCCTACTCTAAAGATCATTTTCTGAATTCTTGACTCCTTCAAGAAGAAGCCATCCCCATGTGGAGCCACTGTTAGCCCCCTATGAATTTTTTGACAAGAAAAAAGGGGGATAAAATGTTTTTGAGACTTCAAGGAATGCACTTCCTCTGAAAACACATCATCCTTGAAGCCTCCTTGTACCCTTTCCCTTTGATAAATCCTCGCTGTTGTTCCCAATTTAAAAGCCTCTCAGTTTGTGAAGAAGAAAGGCCCAAAAGGCCTTGTTCCCCCTATTTCACCCCTTTTAAACCTCTGTTTTCATCCCCTTGTCTCCCCTTCTAATTCTTTTATTACCCTTCAAAATCATCCTAATTCCCCTTTAAACCTTGCAAACACCCCTTGTTTGGCTTGGAGTCCCTTTATTCCTTTTATCGAAATCCTCTCTAAGCCTTAAAAACCCTCTTTTTCGGCTAAAAACCCACTTTCCTTCATATATGAGGCTTAGCCCCTTTTCGGCCAGCCCCCTTAACCGCTTCCCCACGTGACCCCAGCGCTAAGACCAAGTGCTAGCCCGTAAGGCGCTTATCGCATCGGAGGACTGGAACGAAATGCTTTTTCCTTTGTAAACAAAATCTCTGACGCGATAGTGTATGTTCTGTGGAGTGCAGGTGCAATACCCATCGTTGATCTATACAAATCCGATGGTCCATGCAAATCTTATCGCGCTCCTCTGCTCCCCTTTGTTACCCCTCCGATTGTAATCTCCGCCGTCGATTCCATTTAATCCAATGGCCCTCGCACCGTCGCCCAATCGCCAATCACAAAGTTTGACCAGTGCCACCCTTCGTCCCTTCCGATTGCGATCCGCCGATCCAATCGTGACCGTCCGTTTGATCCAAGGCCAACGGTCCAGATCTCATCGCTCCCGCTCATCGCATCAACCTTCCTCCCCGCCGATTGAATATCTGCGATCAATCTAGTTCTAGATTGGACGGTTGGCGCTCAATCGTGCATCGCCAATTGCAAGTTCTTAAATGTGTCACCCACTGCCTTCCCTGATTGCGATCCGCCGATCCAAGCATGACCATCCTTTCAACCTGATTCAACGGCTCACATTTAATCGCCCTTCGCCCATGCTGGGTCCCACCATCAAAATTGTTTCATATGTTTTCATGAATTTCCTTTGTATTTCGATCCAAAGGTATGAATTATAATGTTTAATATTAAAACATTATATCATAACGACCGACATTAGAAATTTAATACTTCTATATTAAATTTCATTGCATATCGACCATTTCCACTGTTTCACTGCATTTCTCCACCACTTTCCATTGCATCCAATGTTCTCCATTGTTCCGCCACCGCCCCCACAGGCCTCCACAGCATTTCTTCCACCGCCACCTAGGTTTTATAATTGGTTTATTTTATGGTGTAGGTTTCGCAGAGTGATTAAATCACCCTGTATTCCATAATCACAGTCACTGTGGTTTAGAGCACAAAGAGGCTAGTACAGCCACGGCCATTGTATCAGCAGCAGAGATTAAAGGGGTTAAAGCCCTTAATTGAATACTTAATGCTTTAGTCTTGATTCAGAGGAAGAAGGCATAGTTTGAAGACCAAATGCACATGAAACAAGCCATATATGTGTTTAATTTCAGCAGAGAACTGTTTCTCCAAAAGGTCACCTTCCTACAGAAGTCTCCATGCCTCCTCGATCCCTTAAATGTATTTCACTGACATAAGCTTCTTAAAGACTATCAGGACAGCAGTTATGGAGCATGGAGACCTGCAGAATTTCCATCCCTGTCACTTATTTCAGAAGGCTAGCGCAGAGTTCCTTATAGCCATGAAGAACATCAAAGAAACATCAGAGGTCAAATATCAACCTAACAGAGGCTCCGAACTAGTCTACAAAGTACAGTGCAGAGCCATTAAGCAGAGTGGGCTCGGATTCTTCCACCACTCTGTCCTAATGGGTCCATTTAATTTGTATCTACCCCTGCTATTATTCCTTCTCCTATAATAACCCCTGAAGAACACATTGTAAAGGGTTCGGTTGTTGCTATTGTAGTTGTAGGGATTCATTTTGACTATTAGAATAGTCGTGGGAGGGAGTAGCAAAGTAGTTTGTAATGTAGTAGGCTGGGAGGAGAACGTTTGGACTGTATTAGCCATTGAGCTCAGTGTATGTGACTGGTTTTTCACATCAATTAATCAAGCATTTCACAGGATCATGGTCTATTACTACAGGTGAATTTTTCTCTTTACATTGTGTTATTACATTTTTTCATGTTGTTCATTTCTTCCGATATGCTTCAGAAATATGGCATAGGATTTACCCTCGCATGGTACCCTATATTTCTTCTCTCCCTACCCTTAATTTTTTCTGCTGATAGTGAAATCTGAGAGCAGACTCTCGTGGTTTAACTAGTGTAGCAGATGTTATTCCTTGTTAGCTGATGTGTGAACTCGGAGCTTGTTGCTCAGTTTTTCTTGTTTGAGTTCAAGCTAGAGGATTTGGGATATCAGGGATTTATTGTAATCCCTGTCCACTGGGGTCCTTGTTCAATAGATTGGCTCTTCTAAGATCCCTTGAACTAGTGTCAAAGCAGGGAAGGTTAAAAGTCCTTCTCTGATCTATAGACCCTAGCTCTATGTTAAAATTATATCTGTTTTTCCCTTGGAGTACGCTAAAGCAGACCTGAAGTTAAATGACCTCTGGTCCGATCTATAAGCTGCCCCTTTGTGACTTCATCGAAAGCTTCCTTTGAGTATGTCCAAGTAGGTCTGGAGTTAAATGACCTCTGACCTGATCTATAGACAGAAATTGGGTTTCTTTCTTTCTTTCACCTTCTTTCCTTAATGTTCCATTCCATCATCTATCTAGAATATCCTTTAGTATAGATGACTTTCTCTCTAGAAGCTTTGGCTATTTTCTCGCAAGTAATCTCTTTTCATGACTCCATAGCCCAATGGATGGCAAGTCTTGAATCATTCTCTTTTGTCGAAACATCCTACTGCTTTGCTCCTTTCCTCCCATTACTTTCTCAGTCTATTATCTCATGACCAACTCAAAAACCAACCACATCATTTAATCCCCCCTCGTGCTTCATAACTAGCTTAATATCTCATTTTGAGCTTCAAAGATATATATCATTCTTTGTTTTATGGAGAGATCCCTCTCTAGATCCAGGAGGGCTAGATCCTAGGATCCCAAAGTGGTTTGATGTTGTCTTATCTTTTGGTATTTCCAAATCTTCCAAAACATAGGAACCCCAACAGAGTGAAGGTCTACATACATGGGTCTAGGTTTTGGTGAACAAGATGACATAGAGCACTCAAAAACTATGGTGACTTTTGGAAACGTTTCAAGAAATGCTTCCATTACATTTTCACTACCTCAATATTGTGTTCGTGGAGAATACAACATGTTTACACCCACTATTGAAGAGGTTGGTTTTAGCCATGCAAGTAGTGGTTATGGAAATCAAGAAGATGGAGAATGCTCCAAAGAAAAGGAGGCACATGAAGGTGTTCCAAGAAAGACTTTCATTACATGTTCATTACCTCAATTTTGTGAAGTTTGTGTTCATGAGGAATGAAAAAATTTTACACCAACTTTGCAAGAAGATGCTCATAAACATGAAACTAATGGAAATGGAAAACAAGAAGATGTTGATAGATCTAAAGCCATTGAAGCTATTGTTTGTAATCCAAAGAGAGCCACTACCTCATCAAATTCACCTCCTCAAGAAGGCGACAAATGTAAATGTGCAAGGTATAAATCTACCTTTAATCAGGTTGATTTTCATTATGATAAACATGGAAAATCCTCACATAATATTTGGAGAAAATTTACATGTTCCTTTTGTGGTTTGAAGAAACATACTATTTCAAGCTGTTGGAAGAACATAGCCATACATAGGAAACTTTCAAAACAAATGAGGTAGAAATCCAAAGGTCCATTGGACAATGCAAACTATGTTGAAAATAAGATGCCATTATTTTGCACTCATTGCCATAAGTAGGGTCATCTTGTAGACAAGTGTTGGAATTTGTATCCAACAATTCATCCACAACATTTGAAGAAGGTGGAGAGATATTTTGACAACAATGGAAAAGAGGATTCCATAGTTGATGTGGGTCAGGATGATACACATGATGAAGTGTAGTTGAAATAAGTTCCATTGAAGTGGTTTGGAATGAGATGGTTAGAGTTCTTAACCAATTAAGGCCTTGCACTTCTTTTGATAATTGTTGCAAATATTGCCTTATTGATGCATTTCCTTGTTATTTGAATGGATTTCTTTTCTCTTGAAAGTATGCTACATATTTCATGAAGCAAGATGTTGGAAAAATAAATTTATGTTGACTCACTTAGATGCAGCAAAGATTGCACTTTGTAGTTTCAATTTGCATGTGAATGCATTTATTTTTCTCTAGAATGAATGTTGCACGTTTACGCCAGGAAGGTGTTTGAAAGTGGAGTATTTTGACTCACTTTGTTGCAGAAAATATTTTCATTTCATCCCTTTAGGTACTCATACATACCAATGGGATTCTTGTACTTTTGATTGTACTTGCGAGAGAGCTGAGCATTGTATACATGCATGAGAGTTTATATGTGTGAACAATGGAATTTTTGATAGTTTCACTGTGCTTGAACATGCTTGAGTGATTGACTTGTGTTGGTTGATTGCTCTGTTAACATGTATGTTGTTAACTTGAGAGTGTTGATGATTTGCACATGCATGAGTGATCGTCTTATGTTGGTCGATTGATTGTTACATGCATGTCTTATCGACTTGGAAGATTTGATTTTTTCTCTAAGGATGAAAGGGAGATGTTAACAAATTTTTTCATGAGATGTAAGATTCTTGTTGTTTTGGGAAACGAATCTTCAAGTGTTGCACATGATTTTGATTGACTTAAGAGTCAATGGTTTGAAGATGCATGTTTTGTCCAATTTTGTGTGGTCGATGGGTTTTTACACCAAGATGTAGGAATGTATGGCGATGTTCACAAGATGTCACATTTGTCGCTTTGAAGGAGCAAAAGGAAGAGGTCATCAAGTTGTGTTTCTTGTATCATGTGTTTTTCAAGTTAATGCTTTTAATTGTTTTTTCTTGCTTCTAAAATGCATACGCTACTTTCCTGAACCAGACTTGCGTATATACGCGGATACCCTTTACGAAACTCGCGTATACACAGATATCTATTTATGTCATTAATTCTTCACTTAAATCATTCCTTCATTCATTCATCAGATATTCAATTCAGATTTACCCTTTCACTTCAGACAGATGTTCGCCTAGATGTTCGCCTCATCATAGATCTAAGCCTTCCATAATCAGATCTAGCAAATACAAGTGCAATTCAGATCTAGATCCCCTTCTTCATCATTGGTGCATCATACATTCAGATTTATCATTCAAGTGTAACCCTTTTCATTCAGATATACTTCAGAGAGAAGTATTCATTCAAGCTCAGACATCTTGCACCCACTCTCATGATTTGCACAATGAATTTCTTCTCCTTATATATGATTACCCTTTGTCAATACCATGAGCCCCTTTTTCAATACCATGGATCAAAACAATACCATAAGCCCAAAACTATTTGGACGGGGTCAATTTAGGCGGATCATTACCCAATTCAATGGGTTAATACCATGGTGGTTACCCTTGGTTTTGCACTTTTTGAGCGCTTTTTCCCATACGCGACTTGGCACGTGCCTTTCCGCGTGTATACGCGATTTCCCTTAGGCCAATACGCGTATACCAAGAGACATGCTCTTTTTCATCATTCTCTGAGTACATTCTGAAATCCTTTCTTCATTGCCTTCTGTAAATACTGTAGATACATCAGATTTCCTTCATCAAGGACATATTCTATCAAACACAACTTCATCAAGTAAGTTGTCATCATCTTCATCGAGTGGGTTTCCTTTCAAGTACAACACTCAACATCATATCATCAACAATCATCATATCACTTCAGATTTACATCATTTAACAAGTCCATCAAGTCAAGCATAACTTCATCAGGTGGAGTGCCATCAGGGACAATACATGTCAACAGTCGCATGTCTTCATCTTCATTCGTGGGTTGCCATCAAGGACAACACTCTGCATCATATTTCCAACAATCTCCCCCTTTGGACTTGATGGCAACCATGATGGTGTTTGGTTACCACAGCAGATAGATACCATGTCACTCTTCCCAAATATTTGACATCATTATCTTCTCTTCATTCAAACACCATGTCACTCTTCCCCTTTGACATCAAGGGCAAAGGGCGGATCAAAAACCAACACTCTCCTCCTTTTCTCCTCATGTGGAAGAAACATTCTGCAGATCTGATATGTGCTGAAGTGGCCAAACTCCCCCTGAGTTCATGCTGAATCTTCAAACATATTTGTCAATGAAGTACAAGACTCTATGAACTTCCTATCACCAAAGACTCATACTTACATCAATTATCCATCCACATGGATTTACATATGAGACTCAACTACCCAACCAAGTGGGTTTACAAATTTGACCCAGCTACCCAACCAAGTGGGTTTACAAAAATGACAAGTCCTTACATGACTGAATATTACAATTTTACAACATGGGTCTCCACCAGACCTTTTCATACAAATACAAATATAGCTTTTAAGACCAACACCAGAAAGTCCTCAAGAAAGAGAACATATTTCAGAACCATCATAATGCCAACACTGCATTATACTCAGCAAAGCTAATGCTCCCCCTGAATCTATGCAACCAAGCAATCTTTCCAAATGACTAAGGCTCCCCCTTAGTTTGTGCATCCTGAAAACTTCCACCAACAAATCATCAAGGCATCTTCATCAAAACATTAGAAACAGAATTATGAGAACTGGAACACCACCAGAGATACCAAACAATATCAGAGATACCAAACAGCACTGCAGCTGTGCTGAAGAGCGCTAAACCAACCAAAATTTGTCAGCAACCAAACATACGCGGTTTTCTGTGCAGGAACTCGCGTATATACGCGACTGTGTTTCATGAAACCCGCGTATCCCAAGCCATCTTCTAAATTTCAACTAGATCTGATTCTTTGTGAGGTAAAGACAGTGTTCAACTTCTTTTGAATGCTTCCCTGGACTACAGATAGATAGAAAAATGTAGTTGTGTCTTCAAGCGTCATCCAATGGTTGTAGCAAAGGCACATTAGTAACCAAGCCTTCAGATTCTTTGCACCATCAATACAATCTTTCCAAGAAAGTTTATCATACCATAACAACAACTTCTCATAAGTGTCAAGCAATCATTCATGTGGTCCACCACCATCCTACATCACCATGACCTTTAAGATTTAACATGAAGTAACATATGTAGGAACAGATCTCAGCCATAGTAACGACTATGCATGAACTATTCTTATCTCTGAATCATAAGACTTCCCATTTTATCCAACAGATAAACTTCAGCAAGCAGTAAACATAGTTCATCTCATCATCATAAACCATGTACCAATTCATCATCATTTGAGCATGAGTATCACAAAAACCAAAGAACAAGCAGTCATATTGCCAATAATGCAATCATTAGTATTCAAACTGCTGCTCCCCCTAAACCAATGCTCTTCCTTAGCTTGCAATCTGAAGCACCTTCAACAGCAAGTCATCAGCAACAATCTCTTCATGATCTGTCCTCATATCTGAAATATAAGACTTTCATAACGAATACTCTTCATTCAACAAGCAAACAGGACTCATCCATAAACTTCAACATAAGATATCAAGTATCATATCATCATCATATAGAACTGATAAATTACGCTGATACAGAGTCAACACTATAGTTATTATCAGTCAGACTGATGCTCCCCCTGGACCTCTGCTCCAGATCTTCAGTTATCTGATGAATTTTCTTATCATCAATGCATACGCGGCTGTGTCAGCTAGAACTCGCGTGTATACGCGACTTTGTTTCATAGAACCCGCGTATAGAAAGTGAAATATAGAAAATTTCACACCTTCATCTTCTCCTGCAAATTTACCTTCTGTTCATGTATTTTTCACACCAGATGCTCTGTTACAAATACATATAACCAGACTAATCAAATCAACCATGAGAGACATCATTCATTGCTCCACCTGTGCCGATACATTACTAGATCTCATAATGTATCTCACATCATTCCTGCAGTCAATCAGAGAAGTAAGCTTCCAGAAGCGGATGACTGCAGTAGGGTCTGAATTCCCTACGTTTCTGGTCGGTCCTCCTTCTTTTTCCAAATTTGCTTTAGCTTTCCAGCAGTGTGCTGAAAATTGTTCACTTTCCCAGATCTGTTCATCCTGCATTCTTTTTCTACATGTCCATACTTATTACAAGCATAACATCTCATGTGGCTAGAAAAATAAGCATAAGAATCATAAAGAGTATTTCTAATCTTCCTCCTTTTGCAATCAGCTGCTTTATGTCCATACATGTTACATGAGAAACAATATCCTCTGAAGAGACTAGAGTACCTTTCTGAGTAGGATCTGTTTGTTTGTGGCTGAAACAATCTACTTCTGCAATTTGCTGCAACATGCCCATAGTTATGACATCTAAAGCATTCAACATTATTGAATGATTTCCTTTGAGAATTCATGACTTTTGGTTGACCTTTTGTTTCTTTCAACACTTCAGGTTTTGCATTGTCTTCCTTTGAATCATTAGCATTTCCTTGTGAACTAGATTCTCCTTTGACCGTTTCATGAAAACCAAGACCAAGTTTGATAGAAGGAGATCTTTGATTACTCAGAATATTGTCCAAAATATTAGTACTATCTTGAAACCTCAAAAGTTTAACCTTTTCTTCTAATTTACCTTTGAGAATGTTTACCTCAACCTCCAAGGTTTGACATTGCTTTGTCATGCTTTCTTCTTTCCTTCTTCCATCTTCTACTTGATCCTTCAGATTTAGAATCTCTTCTTTCAACCAATTTTCGTTTTCTTCACATGTTTGTTGCAGCTCTTCATTCTTCTTATTTGATTTTTCCAGATCTTCTTTGAGAGAGATGATTTCTGCTTCAAGGCCTTCCTTTTCAAAGGATTGTAGAGGTTCCTCATTTTCCTTACTTGATGCTTCTAGCTCTGCTTGCAGAAAGATGATAGCAGCTTCAAGTCCTTCATTATTCTTGCTTGATTTTTCAAGATCTGCTTCTAGATCTTTAATTCGATTGGATGCATAAGTATGAAACCTTTGATACTTGTCCATCTGTTCATTCAGCATTTCTATTTGATCTTTCATTTTTGAGATCATCTCTTTATAGATAGTTTCTTGCTTATTGTATGAACTTTGAAGTTCTTCTTCTTTAATCTTGAGAGCTTCTTCTAGATCCACAACTTTACTTTCACTATCTTTACTATTGTTTGCACAAAGAAGAGTATTACAAGTGGCCTTCTCCCTTTTCTTCTTTGCCATGAGTGCTTGTAGATCTTCGTCAGAATCTGTTTCATCTTCTTCAATTTTTTCTATACATGATTTCTGAGGTATCTCCTTTCCTCGAGTAACCTTCTTCTTTTGCTTCTTAGCCATGAGCACTTTTAGATCTTGGTCAGAATCTTCTTCATCTTCACTGGACACTTCATCATCATCTTCTTTTGCATAATAACTCTTTCTCTTCTCAAATTGTTTCCCCTTACCATGCTTTTCTCTATAAGGACATTTAGCAGCATAATGACCAACTTTTCCACACTCAAAACATTTGAAGGGAAGCTTACCTTTGAATCTTCCAGTACCTAGTTGGAGCTTTCTCACGAAATTTGCTTCTTCTTCATCGGATATATAGCCGGATTCTTTGACAACTTCCTTTTCCTTTCCTTTTGTAGATGCCTTAAAAGCAGCTTCTCTTACTTGAGAAGGACCTCCTTGTCTCATTTCAAAAGCAGTCATAGTACCATGTAATTGAACAATAGTAAGCGATTGCAGATCTTGCCTTTCTTCAATAGTTGAAACTTTAGAGTCAAATTTTGAAGTCAAAGATCTTAAGACCTTTTCTACCAGAGTGGTATCAGCCATGGTTTCACCCAAATTTCTCATCCGATTTACAATATCATCTAGACGAAGAAAGAAACTGGCAACACTTTCATCACTATGCATCTTCAAATTATCATATTCAATTCTAAGAGTTTGGAGTTTTGCACTTTTTACCTTTGTGTCTCCTTCATAGCTTAGAATGATTTTGTCCCATATGTCTTTTGCCGAATGTAGCTGCATCACTTTAGAAAATTCTGATTCAGACATGCTTCCCAATAAGACATTCACTGCTTTGGCATTAATTTCATACTTCTTTCTTTCAGCTGCATCAGTAGGAATATTTGCCGGGTATTGATAACCTTCTTGCACGATTGCCCAAACATCTGCACCAAGACTTTGCAGATATGCTTTTGTTCGTACCTTCTAGAATATCAGATTGCTTCCATTGAATAGAGGTGGCTTTATAGACATCACTCCTTCTTGACTTCCCATTGCTACGGATCTCCTTCTGCTTTGCATCAAGCTTCTGCAGAAGGACCACCCTCTGATACCAATTGTTGGGAAAAATACTGAGAGGGGGGGGGTGAATCAGTATTTACTGCATATTCAAAACTTTCACTTTTTCCTGCTTCTAAAATGCATACGCTACTTCCCTGAACCAGACTTGCGTATATACGCGGATACCCTTTACGAAACTCGCGTATACACAGATATCTATTTATGTCATTAATTCTTCACTTAAATCATTCCTTCATTCATTCATCAGATATTCAATTCAGATTTACCCTTTCACTTCAGACAGACGTTCGCCTAGATGTTCGCCTCATCACAGATCTAAGCCTTCCATAAGTAGATCTAGTAGATACATTTCAGATCTAGATCCCTTTCTTCATCATTGGTGCATCATCCATTCAGATTTATCTTCAAGTGTAACCCTTTCATTCAGATCTACTTCAGAGAGAAGTATTCATTCAAGCTCAGACATCTTGCACTCACCCACATGATTTGCACAATGAATTTCTTCTCCTTATATATGATTATCCTTTTTCAATACCATGAGCCCCTTTTTCAATACCATGGACCAAAACAATACCATAAGCCCAAAACTACCTGGACGGGGTCAATTAGGCGGATCATTACCCAATTCAATGGGTTAATACCATGGTGGTTACCCTTGGTTTTGCACTTTTTGAGCGCTTTTGCCCATACGCGACTTGTAACGTTCCTTTCCGCGTGCATACGCGACTTCCCCTAGGCCAATCCGCGTATACCAAGAGACATGCTCTTTTTCATCATTCTCTGAGTACATTCTGAAATCCTTTCTTCATAGTCTTCTGTACACACTGTAGAAACATCATATTTTCTTCATCAGGAACATATTCTCTCAAGCACAACTTCATCAAGTAAGTTGTCATCATCTTCATCAGGTGGGTTGCCTTTCAAAGACAACACTTAGCATTATATTGTCAACAAACATTATATCATATCAGATTTACATCATTTACTAAGTCCATCAAGTCAAGCATAACTTCATCAGGTGGTTTGCCATCAAGGACAACGCATGTCAACAGTCGCATGTCTTCATCTTCATTCGTGGGTTGCCATCAAGGACAACACTCTGCATCATATTTCCAACAGCTTTTACTTGTGACAAGATGTCTCAGGATTTTGGAAGGTCCACTCTTGAGCGAGAGGCTCATGATTAGCCTTCATTATCAAATCATGGCATGAGAAACATGTCAATACTAGAGGATGATGTAATCAAGAAGTGGAAAGAGGGACAAGATGAAAAAATATTGCAGCAAAAACATGAGCCTTTTTGTAGATCATATGATGCATGATGCCAAGAAGCAAAAGAGATGGCAAAGAAATTCTTCCAGATGTGGAATTTGGTATCATGGAGGTAAAAGAATGGTCATTTCATTTCTATTGATTACTAATATTTGAATTCATTTTTGTAGTTCACTCAGATGGGCTTAAATTGGAAAAGAGTTTCCAAGGAGAATCTTGCATCAAATGTACGTTTATGTAAAGGAGGAACATGATTCTAAGTGGGAAGACCATCGGTCAAGCTTTCTAGGCATAGAGAGATCGCTTTGTCATGGTGAGATGCTTTTCATTTTTCAGCAAGCAGCCAGCAAGGGTCAACAACAAAAGGAGGAAATTGGTTGGAGTACCAAGCCATTTGCAAGAGTAGGCATATCAAGGAACCAAAGTGGTTGTCATGAATATTTTTCCAAGTACAATCAAGTTGATAGAACTTGGAATGGTGAAAAGGATTAAACTCTCATTAGATAACTAGATTTTTTGGGTCCAAAATCCTTTCAGTGGGAAGGAGAGATCAGAAATTGAATTGAGGGAAATAATTTTCTAAAAAATGAAAGTGCTCAAAATCACTCGAAACCAAAACGATCGTGAAGTGCCTGTCACCCTGAATCTAGCGCACTTTGTTTCATCAAAACTGACTTCGTATGAGAAATTTAGAGCCTGTTGTCTGATTTGCCAAACAGGAAAATTTAAAAATAAAAAACTCAAACAGGGTCAAAGGGATCAATTTTTGGTCAAAATGGGTTTTTCTCCAACCAGTGATGTGCTAATACTTGTCAGCTTGTGGTTGCCCGAATTTCTGGGCTAGATGTTAAATTTTGATTAGTTTGGGTCGGACCAATGAGGTCACAACACATTGCTAGCGTGGAGACCACCACGTACCCCCCAAGGTCAAAAGGAGTGGTCAATGTTTTGGAAAAAAAATTTATGGAGGTGTGGAGGTTCGACCCTGCGAACTCCCCACTCTTAGCGCCAAGCTCTACCAATCTACTACATGTTAGTTCTTAATATGTAATGCTATCCACACATGTTTATGTTTGACATTAATTTATGACATAGGGAAATGGGGGCTAGCCCCAACGCAGAGGACCACACGATGGTGACCACAGTTGGAGCTCCATTCTAAGTAGAGGTTTAAGCGCTAAAACAAATATTTATTAACATTAATCATGTTTTATTAGTGCTAATATGAAATTTAAATATGGATTAGCTTAAACGTGTCGTTAGTGCTTTAACTGCGCTTAACTAGCGCTTAATCCTCACTTAACAGTTAATTGGTGGAGTTGTTCCATTTTAGGCTAAACTGCAAGTTATAATTATAGTTAGCCAATTTAGTGGAGGAGTTAGTGGAAAACATTGAAAGAGGCATAATGTTTTCCTAGAGAGCCAGAATTTGAGGTAGTCATAACCAAAATAGGGGTGTTGGTGGTGTTCGAGAGACATTCGAGAAGGTTTGTGTGCCATCAGAGCTTAGGAAATGACTTTACCCAAACATTTGATCAAATAATCAAAGGGTACAAGCGATTGAAGATGGTCCAAGGAGATGTAGCCCAGGAGGGGTGAACTCCTTCATCACTAATGTGTAATGTGTGTTGTGTGGTGATTATTTCCTACAATTTCTTTTATTTTTTATGTGTTTTTAAAGCTAGTTTAATTCATGAATTTCTCATAAAAGACACAAAAATATGACACATAAACTCTCTCATAAACTTGTTATTTCACACAATCCTTAAACAAACTTTTATTTTATACTCATGAGGAAGCTAGCACATAAAAACTAGTTTGTCCATATTCAGATCAAGAGGGTAAAACATAATTAGTAACACTATTAGATTCATGTGCTCTAATATTTATTTTTTACATCACATCTATCATTGCTACTCATAGGACTTTCCATAATTTGTCCTCTTCTTTCTAGACATGAATGTAGTTTCTTATGTTGTAGATTATCCATTAGTGCCACTTCTATCTCGGATTAACAGTTTTCATACACTTTATTACTTTCGTGACTTGTCTTATAATTGAACTTAAGAATAATGGAAGAATGTAGCACTTGCTTTAGTTCATTAATATGTGTGAGTATATTATTATCAAGAAAATAAAAAGATGGACATAAGCATGTAGTACTTGCTTTAGACACCATAATTAACATGGCATCCATGCTAGACATTAATAATATTTATCCTAACAATTGAAAAGAATTTAACAGAATGAAAAGAGGATTAACAATAGTGATTGAGATGTTATTTTTTCGAATACATATTTTATTAATGATGGCTATAACTCTATCTTAATGTAAACCCCAATTTCCTATTATGTTATTGACTTACAACATTTCTTTTGCAACATCTGATACAATTGCTGATATTTATTATTTTCTTTAATGTTTCATTATACCCATCACTACAACATTTTATCTAACTCTTCACCCAAAAAGTATATTTAACGATTGAAATTAAGAATCCTCAAAACAAGGTCTTGAAATAAAAATAATATTAAAATACTAAAATAGGAAAATTTGGAGAATAAGTTTCTTATTTCTATCCCATGAAAAGAGTAAATAATATTAATGTTAAAATTATCCCAAAGAAAATAAAAATTAAAAATTAACATTATTAAAATAAATAAATAAAACTTGTATAAGTTAAAGTTACTATAGTCAAAAGTTATTTTTAACCATTTCCAAAAATAGTATTCAAAGATAATTCTCATTTAAGTTATTATTAAGAAAATGTGTAAGGATATAAAATATATTTTTCTTGAAATGTTATACATATGTAACATTAATTTCAAATTTCAAATATTTTAACAATATCCATTTTCGAACTTTTTTGTTTTTTGGTAAGTTCAAGCAATTTCTATTAAATTTCAAAAAGAGGAGTACATCAGTGCTTGTCCTCTGCTCCTAGCTTACCATATTGGAAACTAGACTAGTGGTAAAGATTCACAATTTTCACATTATATATCTTATAAGTTATAAGCCAAACTCTTAAGCTAAAAAGAGTGACTAACTAAAATGTATTTCTTTAATTCAACTTCATAAATTAAAACATTTTCATAACAAAAATAGAAGCATAGTAAGTAACTAACCCAATCATGTCAACCTCATGGTGATTCCACCTAGATTGGTGGAGGAGTGTCACTTTCTCCTTCATTAGGGGAGAACATGATATCTTCCTACCTCTTGGTTAAGGAAAACACCTTTCTATTTAGCTTTTCAATTTTTTCATCATTTCTTTCATGTAGATCAAGATATTTTGCCGAGTACTAGACCTTTAAATAAAGACTCTAATCATAAGTGTTTTAACATGCTAATTGAGGTTGAGTGCTTGGTTGTACAATGTTTGGTGAGATCAAGTGAATGAATCAATTTCTAGGATACATTGACATGTCTCTCTTTCTACATGATTGTCAAGGATGTATCTACATTATTTCCTCACGTATTCTTTAATATATGCAATTGATCATCACACTATCTCATGGATCACTTCGAAATAATGAGCCATAGCTCCTTGAGTGCCATCTTGCGCACAAATTTGACGCGAGGATGTGGCAGGTGGCTCAAAACTCATGGAGTGGGTTGCCCTACCCCTTCTTCTTCCTCTACGACTTGAAAAGGCTCTGTACCTAGCCGTTAATGAATGGGGTAAGGTGTGATGGTCTTGACCTGAGAATGATACAAAAATTGAAGATCCAATTGAGGGAACTGTGCACAAAAATAATATAAAATTGCATCTTCTGTATGAAATACCTTTGAACCAGAAGGAGTAAACATTATGACTTTTATGATAGGAGAATGTCTACAGAAAATTACCATAAACTAGACCAATCAGGCAATGGTTTTCACCAGAATTACGAAAATTAGGAGAAAGATAAATCCATAAGAGCTAAGACAATGGATAAAATAGGACAAGGCTAACCATAGACTAAAAGGACAAGGCTAACCATAGACTTCTTTGGACAAGCTTGTATTAAAGCTAACTTATCAAAAAAACAATCCAGTAATCCACATAATTACTTTCAGAAGAGATGAAAACAGATAAGAAAACAAAGTGCAGCCTAAGATCAGATAAGATGCTTTTAAATCTAAGCTGCTTTCAGCATACTCTTAGGGAAACTTTCAGAACTACCTTTGGAGAAAGAAACTAGAAGACAGGGCAAACCATAAACTTTTCTAGTCTAACTTTACTGAGTATTTAATGAAAATATCATTCAAGAACTTATTTTCAAGCTTTTCACATCAAGACAAGGGAAAACCAACATTCCTTGATAATTTTTACACTTAACTTAAGACCTTCCTAAACACAGAATTTGGAGGAAAACATTGAGATAAAGCTTATTAGTGAGAGTAGGGTACTTTTGACAGTAAATCCTAGCTCTATATTTGTTGTTCTTTGTCAGAGAATAAGTGGACAAAATGGCATACATGAAAGGAAAACAATAACACAGAAAGAAGTACTTCACTAGTGATATAGACCAGGATCCCAAGAAACAACTTGTATATTGATGTCAATCCAGTTACATTCTTCAAGTCCAATGTTTTAGTTCAGCAATCATCTTCTCTTCTCAACCTAACTTATTTGATCACAAACAGAGCTTCAAGAACCTCTGAGCACTATTTAGATGTAGAAAGTTTCGAGCACAAGTATGATATCAAATTTCAGCAACCAAACCTTTACAATGTGCTCCTTAATAATATTTTATAGGAAAATAAGGAGGTGGAAATATTTCTAGGGTTCAAGTGTCATTAATTCTACACTTAATGCAATTCTCTGCCTTGAAAACCATGCAAGGCATAAGGCAGGAATACATTCGATCTATATCTCTGTTTCATAACTCTTTTCTTCTTTCAAGGCTTAGTGGATTAAAATATTTGACTTCAGGGCTATTTCTTATCCTTGTAATAACTTCTCTGACAGTTTGAAATTAGTTTCTTTGATTCGGAATAACTATTCAGTTGTCTTTATGCTAATATCTTATGTTCTGGTCATAACTAGGCCTTCTTTAATTTCTTTGAGGCTGCAGGTGTCTTTTGGCAGCTGGTGAGGATTCAATTAGCCTCTGATGTGGTGGTGTAGGCTTTCTCGGAATGATAGATCTGATTGTCCTTATTTAATCACTGTTAATTTGCTTTAATTTTGTGTGTTAGGCTTAATGAGGCCTAATTTTTGTCTTCTAGTCTTCATACTGTCTTTAATTGAATGGATTAGGCCTTAGATAGTCGATTTTAGGCCATAACCCCTCAAAACTGTGTTAACAACCTTCTATTCTTCATCTCTGCTGTGATTTTATCCCTGGATACTGATACTCTTTGTTTGATTAATGTATGTTGTGTTTTTTTGCTGTGCAGGCATACAAAGGGCTCTTATAATGTTGCCAGTGTTCATGAGGCACCAGTAAACCTTGATGGGAAACCCTATAGAATGATCTCCTTCATGCATATAGGCTTGGGGGATCGTCATCCCCAGCCTTTAATTTTATTTTAAAAAAATTGAAAAAGCCATTAAAAACAACACAACAAAGAAAAATTAAAAAAAATCCTGCGGTGAAGGGTTCAGACTGTTTCAGAAGTTTAGGTGTAGAGCGCAGCCGTTGGATGAAAGCATCCAATGGCGGAGATTTCTCGTTGAGATCAAAAGAAGAGGTGGTTAGAGGGGTGAATGAAAGATTAAGTTTGAGTCGTAGATGTGTATTGATCAACGGTCGAGATCAATCTGGGTTTTATAATACGAAGGGGTCATATTATAATGAAAATGGAGGAAAATGTAATAAAAATGGAAGAAAAATCTTTAGTGTAGGGTATAAATAGAGTTAAATGAAATTAGGGTTTTAGAAAGATTCTTAGCCGTCGGATTGATTTAGCCAACAGAGATCAACGGCGGAGAATGATTTAAGAAGTCCTTTGGAGGATGGGTGGAGGGCAATCAACTAAAAGGCGAGATTAAACGTGAGCCGTTAAATCTCAGAGATCAACGACAGAGATTAAACATGAGAGAATGCAATGTAAATGGGGAAAGTGGTTTTGGCCAAAGAAACCACTAGTTTCACGCGATGAGAAGGACGAAAGGTGGTATTTCCTTTTTGAACGTGATATGCGTTAGCGATTGACACGTGGCTTTTTAAAACCACCCATATTGCGTAATTTTAAAAAAATAACCTCCGGAATCAAAATTACGCGAAATCGCACGCTAGCCGTCAGATCTGGGGTGTTAGATTGGAGGGTCATGAAGAGAGCGCGATGGAGATAAGATGCACAGGAGAAAAAAGGTGGGGTAGGGTCAAGGCAGTTTTAATCTTGACCATCAGATCAGGGAATGAACGGCTAGGATTGATCAATGGGGGCGGTAGGTACCAAATAAGTTGGGCCTACTGGGTTAAATATGGACCGTTGGATGAAACAGATCAACGGCTTAGATTTAATCTTGGGGTTAATGAAAATAAAATATGAGGCAAGGGTCGGGTGGAGTTTGGGTCAATGCGGGCCGTTGATCTGCAGAGATCAATGGTGGGTATTTATCGGAGTTCATCGCATCGGGGGATTTGCGATGGGAGGAACAAATGGATTTGAGCAATGCGATGGGGGAAGGTTGATGCGATGGTGCGATCGGGAGTATCACATCAACGGGGGGAAAAAAGACAAGGGTAATAAATACACCGGGATAAAACTCCAATGCGATGGTCTAAAAACATACAAAACCTTGTGAATGGATAAATACATAAAAAAATAATGAAAATGAAATGAAATGGGGCTTTGAATGGTGGGACCAGCATGGGCGGAGGGAGATTAATCTGGACCATCGGTTCTTGTGGATTTCGACGGTGCAAATTGAATCGCAATGATCACAATCGGAGGAGGAGAGAGGAAAAGGCGCAATGGTTTTCGCAATGCAATTGAACAAGGACCATTGACCTTAGAACCAGATCAACGACAGAGATTCACTTGTGAATGCCAAAGGAGGGTATGCGGGCTTTAGAAAAAAGCAATGTGGGCTGTCGGATTTGGGTCTGGCAGGGAAGATCTACGACTGGGAAACCATCGCAAGGTGGCCAATCGAAGGGGGGAAATAACTATTAAAATATGTTCAACGAAAAAACTCTGATGCGATTCGCCGAATATTGTTGATCGGTCTTAGATCAACGGCTGATAATTTATCAAGAAATGAACTGTCAGGTTTTATTTTAACATAGGAAAAAGGGGTTTTTTAACAAAATACAAAGGAAAGTTTGTGTCGGGGAGGGTTTTATATATACAGGACCAATCGCAATCAGAAATTTTCGAAGCGAGGTAACAAAACACAAAGGGATGCATGATCGCGATTGCACGACTAGGCCTTCGTGTTTGGTCTTAACGCTGGTTTTATGCAAAAAGAAAAGGGCTGGGGGCTAGGGCCGAAGGGCTTAAGGCCTTAGCACAAAAAAAAAGGCTAATTTTTAGGATTTTTCAAGGATTTCAAAGGATTTTGAAAACTTCCGACAAGGTTAAAAAGGAGTTATAAACCTTATCTAAGGGTTTTTTTGAAGGGAAGGAAGGGAAAAGAGGGAAAATAGAGGAATTTCATGCGGAAGAAGGGAATCATGGAGGTAAATTATGAATGAAAGGAGGGGTAAAATGAAACGGAAAAACTGGGTCTTTAGCAGTCTTTTTCTTCAGGAAAAAAACAGACTTTTCAGAATAAAGAGGGAAACAACAGTGAATATTAAACAAAGGATAAGATATCTTCACAAGAATTCAAGAACTAACAATTTGGCAATAAAATTGTTTCTTGAAGGCTTTCAAAAAATGATTTAGCCACCATTTGATATAAAAAAAATTATAGGCGGCTAACAGTTTGAACAGGTTCTACTGTAGATTTACTTCTTGTACTTACAGGCATGGCTTCTTGTTCTTTTTCACTGTCTGAATTAGGAAGAATGAAATCCCACATCCCATGTAATTCATCTATTTCTTCTTCTTCATCTTCTTCCGATAATAAATGTGTATCTTCTTCTTCATCTTCTTCTAGATCTGACTCGGCATTCAATATTGAATTGGGTGGTTTAGATTCATTTTTCTGATTCCTTTTGAAGTTCCTATAAGATCTATTGGTGGAATTTTCTACTACTTGTTTTTTTATTTCGATCATTTCATTGGACAAAGTCTTCAGAAATTTCTGTAAGTCTTCCATGTCATAAGGATCCCTAGGTGTTTTCTTTTATGAATCATCCTTAAAGCTGACTTTTTTTTATTTTTTGTCTTCAATAGCATTCTTCTTATCCAAAGAAATAATCTGTCTTTCAACTGCAATTGCTTCTTTCATGTTTTCAACCAAAGTAGGTTTAGTAGCTTTATCTACAAAAATTGATATATTTGAGGGCAAAGTTGTTATATACCATTCACTTCGGACTTTCTCACTAGCTTTTGAGGTTGTAGGAATTTTATTCAAAAGTTTGTTGAATCAGGAATTAAAATCTTTAATGGGTTCTTTGGATTCTTCTCTTAAATTGGATAGATCATTAATTAAAGTCGCTATTGATCTGTCATCTCCAAATTTGGTTAAGAAATGTTCCTGGAAAATATCCCAACTTGTAATAGATCTCGATGGTAATGAAAAATACCAGGATCCTGCTGCCCCTTGTAAAGTATAAGGGAATAACCTAACCACAACATCTTCATGTTGTACTACATTTAGATTTATAGATAACATAAAGTTATTAATGTGTTCTTCTGCTTATATACCAAGGTCAGGACTAAATTTTGGCAGCCATTTTTTAGGATGATCTGTAAAATCATGCAAAGGTGTAGGCATTTCAACAGCCCCTGGATTAGTCCATGGTCTTTGTGCCATTGTCATGATAACGATTGAGGGACTTGAAGAGACAACTGGTTTTTGAGTAGAGGTTGTTGGAATAACTATACTCTTCTGGGTTTGAGTTTGGGAAGTAGATGAGTGAGTCTGTGATGAAGAAATAATATCACTACCTAATTCCAATGGTGTTTTTCTGGATTTTCTCGACTGGGTAAAGGAAATTCCTTTGGAGCAATAACAAGTTTTTCGCTTTGTGACCTAGTGAGAGGTTTGGAAGAAACGAATTGTGAAGTAACACTGCCTTCGGATAATTCAGACTCTTCTAACGATAATGAGAACCCTTGTAATTTATGAATTAAAGCTTGTACTTCTGGGGACTCAAGAGGTTGATTGTCTGATAGATATGAAGCTTTGGTAGTGGGTGTACTGATGTTCTTCTCAATTTCTGCCCTAGAGATTTGAGATATAGAAGAAATCGAAGAAGGTGATGAGGGTGAATTGCTCTTTGAATGATATGTAGATTTGGATTTACTTGCCATTCATAGCTTAGGCCCTCCTTCTAGTGCCAAAAATTTTGAAGCCTCAAAAATCATTGCTTCAAACATTGGGGGAAAACCACCCGGTCCGGACCTTAGGATAGCTCCTTTTCCGTTTGGTGTGGTGGCTCCGACTGGATTTATAGGACCAGTGTCCTAATAATAAATGGATTGGTGATGGAGTGTTTGTGCAAGTGGATAAATGGAACTAACTGACAGAGCTAATCTATCTAACTTAACCTATAACTTGCAAATAATTCTAAAACTAATCCGGGTATTAAATATGAATACAACTTAAAGATTGTTTCAATTAAACAAATAACCATGAAAATGTATTATTATTCAATAGAAAGATGTAGTATCATATAATTATAACTCTGTTTAAGAAATTAAACAGAGTTATAATAGCACATTGCATTCATAATTCTATATATCATTTGCACATACTATGATAGATGAATATTTCTATATCCTCAGAAATGATATGATAAAGAAATATTTGAGAAACAAGCATATATAAATGATAGAAAATTTCAAAGAGAATACTTCATTTCATAAATAAAATAACAGTAAATCGATAGAAATACCAGATTCATTAAGATATTTTCTTGATGCGATTCAATATCCAGATCCTGCTCTTTAACTTAGAAAAATCTTCAAGGTACAGAAATGCAACTCTCAAAAATAATTCACCATGAAATCACAGAATGTGATCCTTTGAAAAAATAAGATAGTCAATGGAGTACAGAAATGTATTATCCAAAGCCAAAATATTACAAATTCAGGACCCCTTTCTAAATGCTTGAAAGGGGTTTAAATAGGAAATTAGAAAAACAAATTAACTATAACTTATGCTAGAAACTATCATCAGAGATCCGGGAAAGGACTTGCAATATCAAATAAAACAGATTCATTGAATTTCTGATGTATTCAATGTGCCGAGGTGGCAGATTTTAAGCATATCTTTAACTTTAGTTGGATGACTCAGCCTCGAATGCAACTGACTAGTGTATGTGGCATCAGATAGCTCTAGAATGATGTAATTGATGGCATTAGAAAAGCATTTGATTTCCATCTGCTGACTTTGTGGGTTGATAAAATATATCCATAGGACATCCCATGTAATTTCCTGTATTTTGCTAATCTTTTGATTCTTGTTGATTAATTCCTGCTTCCACCTGGTATCAGTTTCTTTCACCTTTGGCAATTTACGTGGAGTAAAATCTGAAATTAAATTAGCAGCATATAAAATATCATTAACTAATTGTGTCAGATTGTTCATTATGGCTCTAGCCCTTGATGTAGCACGTTCTTCTTTAATCAACTGTGTTTCCCATTCAGAAAACAAAATTTCTTTATGCCTTTCTTCGATTCTGGGAAGATTTGCACTCTTTCCTTGTTCTGAGTTCTGCCATGAAATAAATTCTGAAATCTTATCATCTGCATTCTCAAATTCAATTCTGATACTGATTGATTCATCGATGAGGAAAGATTTTATTTCACATAAAGGTTCAGCTTGTGCAATTTTTTGACACATATCATCCAACTACTGAGACAATATCTTACTTCTTACCAGAGCTTCTGTTTTAAATTTGTCAATTTTAGGATAATCCTTAAATTTATCCAATCTTGCTTGAAATATTTTTCTTGCTCTTCTTTGGCGGTTTTCTCATTTTGCAGCAAGGTCTGTAATTTGGATACCTCTTGAGACAACTGTTGTTTTTTATTCAAAGCTTGTTGATCAAGCTTCTTCTTTTCAATACTCAGTTTTTCTTCCAATTGTTTGGCTCTAAGTCTTTCTTCTTCCAACTACTGCTCCAACTGCAATATATTTTGTTGATCACCTGTTGCTTTCTCCTCTAGAAATGCTATCTATAAGTATTTTTTCTTCATCATTTGAGTGACTTCAGCAGCTTTATCTATAGTGGCTGCACTATAGGCACCTGCATATTGTGATAATTTGGTAAGATCCTCTGAAGGATTTACCTCAGTATTCTTCCATACAACATTCATTAATTCAACTTGTGAATTTGAAAGTGGTCCTTGATCTATCTTCCTTATTTTCCTTTGTTTTTTGACAACAGCCCTATGCTTAAGACTATAAAAGACATCCAGAGGTGGGATTTCTTCAACTCTCAACACAATTTCTTCTGATGGATGTTCAGGAATGATCTCCATATCTTGATAATTCAGATTATCAACTTGAGGATTGTTTTGTTCTCCTATTTGATGAGCGAATTGTTCATACTGTTGTAGAAAATGGGGAGTAATAATTAGTTCAGTAGAATTTCCCTCTTTCTATGAGGTCTTTTCTCTTTCAAGTTGATCATCGGGCTTATTACCTGTATCTTCTTTTTTAGACTACATATTAGCCTTGCTGCCATTATTCTCCTTCTCAGTCTGCATATCAATTTTTCTGGTAAACACTTATTTTTCTATTTTTTTAGCTGTATCTTCCTTTTTCTTTTGTTTTATTTCCATAATTTCATTTTCTTGTAAAGGAATCCTCAGCTGGTTAAGGGGAATTTTAAGTAATCTCTGACTTTTGAACTGCATAAATTTGTTCATATATTCTGTTTGAAATTTGGACTTAGCTAAGTCATAAACTCGGAAAAATTTCTCAATTGAGACGAATAAATCATCAAAGACATCAGGCTCATGCTAAAACTTAGCAATTTGGACCAAAGTTGTGAAATCAAAATCCACTTTGTTTGGATCATATTGTCTTCCTGGAATGGTTGCAAGCTTAAGATTTCTTATCTTAAGGGTTTCTTTTTCAGCATGTTTAAAATCATTAAGAGTATAGGTTCAAAAATGGAAAGGAAAAGTAGGCCACATCAATTTTTTGGAATTCTTTAAACACCTGGACATCCCTCTTTCTGTCAACTAGTAAGAAATTTCTTGAGCTAAAAGTTTATCAGGGACATATAGAGGTAAGACATGAGGTTCAAAAATGCTTCCGAAAACCTTAATATAGGTAAAATTTTCTTCTCCAAACCAATTGTCGATTAGGGATATATCAAGCTTTTCTTTTTCAGAGAGCCGAGGAGGAAATTGGTTAAAAATGGTCTGGTAAATTGGTAACATGAAGCCGTGGAAAATTCCATATACATGGTTTTCAAAATGAGCCTTCCACAAATGTTTATGGTAAATGTGAATCGGGACAGGTTCCTGTGAAGTCCATTTCCAACCCAAAATAGGGAATTCAGAATTAAAACAAAGGCATCTAAGATATAGGCACATAAATGAAATGGGGGTGTATTTCCACTATTTTATTCTTTCTATAGTCCAGAATTCTGTTAGCCATCTTATTAGAAAGAATAACTAACCAATCCATAATCTCAGAATTTATAGCAGCATGAATTAGGGGTACCATCTGAATTGAAAACCTTGCAGAATTATCATTCCCAAAAATTCTACACATCATTACAGCGACATAGAAATACGGGGGTTCAAGAGACTCTACGGAATACATACCTGAGGTCTCATGCTTATGCTTTTTTGGAGCTCATCTCCATTCCTTAATTGGGTCTGATTCAATTTCATTGCTTGAGGAAAAATCTGCTATCAAGGCTTTGTTGTAAGTCTTTTGAGGATTTGGCAGATGGTACATTGCTTCGATGTCTTCTGCTCTAAAAGACCCAAGCATCTTTCCCCCAACTGTCATGAATGTTCTGTTTGTGATGGTGGTGTTGTCTATCACCCATCGTATTATGTCATAATATGGGAATACATTCGCTCGAGCTGCAATTCAATGAAGAAAAGAATTTGTGAGTTCTTTAAGGGGATTATCATCTGAATCTGATTCTTCATCTGGCACTGTTGCCTTTACCTATATAACTATAGGGTCTTCTTTTTCAAGCAGGTTATAAAATTCTTCCCAGGAAAGCTTCCTGAGACCCTCGCATGCAGTATATGTAACCATCTTGATTTTAGATGGTTTTTCTTTTGTTATTGTGGTAATGGCAGCAGTCTTTGCAGCGGCGGCAGTTATTGATATCTTAAGCTTCTTAGACATATTCTTCATATGGTATCATTTCACTAGTTCGATGAACAAAAGGGTTGGATGTTCTATAGCTCTGAAAATGAGACAAACCTTTCAGTCACAGGAAGAAATGAAGTTAGCAAAACAGCTATGAGAAAATATTTTTATTAATGATCCCAATTGATTAACTCCATATTAAACTTAAATGCCCTCAATGAGAGTCACATTCACGCAGTCATATTAGAATCGATTACCATAATTCATTTGATTTTCCAATTAATTATGTTCGTACAATCGGAGATTGGCGATATTGAAATGTTAATGTAAAACTTTCCTTTTGAATTTTCCGATTGCAATTGGCCGATAATATATGCGCGACACAAAATAGTGATTAATAAAGACTAAAAATTCATTGCATCGAAGTTCTTGAAAGGAAAACAAAAGATATCTCATATTTTATGTCGATTTGCGATTAGCGATAAAGGTATATCGCATTCGATATTTCCAAAGGGATTGAGTTGTTCATGATTTTCACCGAAATGCGATTGCGATGATGGCAGGGCCCATCGCATCAGAACTTTTCATAAAACAAGTAATATTTTCTTTTACAAAATGTGATTGCGATATGTTGTATCGCATTAGAGTTTATAAAATAGAATGAATGAAGGATAACCTTTTTGAAATGTGATTGTGATAATTTACATCGCATCGGAGTTTTGCGAAACAAATGTGAAACCTTAAGACTCTACCATTTTGCGATTGTGATTTACTTTATCGCATCGGATTTTTTTCATATGAATACTTTTACACTTTGTGCTGATGCGATATAAGACTTATGGTTGATCAGATCGGAATACTTTCAATGTCACTTTTGTTCATTTGCATTTGATATATGCGATATGCAATGCATTGATTTTCTAAACAATGAATTTTTTATTGTTTTATTTTAAATAATCGAATTTCTCAAATTCTTTTATTTCTATTTAAAAATAAAGGGGACCTATTTCTAAAATAAAATTTATTCTAAAATTTTGAAATGGGGAGGGTTTTTGTACCGTACAACAATGCCGAGATGGAATTTTGATGTATATACCATTGTTTATTCTTCTTTCAAATCATTTTTTTGAATTTTTTTTATTTTTCAATGGTTTGTTAAAGGAATGGCTCAAAGGTTTGGCCTCCATGAAAGGTTTAGAATCCAGTGGAACTAGAACCAGTTTAGTTGAGCCTTGTAACTGTTGAGAGCATAGTAGCGAAATACAGAACATAAATAAAATAGAGATAACACAAAGAGATAGGAATGGATAAACAACACACAGAAACTGGAGAATATTTTGATTACAGGAGGCCTTGCCTTGCTTGGGTTGACATGCTCAGGCAGAGGCAAGAAATACAAATTTATAGTTGCAGAAGAGGGCTAATTTTGCATGTGAAAAAAAAATTATTACATAATCAATCACGGTGGTTGGATGACGTGTTAGTTTCGATGTCGTTGTTTGTCAGAGAGTTAGTGATGACATTGGTTGGTTGGGACTACGTGTGCGGCGAGGTTAGGTTCGGCACCATTGTTGAATGCGGCTTACATCACGTATCGATATAAGATAGAATTCACTAGTTGTAGTAATAAAGCTAATATATTCAATCTAACCTAAATGGTACTTGCAACTACGACAAAATGATGCATTCCACTCTGTTATGACTTATTCCCTCTGTGAGGGAGGCATTCACTTGTTTCAGTGTTAGAATCAGTCAATATCTGTAGGAAGAATAGTTTATTTCCCCATTGTTTCATTTTGATGTTTCCCAAACCATGATGGGTAGGTTCATTCAATTCCCACTTGAAGCCGAATGAATAATCTTGAATCAATTCACACAGATGCCTATCATGCCTCTACATAACTCATGCTTGCTTCTTGGTAGAATGTTAGTGAGCATATCAGGAGAGTTCTTATCTATATTGATATTTTCCAAAGATAATTGTCCTTCCTCCAACACATGTTGGATCCAATGGTACCTTAAGTCAATGTGCTTGGTTTTTTAGTGAAATGTTGGACTTTTCACCAAGTGAATGGCACTCTGACTATCACAATACAACACATACTTCTCTTGCTTGATTCCTATTTTTCGTAGGAATTGTTGCATCCACAATATTTATTTACAAGCCTCTTTTGTAGCTATGTACTTTGCTTCTATTGTAGAGCAAGATACTATTCTTTGTAGCCTTGACACCCAAGATATAGCTGCACCTGCAAATGTGTACAAATAACCTGTAGTGGACTTTCTGGTGGCGATATCTCCAGCCATATCTACATCTGTAAAACCTTCAAGAACAATATCATTATGACCAAAACATAAGCAATAATGAATAGTACCATTAAGATACTTGAAAATCCATTTTACTTCTTTCCAATGTTGTTTTCCTGGATTGGCAAGGAATCTACTCGCAACTCCCATTGGATATGAAATGTCTGGTCATGTGCATACCATGGCATACATAAAGCCGCCAACTACTGAAGCATAAGGAATATTGCTCATATTTTCCTTCTCTTTTTCATCATTGGGACATAACTCAACAATCAACTTGAAGTGGCCTGCAAGGGTTATACCAACTGGCTTATCATCCTTCATATTAAACCTGTCAAGCACCTTCTTGATATATTTTTCTTGTGACATCCATAAACTTTTCATTTCCCTATCACACATGATCCTCATGCCCAATACCTATTGTGCTGGACCGAAATCCTTCATTGCAAACTTGTTGCCCAAATCATTCTTCAACCTATTGATCATATTCTTATCATGCCCAACAATCAACATGTCATCCACATATAACAATAATATGAGATACTTTCCTTGATCATACCTCTTGTTATAGACACAATGGTCATCTTCCAACCTATGAAAACCATGTTCTAACATGAATGAATCAATTTTTTTGTACCATTTTTGAGGTTTCTGTTTCAACCCATAGAGACTGTTCTTCAAACTGCAAACAAGCTCTTCTTTGCCTTTTTCTATGAATCCTTCCAGCTGCTTCATATAAATTTCTTCTTATAATTCTCCATGAAGGAAAGCATTTTTTACATCTAACTATTCACATTATAAGTATAAAGCAGCAACAAGACCAAGAATGACTCTAATGGATGACATTTTGACAACAGGTGATAAAATTTCAGTGAAGTCAATACCTTCCTTTTGGGCGAATCCTTTCACCACCAACCTTGCTTTATACCTCTCCTTCTTTCCATCACCTTCATGCTTAATTCTATACACCCATTTGTTTTTAAAAGCCTTTCTACCTTCTGGGAGATTTATCAACTCCCAAGTTTTATTTTCCAGCAAAGAGTTCATTTCTTCCTCCATTGCTTTCTTCCATTTTTTACTATGCTCAACTTTACAAGCCTCTTGAAAACAATTAGGCTCACCTTCATCAGTCAATAGGATATCGTTTGAAGGAGGATACCTTTGTGAAGGTTTATGAGGCCTAGAAGATCTGTGAACCAACTATGGTGGTGCATTATCAGGTTGAATCTCCTATAAAGGTTCCTGCAAGATTCCTTCTTCTTGGTGTTCATCACTTTCCTCTTGCTATCCTTCCTGCTCTTGAATTTGCTGCCCATTTTCCTGCATTGGTGGGATGTCTTCATGCTGCTCTTCAAACTTGTCAATGAATTTCTTGACTTACACCTCACCTAAATTCCTTTTAAACATTTATGACTCATTAAATATAACATCCCTGCTTCTAATAATTTTATGTTTGACTGGATCCCATAGACGATAACCAAATTCTTCATCCACATATCCCAGAAAAATGCATTTCATTGATTTATCATCTAGCTTAGTTCTATTTTCTTTGGGAAAATGTACAAATACTTCACATCCAAAGATTTTCAAATGAGAATAATTCAACTTCTTTCCAGTCCAAACTTCTTAAGGTATGCCTCCATCCAAGGCTATAGATATAGAACTATTTATGAGGTAGCAAGTTGTCCTCACAACCTCTGCCCAAAAATGCTTGTCCAAACCAGAATTGGACAACATGCTCCTTACCCTTTCCATAATGGTGCAATTCATTTGTTCTGCAACACCATTATGTTGAGGTGTACCAGGCATAGTCTTCTCATGCTTTATGCCAAACCTGTTACAATATTCTTTGAATGCATTTGAGCAATATTCTCCACCATTATTTGTTCTTCGGCACTTGAGCAATTTGTTAGTCTCTCTTTCAATATCAACAGGGAATTTTTGAAATATTTCAAACACTTCATTTTTACTTTTCATGGGATAGGCCCAAACCTTCTTGGATGCATCATCTATAAATGTTACAAAATATGATGCTCATCCTAATGACTTGATGTTAACTAGTCCAAACACATCTGAATGTATTAATTCTAGCACATTTTTCTTTCTGTCATGACCACCTCTAAGAAATGAAACCCTTCTTTGTCTACCATATATACAATTCTCACAAAGATCAAGATTGTAGGATCTCAAACGTGGTAGTAAATTTTTACCAACAGGGATTTTTAAATCCTTCTCACTCATGTGACCCGAGCACTTATGCCATAGATCTACAGAATTTCCTTCTCTTGTGACAACAACCAAATCTGATTTTCCTATCATTACCTTCAATGAATATAGTGTTCCTGTCTTGGATCCTTTGGCCATGACCAATGCTCCTTTGCTAATTTTCCACCCTCCTTTGATGTGGAATAGCCTTCATCATCCAACCGTCCCATAGAGATCAAACTCATGCGCATTTCTGGTACATGCCTGACATGTTTCAACAATATATCTTGTCCATTATTCATCTTGAACTGGACATCTCCCACTCCAACAATGCTGCAAAAATGATTATTCCCCAAATGCACTCTACCATAATCACCAAGATTATATGCAAAAAAACTATCTTTGCATGGGGTTACATGGTGAGATGCCCATGTTAGAAAATTAAATATTATGGAGCAATGCAACACATAAAATTTGCGGAAAATACAAGCACACAAAAAACATAAAACCAGAGAGACACGAATATACGTGGTTCACCCAGTTTGGGCTACGTCCACCCTGAACAACTAGTCCTTCCTTTCTATTATCCAGCAAAATAAAGAGACGAAACCTACAGCAGATCCGCTATAATATCCTTTATTCTCTCTCATAGTCTCCCTCTCTGTTTCTCGCTCCGAGAATACACATACAATACACAGCTGCAATACAATACCCTCATAAAAGTGAGGGTTTTCCTTCTAGGGAAAAAAACCCTAAACTAAACATAACTTCTACCATCAGATAATTTTCCTAATGAACGGCCCAGATTGACTAGAAATTACTATACTTTTACAAGGCAATTTTACATCTGTTTTTAGCTTCGGGGGCACTGCCCTCGAAACCTCTCGCCAGGGGGGGGCTCCATAAAGTTGCTACCCCCCGGGCCAATGTGACCAATTCTGGTGACATTTCTTCCATTTAAGGTACAAGGGTCCAATGTTGTGATACAAAGTAAACAAGATAATCAAGCTCCACACCCAACAATCTCCCACTTGGAGACTGATTGTAGCAACTCCATCGCTACTTCATTTGTTGGACAATGACTCCTCTTTGGACCTGGATGTTTCTCATCTTCATTGTCATCCTTGAATACGGTAAATGACATTACCGTTTCTCCCCTGAATTCTAACTGTTAGCATATGTTTGCAAGATTATGGCTTAGATGTGTATATTTTCCAACTGACTCTCCATCTTCCAATGCGTAGTATGAAATGGTACTTGAGATGTATTTGTTTAGTCCTGGAATGAAATTCCCGAGTTCTTTACAAGATGAATGGCACTTTGGCTATCATTGTATAGTGTGCCCATATCATGCTCTTACGATTAATCATAAGCGTTTGTAACCAATCATTTCTTTACTAGCTCTGTAGCATGACAACATACCTACCTTGTTGAAAGTGCAATAACCCTGGATTTTGAAACCAATACCAATTGTTCCATATCTGATAAATACATATCTGTGAGTGCTCCTCCTGTTATCTCTGTCACCTGCCATATCTGCATCAACATATCCCTGTAGAGAAAAGTTTGAACCACCAAAGCATAATTCTTGATTTGTGGTACCTCTCAAATATCTGAGAATCCATTTTACTGCCATCCAATGTTCCTTTCTTGGATTGTTCATCTACCTGCTTACAACTCCCACTACATGTGCAATATCAGGCCTTGTGCAGACCATTGCATACATTAAGCTCCCAACTGTTGATGCATATGGAACTTTAGACATATATTACATTTCTTTGTGGGTCTTTGGGCACATCTCCTTACTAAGTTTGAAATGGCTAGAAAAAGGTGTACTAACTGGTTTTGCATTCTGCATATTAAATCTTTTCAACACCTTTTCTATGTACTCATTCTCAGAAAATGTTAATTTGCAATTTTTCCTGTCTCTAGTTATCCTCATACCAAGGATTTGTTTTGCAGCTCCCAAATCCTTCATTGCAAATGAATTTGCCAATTTTCTTTTGAGCACATTTATTTCCTTCATGTTAGACCCTGCAACAAGCATGTCATCTACATACAATAACAATATAATATAGCTGCCATCATTTTTCCTTTTTAGATAAACACAATGATCAGAGTGACATCTAGTATAACCTTGTTCAGACATAAACTTGTCAAATTTTAGATACCACTGCCTTGGAGCCTGTTTTAAGCCATACAAGCTCTTCTTTAATTTGCACACCAATTTTTCTTTCCCTTTTACCTCATATCCTTCTGGTTGCTGCATGTATATCTCTTCCTCCAAATCTCCATGGAGAAATGTTGTCTTTACATCTAACTGTTCAAGATGTAAATCTTCCGCTGCTACAAGACTTAAGATAGTTTTGATTGAATTCATCTTAACAACAGGAGAAAATATTTCATCAAAATCAATACCTTTCTTTTGTGCAAACCCCTTCACCACAAGTCTAGCTTTGTACCTCTGTTTCCCTCCATCTTCTTCCTTCAGCCTGTAAACCCATTTATTCTGCAATGTAGTTTTACCTGCAGGCAACTTGACTAAGTCCCAAGTCTGGTTATGCATTAAGGAGTCCATCTCTTCTTCCATGGCTAGCTCCCACTTCTTCCTGCTTTCAACCTACATTTCTTCTTCATAACATTCAGGTTCACCAAAATCAGTCAACAATAAATAATATAATGAAGGAGAGTATCGTTCAGGGGGTCTACTTATCTTGGTAGATCTTCTAACACCACTTTCAGGTGTTTGAGGTGCATGTTGCTGTTGTGGTGGTTGTTGCTGCTGTGGTTGTTGATTATTATTATTTTCAGGCACCTTTACTTTTTCAGATATCTCATCAAGAACCGCGTATTCCTTGCTTTCTTTTTCCTATTTCTTTTCCTACAACTGATTCTTATACAAAATCTTTTCATTGAATATTACATCTATGCTCCTAATGATTTTGTGATTTTCATAATCATATAAGCGATAACCAAAATCATTAGCACCATATCCAATAAAGGTACATTTCTTTGATTTTGCCTCAAACTTTGTTCTATTTTCTTTATTAATATGGACAAAGGCCTCACAACCAAAAGGCTTTAAAAAAGATTAGTTTACCTTTTTACCTGTCCATGCTTCCTCTGGAATACCACCATCCAAGGAACTTGAAGGCCCTCTGTTTATTAGATAAACAGCAGTATCTACAGCATCTGCCCAAAATTGTAAAGGCAATCCTGCATGCAATCTCATGCACCTTGCACGCTCCATGATTTTTCTATTCATCCTTTCCGACACACCATTTTCTTGTGGTGTTCTTGGAACTGTCTTCTCTCTACGAATTCCATGCTCTGAACAGTACCTATCAAACTCTTTGCTGCAATATTCACCTCCATTGTCTGATCTGAGACACTTCAACTTCTTTCCTGTCTCAATCTCAACCAAAGCTTTCCATTTCTTGAAAGTATCAAATATATCATATTTATTTTGAATACAATAAATCCAGGTTTTTCTAATTGCATCATCAATAAAAGTAACATAATAACGAGAGCCACTGAGAGATGATACCTGAGCAGGTCCCCATACATCTATATGCACAAGCTCTAATTTTTCACTCTTCTTTTCTTTCCCAACTCTGAGAAATCTGACTCTCTTCTATTTTCCATAAATGCAATTCTCATAGAAATCCAAATCAACATTCTTCAAACCTGAAAAAAAATTTCTTGAGTGAAGAATCTTCATCCCCATCTCACTCATATGTCTGAGCCCATGATGCCATAATTCTGCATCTGCTCCTTTGGAAGTTAAAGCATTAACAGAGTTAGAAATACCATTGCATAAATATAATGTACCAACCTTTTCACCTTTTGTTATTACCAGGGCCCCTTTGGTGACCTTCCAAGCTTTATCTGTGAAAGTTGTCACACAACCTTCACTGCCTAATTGCCCTGTTGAAATCAGATTTTTCTTTAGATCTGGAACATGCCTTACCTCCTTTAATAGCCATTGGTTTCCATTCCAATAACCTTACCCATTCCAACAATTTTACAGGGTTTATCATCACCCAAACAAACTTGTCCAAAATATCCTTGAACATAGTCATGAAAATATTTATTATCATGTGTGGCATGGAATGAAGCCCCTGAATCTACAACCCAATAATTAGTAACATTTTTCAAAAGAAAGAATCAAGCATCTTGTAACCTCTGCTTGTCACATTTGCTTCATGATTTTCTTGTTGTGTCATCTCCTTCTTTTCCCTTGAGATCTCTGATCTTTCTTTAGGTGTCCTTTCTTTCCACATTTCCAGCACACTATCCCCGATCTGGACTTGGATCTGCCTTTCCTTGATTTACTGCGATATCCTGAGCTCTTTCCTCTTTCCATTCTTCTTCCCCTAGACTCTGCACTCAAAGCATTACTCGATGTCTCACCGAAGATTTTCTGTCACATTTCCTCGCTAAGGATAGCACCGACAACATCATCAAACTTTAAAGTACCAGATCCAGAGACAGAGTTACTAATGGCTAGTACTAAACCATTCCAACTCTCTGGAAATGAGCACAAGAATAATAGATCTCTAACTTCATCATCAAATTTTACCCCTACAAAACTTAACTAACTGGTAACTGTATTAAAATCATTTGAATGGTCTGCAACAGATCCACCTTCTGACATCTTCATATTAAATATTCGTTTCATAAGAAATACCTTGTTTGAGGCTGAGGGTTTTTCATATAGTTTCGCCAACGTCTGCATCAAACCCTCTGTTGTTGTTTCCTTCAAAATATTGAAGGTGACTGACACTGCAAGGCACAACCGTACTTTTTCGAGTGCCTTTCTATCGAGAATGTTCCATTCCACATCTGTCATGGCTGCCGAATTCTTTGTTTTTCAGCTCAACGGTAGGTACAGATATTTTTGATACAGATAATCTTCCATCTGCATCTTCCATAGTGGGAAGTTTTGGCCATTAAATTTCTCGACCCTAAACTTACCATCTTCCGCCATTTCTCCCACTCGAACCAGGAACCCTTCTTTCCTGCGAGTTTATCAGCCAAATATACCTTTGGCTCTGATACCAGTTGTTAGAAAATTAAATATTATGGAGCAATGAAACACATAAAATATGCGGAAAATACAAGCACACAAAACACATAAAATGAGAGAGACACAGATATACGTGGTTCACCCAGTTTGGGCTACGTCCACCCCGAACAGCCAGTCCTTCCTTTCTATTATCCAACAAAATGAACAGACAAAACCTACAACAGATCCGCTGTAATATCCTCTGTTCTCTCTCATAGTCTCCCTCTCTGTTTCTTGCTCCGAGAAGACACATACAATACACAGCCGCAATACAATACCCTCATAAAATCGAGGGGTTGCCTTCTAGGGCAAAAAACCCTAAACTAAACATAACTTCTACTGTCATATCATTTTCCTAATGAACGGCCCAGATTGACTAGAATTACTATACTTTTACAAGGCAATTTTACATCTATTTTTAGCTTCGGGGGCGTTTCCCCCGAAACCCCCCGCCAGGGGGGGGGCTCCATAAAGTCGTTGCTGCCCCCCCTGGACCCCCCACGACAGTGATTAATTTACAGGCGGAATTTCCGCCCCATTTAAGGTATAGGGGTCCAATGCTGTGATACAAAGTAAAAAAGATAATCAGGCTCCACACCTAATAGCCCAGAGTCAAGCATCCAATCTGTTAGTCATCCCTAATTTTCATACCTCAAGATGACTAAGCATTATTTCCAAGTTTCTAGAAACAAAGTTCATGAGAATTGTGAGTTCTAGAAATCTCACAGCCTTCATTACCTTTAGGATAATTTTTTCCTATTTTTTCCATCTTCCTATCTAGTCATAAGTAGCCCACCACTCCTGGAAGACCCATCCTGGGTTCAAGCCATTTATTTTTACCCCAACTATCACTCATTTTTCACCATGTTTTGCCTTTTGGCCCAAATCCTCTCTTTTGTTTATCTACAAGATTCCCTACTACTGTTCAAACCTACTAATCCAATAATCTTGATGACTCTTCCATAATATTCTCAGACACTGATTGTCTCTAAAATACCCTCTAGATAATCAGAAATGCTAGATCCTGGGTCTTCAAAACACACTAAGATTATCACAAGTCCTATCTTATACTTGGTAATCCATAAGTCTAAATCCCAATCCAAATCCAAATCCAAAGGTCCATTAGGTCACTAAAGACTAAGTCATAGGATGGATTTGGTGCCTAGCAAGTTATGCCTTACTGCATAAAGAGGATTGCACTCAAAGGGGCCTCCTTGGCTCAGAGTACAAACATTGCAAGGGACAGCTGCCCTTGTTCACATTGTTTAAAGAGTAGCCAAGATGACCACCAGCAACAAGAGGAGGCAAGGTAATAGGTTATAATTATCACTAAGAGGCAGACCCAAACAAAACAAAAATAATAGGCCTATAGGTGAAACAGTATCAGGGTTTGTTTTGGTGGATTTACAAAACATTGATGACAAGCAAAGAACCATCTCAGAGATTTCAAGGACAGAAGCCTCCTCCTTAAGGTTTCTTGCCAAAATAGCACTGCTTCACCTGCACTAAGAGAAGAAAGACAAAGGGTATCAGGTTAAAGAAGACCATTTTTCCAAAGGGTATAAAAACGGAGTTTTTTAAAGTAAAAAGTTGGGTTATCAGTTATTGTCAAAACCGGCCTAAAAAACAAAATGTGACCTCAATTTCTACATCTCAACGATAGACTCCCAACAAAGGGCCACCATGCCAAAAATATTGTTTTGCAAAAATATTGGCAAAGGTAGAAATAGATGTGTTTTCCAAAAAATGTTAAAGGTTGTTCACAGAAAACATTAGTCAAAATTGCACATTGAAAGATAGGAGACCCCAACTTTACAAAAGTGGGTTTGGTCTTTTTAATTTACTTTTCAAAATCAAGTTTAAAATACAAATTGAACCTTCCCCATGCATAATTTTCTCGTTTTCAAGGAGAAGAAGCTATGAGAAGAAATTGGTTTGGTTTTTTTTGGGAAAACAATGGAAATTATCAGGCATTGTGCATTGAACATGGCGTTATGCCCCTGGCCTCCAGCGCTATGCACAGAGGCGAGGCAGGCAGTGTAATATTGCACTGTGCTACGCGCTTTTGGGTTGGCACTGCGCGCAAGCTAAGGAAAGACCATCGATGCCTGAGAGACTACCTTTTTCTACCTGGCGCTATGCCCTGACAACCCGACCGGCTCAGCGCTACGCACTGGCGCTGCGCCCCTGGTAGCACTTCAGAAATTGTGCCAGAGGCTTTCAAAATTGGGTTTTGGTCTCTACGAAGCTTCAGCAAGTTATAAAAAGGTTGGTCAACCTTTTTTTTCCTTCTCCCAAATATTGTTTATCAGAGAGGTCATCCATGATTATAAATTGACCAAAACCCTAAACTATGCAAAAACAAATTGTCATGTCTTTGGACTAGGGTTATAAGAAGGATTGGTTTTTATACAAAGAGAAGACTGAGTGACTATAAACCCGACCTCTACCACCAAGTCCAAGATTTGAAATTTTTCCTCACCCTAGCTTTCCTCTTTGCAAAAGTTTGACCTACACCACTTATTTTGCTCCAAATACCCTAAAGAAAACTCAAGGTTCCTTCTGTTGATTGGACCAGCCATCATGTCAGAGAGAGATAGTCACACCAGTAGTGATGAGAGTCATACTCCCACCAATCCAAAGCATCATGGAGGAAAATTTAAAAGGTTTGAGCCCCTAGACACCACTCCAATCACTTCCTCTCCCATGATCTTTTCATACTTCCAAGATGTAGGGTGCTACCATTTTTGTGAGAAGGTCAAGCAAGTTGAATACCATCCAAACTTAACCAGGTTGTTTTCTTGTAGCCTACAAAACCACCAAGTTAATCTAGCAAGGGTCCAATTTGAGCTTTCATCTGAAATCATTTCCAAAGTAACCGATATACGAGATGTTGGTGAGCTTTGGTTCAAACAAAAGAAATTGGATTTGGGTTATTATGGGCCTTATTTGAAACCCACCTATCAGCAAAACTGCAAGGATATTTTTCCTTTTTCTTATTTTCTAGAGAGGTATGTAGCATTAATGAGGCATATTATTAGTTTTTCACATGTGAGGGAAGGTACTCCCGATTCTATTCATATCATATCAGATTGCTGATGCATTTTACCAAAGTCAAAATGATGAATCTACCTTATTACCTTTTCTGGAGTATTGATCAAATGGCCTCTGCTGTCAAGAGAAAAAGCTATGACCACCAAATGCCTAGCCTCTTTCATCACTCCCTAATCAAGATGATTGTCTTATATCAGCTAGAGAGACAAGGTATATCTTGGCAAACCTTCATCTCACATGATGTGTTTGCAGACCCCCGGGCCTTCATCTAAAAGAGATTGCTTTCCACTTCACAACCATCTACCTCCACCCATCCATCATCTTCCCATGTGCTTTCTCCACAAATAATTTCACCTATTACCTCCTCCCCTAATTTATCAAGTGATGGGGCTGATAGTAGCCCTAGTGAAGGGCCAAAAGAAGGCAACAATGAGGAAGAAGATGAGACATATAATGATGAACAAGGAGAGAACAGTGAAGAAGAAGTTGATGAAGAAGAGGAAGAGAAAAGTGGCCAAGAAGAAATCAGCAATGGCCAAGGGCAGCCAGATGAGGAAGAAGAAAAAAAAGATGAAACCGGTGATAGCACCCACAAAGATAAAAACAGTGAACATGATAATGAAGAGGAAGATGAAAATGATGATGAAGAGGAATATGACAATGAGGAAGAAGAGAAAAATAGTGAAGAAGGAGAACAACCAGAGGAGGAAGGAAGCTATCTAAGTGCCCAAAACAGTCCAAGAAAGAGTCATGACAGTCATGACAGCTATCATGACTGTCTTAACAAAAATCAGTCCATAGAAGACATAGAAAAATCAGAGAAAAGTGAAGAACAAAATAATTACAACATTTCCTTTGAGACTCCCATGATTTCCCCTCTCTCATGCACTTATCATAGAGGGAAAAGGAGTGTGTTTGCTGCCTCTAAAAGGCAAAGGGCCACCTCCTCACAAAATACCAAAGCATCGAACAAAGGAAAAGATAAAATGAAGAGTGTTGAGCCAAAGGCACCGGTCAGGAGGAGCAAAAGGATTAAAAATGTTTCTCAAGGCCCTCTCTTTGTTGATCTAGACAGTGATAAGGAAGACCAAGGGATAAATGCAAAATTACTCCTCCTAGAAAAAGATGCCCAACTTCAAGAATGGGAAAAGGATTTTGAAAGAGCACAAAGGGTCATCTACTATTACAAACAGGAGCACAAAAATTTCAAATAGGTGAATAGGGGCCTTTCCTTGCAGAAGAAAATGGTCAAACACTATGCAAGGAAGAGCATGACTGCCAATGCTAAATTGAGGCAAGCCCTCCTAGAACTAGAAGAGCTAAAAAGGCCCAAAGTTCATGAAATCCTTAGGATCTTGGTAGATGCTTCTCATCAGGTGCCTAAAATCCCTTGAGGGGTCTACCCACCAATTTTGAAGAAAATCCAGACACTTTTTGTTTTTTCCAAATTTTGGCCCCTAGGAGCGCAGCACCCTAGGCACTACACTCTTTTTGGGGCATCCTCAACTGCTAAAATTTACATTTATATGTTTTTCATGTCTCCATAAGTCTCCCCAAAACATTTCAGATCATTTGGAGCATTTTTTCTCCCTCAAAAGGTCAAAAAAACACCTCAAAAATGACCTTTCTGCCTCGTTTTCAGGCCTGGCACTGCACGTTGATCAGTCATGGGAGATTGGATTTTTGAGTAGATAAATGGCATCCATTCAGCACAAATCAAGTATTTCTGGAAAGCACACTCTCTAATCTTTCCAACGAGCCATCACGGCCCAAATACAATGTCGGGAAGGGGTCTAAAACTCAGTTGCAACAGACCCCAATTTTTGCTTATATGGAGCTAAGCACAGAGACAGCTTTTTGCCAAAAAGTCAACAAAAGACACTAATTAATGGAAAATTAGTTTTTTAATATTTTCTTGGATAAAACACTCCTGATTTGATTGGGGAGTTATGTTTTGGTTTGTTTCATTTATTTTCTTATCTCTTATGTTTCTTGGGCCTTGCATGGTCATTAAGCACATTTATGACATTTATGGCTGAATTTGGGTTTCTAGAAGCCTCTTAGAGTTTCCACCTCCTCATTTTCTCCATAAATAGAGCATGAGGCTCTTGCATATTTTGTTGGATGTTGATGACTTATGCTGAAGTAATACATAGTCCCTTGAAGCCTTTGATGAGAAATTGATGTCTTGGAGCTTATGCATGATCTGATTCACTTGTTGATGGAGAAGGATTGTTTGTAGGATCCATAGGCCTGGTTGGTGGTGAAGTTTTCTCTTGTTAATGTTTTAAAAGTTTCTCATATGTTTTCCATCAATCTATGCTACAGTAGGAAAAAAAAATTATACTAAGATATTCTTGTTGATGGCACCTTAGATCTGTTTGTTTCCTTCATTGCCAAAATGTTTTCTTCTGCTTAAGATATGTTAGAGAATTTATCTTTTGCTCTCTAATAATTTTTTGGCTTGTCTATTTTCTTGAATGATTTAGATCAGTTAATATCAATTATGATTTATGGCTAGCCCTACATATTTTTACCTCTGAAGTACTATGTTCTTGAAATCATCTTTTGAAGCAGCTTTGCCTATAGTTTGTCAAAGAAGTCTATCTTAACCATGCACTTTGCCTTACTTAGCTAAAATTGTCTAAAGGAACTCTCATAGCTGTCACTGTAGATGCTAGGGTTTGTCTCTTCTTCTATGGTTATAGTTAATTTTGCAACTAAAATTTTTTTCCTGCTCTTGATGATAAAACCCATGAAAGATTAAATGAGTTTTTTCCTTTCTATGTTTTATCTGAATGTTGTCATGGTTGATTATCTGCTTCCAGTCTGAAATCAAATGGATTAGGTGTTTCTTAACCCTTTGAATCTCTTGCTATGCTTATAAATATTCTAACTCTCTCAATTTACAAATATATAAAGGATTCTATGTCTGACCTTTATTAGCTTGTTGTTCTCAAGTTTAATGCCCATCTCATGATCCTTCACACCTTAAAGATCCACCAACCAAGTTAAATTGCCCTGCAAATGCTCTTGAAACCAATGATGAACTCATTCATGACCTTGTTTGACTCCATTGCCCAATGACTTAACAATCTCTCTTGTTTTCTATCTAAACCCATCTGAGCATCATACCCAACCAAAAACAATCAAAATACCCTGCACTTAACATCTAGCCTAAAATCAACCCTAATCAGCAAAAAAGTTCACATCTTTGCACCTACTAGAGAGATCCCTCTCCGAATCCAGGAAGGCTAGGTCCTAGGATTCCAAAGCTTGGTTTGATGTTACCATGTACCTTTGTATCTCAATCAATCTATCAAATTACGGGGAGCTAACACAATCAAAGCTACCTCTATATGTATATAAACATGCATCCTCTACTGAAACAGTAAACAACACATCACCATTTGTGACTACAACAATAGTCTCACCTTCATTTGTGCTGGATGAGTTGTGATTTGTATTGTCTGGTCTTTGATCCTTTTGTCCTTTCTTCAAGGCTCCACATTCTTTCTTCATGTGCCTAGGTTTTCCACAATGATAGCAGATGATCCTGCCCTTCCTTGATTTTGATCGGCCTCTTGATCTTGATCACCCTAGTCGGCCTCGATCAATCCTCCTACCACAATCGGCTAGAGCTAGAGCTTCTCCTCCCTGGTTTTCCACAATTTACTTGCGTCGCACCTCCTCATTCATTAAACTACTACTGACATCATCAAACTTCAGCATCTAAACTTCAGGGTCCCTACAGGTGCTAAAGTACTCATAGCTACAATTAAATTTTCCCAGCTGTCTAACATAGAACACATTAGAAAAATAGCTCTAATTTAATCATATATAGTTATTTTAACAGAGGCAAGATGGCTAGTTATAATATTGAATTCATTCAAGTGCTCAACAACATAAGCACCCTCCTTCATCTTGAGATTGTAAAGCTTCTTCATCAAGAACGCTTTGTTTGATATCATTTTCTTCTCATATATATCATGGAGCTTCTTCCATAATCTTGTTGTTGTCTTTTCTTTGGACACATTGAAATACACATCATTTGCTAGAAATTGGTAGATTTTCACAATCGCCTTTCTATCTAGCCTATCCCATTCCTCATCTGTCATCAATGAGGGTTTCTTTGTTACACCCTCAACCAGAAAATACTGATCTTTTAAAATCAGTATATCCTCCATTCATGATTTCCATAGGGAAAAATTAGCCCCACTCAACTTCTCCATGTTAGTAACTATGGTCTCCATTCTCAATAAAAAACAAGACTCTACTTTCAAAATAAAACTTGAAAATATTACACTTTTAAAGTAAAAGATACGTCTCCTCCAAAATAAAGATACAATCTTTAACAAAATTAATTATTATAAAACATATATAATATATGTTTATAATAATTTTAAAACATTCTTTCACCTTCTAATTAGATTTTATCCAATTCCTTTTAACAGGTGAAAAGGAACTTTATAAAAAAAACCAAAAAGTAATTAAATCTAATGATAAACCATTGCATAGATGGATCTCTATGTCTTCCACCTTCGTTGTATGATTTTGTCCAAATGTCTTGCGGTGGGGCTGCCTCGAACGAGTTGAGAAATGCAACAATTTCAGCCCGTAACGATCCCACATTAACTAGCAATTGCAAATTTTACAGAACCCTTCTTAAGGGAGCGCAGCAATTTTAGTTTGATCTTAAGGCAACGCAGAGATTTCTTAGATATGCACCATGAATGGGTTAAATTTGTCCCATTTTGAGCTGAAAAAAATATTGGTGCTCAGTTCACTGCATTGGCTTTCCACACACATAGAAATTGCAATCACAGCTAATTTGAAAATGAATTACAGTGGCTTTCCACACACAGAGAAATTGCAATCACAACTAATTTGCAAATGAATTGTAGTGGCTTTCCACACACAGAGAAATCACAGGCACAACTAATTTGCAAATGAATAACAATGGTTGAGAGAATTAAATTAGCTCCAATTGGCTCTGATACCAGTTGTTGAGAGCAGAGCAGCGGAATACAAAATAGAAATCAAATGGAGATAACACAAAGAGATGGGAATGGAGAAACAACACATAGAAACTGGAGAATACTTTGATTACAAGAGGCTTTTTCTTGCTTGGCTTGACATGCTGAGGAAGAGGTAGGAAATACAAATTTATAGTTGCAGAAGAGGGCTAATTTTGCATGTGAAAAACAAATTATTACATAGTCAATAATGGTAGCTAGATGACGTGTTAGGTTCGGCGCCGTTGTTTGTCAGAGAGTTAGTGACAACATTGGCCGGCTGGGACTTCGTGGACGGCGAGGTTAGGTTCGGCGCCGTTGTTGAAATCAGCTTCACATTTAACGTTAATTTTAGTCTTTCCCAATCCCATGCTAAAATTTTCAATCACTTGGAGGTTATTGTATGTGTTGTTCCCCTTTTTCTTGCTTAAGGAAAAAGGGAATATTTTTGGGCTTTTGGCTTCTCTATTATGAATTTTTGGCCCTGTGTATTTCCTCGTTGCAATGAATATTATGTGTCTTTTGAAGCTTGTGGAGTGGTTGGACTAGGAAATTCCACAATCGTCTCATTTAGATCAGTCATTTATTTCTTAGACACTAAGTGACAGAGGTGGCACTGGGCCTGCAGGCAAGTGCGAAGCCATCCCTATGGGTGTTGCACCTGCCAGATTAAAAACTAACTTTGGAATCCTTTTCAATGGCGTAATAGTAGAGAGAGAAGGTGTTGTTGGATGGCTATGAAATATAGCTCGAGGCTTACTTTATAACTACCTTTCACATTCTCCATTCCTCTTTTCAGCGTTCCTTGCACCTCTTAGTGCAATTGCTAGTAATAATATATGAGAATGATAGTTTCTTTGGATTGGGAATTTCAATGATCATCTTGTTCGCATCAGTCATTTATTTCTCAGTTAGAGGTGATATAGCTGGAACTGGGCCTGGATGCAAGTGGGAAGCCCTTCCTATGGGTGTTGAACCTACCAGATTCAAAACTCACCATGGAATGCTCTTAGATGGTGGAGCAGTGGAGAGAGGAGGTGTCATCAGTTGGCTATGAAATATCACTCAAGGCTTACTTGATCATTATTTTCAACATTATTCACTCCTCTTTTCTTTTCAACACTCGAGTGATATTTTCAAAATTCTTCACTCCTCCTCCTTTGCACCTCTTGGTAAAATTTATAGAAATAATATATGAGAATAGTAATAATATCTGAGAATAATAGTAATAATATCTAAGAATGATAGTTTCTAACGAGATGGTTATGAAAGAGTAGTATTTATTGAACAAACAGGTGAGTCGCCCCATATGTAACAAAGATAACATTATGTTTAACCCAAATGGAAGAGACTTCTATAATTTATTCATTTGATATTTCAGTAATTACAGATATTAGCCTGTAATTAAATTTAGGCAAAGTAAGGACGATTATCGGATTGTCCTGACTACAACAAAAGAAAATGAGAATAAAAAAAAGACATGCCACATGGACATGTTTCTGTCAGGTGGAGTGCACCATGTTAAAATCCAACCACTCGAGGGCAACGTTTCTCCTAAAGAAAACGATTTTCTTGGAAACTAGTAATTTTACTAATTATCTCAGTAAAATTTCGAGAAAGAAACATAAAACGTGCTCAATGACAATGATGTATTTGAATAAAAGATTTGGAATAGCTTATACACGGAGTAGTTTAGACCCTTTATTCCTCCCAAATATCAAATTTTATTCTACAAATATTGAAGGAAAATGTAAAATACAATCTTTATTCAAGATAGACTTCAATGAGATATATATTATACAACATTATTCATAGATATATATTTTATAACATGATTCATACAAAATAGAACTCTCAAAAATGGAGTTGTTATGAGTTGATTTTCAATTTATTCATTTATTAGTCCAAAGTTAGATGTATGATTCATATCACATTCTTGAATTCCTTAAAGATTTTGAATGAAATTTGAAGTATATGGTTTTTCTTATCGTTTTGATTTAATACTTATTTTTTTTCTAAATGAACAAGTGGGTTTTATTGTTTATGTTGAAGTCAACTTAAAAAATGCCTACCAGGAAGCCAATTTAAAGATTTTCTAATATACAACATGTAATAGGAATAATCCTCATTACAGAGTAAATGATATGGAAGCTAATTGAAGTCATTTTTCTTTCTCCAAACTACAGACGAGCCAAGATATTTAGGGACCATCATTTGATTCATCTAGCTAGTCAAATGCATCTCGAAGACCATCTCCTATGGACTACAATGAGAAAATTCGAAAACCTATTCTTTCCAAAGAACATATGACCTCTCAAAATCCTAGCATAGTTAGAACAAATTTCCAATCCAGAGCAAGTTAGAATTCAACGATGCTTTCCAATGAATAAAATCAATTGTCAAAAGCTTTCGAAATTTCCATGTTTGTGATTCCTTCAAGAGAACAACAATATTTATCTCTTAATTCATCAAGGCCTTCACTTGATATCATAGATGTGGTTAGAGATTAATTTCATAGAGACCCTCCAAAATTATCCACGGATGCAAGAGTCCGAACTGGGATAGAAGTAAACAAACTTAGCACCAAGTATAGATCTTGGGCAGATGGAAGGTTTAAAACTATGAGTAAAGAAGCCACCAACACATCACCAAAATATTTGCCAAAATAAAAAGCACATCTTCCAAGTTCATCATAAATATTTGCAAAACTCGTAATGGATACAAACATAAAAAGAGTTTCTCAGAACAAAAAAGAAGAAATAAAATATGCTTTTGAATCAAAATAAGCTTTGAAATTTACATATGATGGTACAAAAATTCCTAGAGAATTCCTTTTCCAATACAAAGATGCATTTAGGTCCTCTTTGAAACTGAGGTAAGCCCCCATGCTCTCGTTTGACAACCGAGCATATATTGATCAAAGAGGGTGCCTTTATGGAGAGGAAATTTAGAATGATAAGAAATTAATCCATGCAAATGGTTATCCCCATGAGCACCCAAAAGATAATTTACAGGATATGGGTTACGATATAAGCCGTTCGCCAAGTGTGGTTGCCCTCTTTATGGGCTTAGAAGGGATGCTCGAGTCAAATCCAACATCAAAAAAGGTTGAACTGAGGCTGTCAGCTTTAGAATCAAGGATTAATTATGACATCCGTCGTTCTAGATACTTTAAGGGAAATGATAGTTCTCAATTCATTTCCTCTATGAATGCTAAGAAAATCATCGATCACAAGGATGTATAAATATTCTATTTTTTTCACGTCATTTTTCGAGCAATGCTAAATATTTTGTGTGACTCAAAGTAGAAAACTTGTGTGGGGAACATGGTTACGTGAAGTTAAAGTACTGGAAAGTGTGCTATCCAGTTGATGTTTCTCCATGCAACCCCTTGTGGTTTAAAATGTAACTTTTCATTCATGATATGGGTCTACAATCATGGGCACTCAAGCGTTGTAATTAATAAATATCAGAAGAAGAGATTTATTGCTTCCCGTGCTAGGCTTAAAAGAAGATATTTTGTGAATGAGGACTAGAAAGGTGCAAACTTTTCGCAGATGGCAACATTGACGTACTTAGTGATATATTTTAATATCCACTAATGTAACATATATTCCTAGGAGTTCTGAGGACTAATTCTTTACCTATTTTCCTATCTTGTGGTGTTGATTATGGAGGAGGTGATCAGAAACAGAATTGGTGGCAAAAATTTGCTAAAAATGAAAGTGCTAAGAATCGCTCGAAACTATAATGACCACGAATTTCTCATCTCTCTGAATCCATCGCACTTCATTTCATCAAAAAATGACTATGTATGAGAAAGTTAGAGCCTACTGACCGCTTTTCCAAACAGGCATATTAAAAAAATAAAAAAGTCTAACAAGGTCAATTTTTGGTAAATTGACACTTTTCTACTTGTGGTTGGCCCAAATTTTTGGGCTACATGTCAATTTTTTTGGTCAATTGACACTTTTCAGCTTGTGGTTGGCTCGAATTTCTGGGCTACATGTCAAATTTTGGTTGGTTTGGGTCGGACCAATGAGGTCACGACACATTGCTAGCCTGGAAGCCACCACGTGCCCCCCAAAGGTCAAATAGAGTGGTTAATTTGTTGGACAAAAATTGTATAGAGGCATCGGGGTTCAACCCTGCGACCTCCCCACTGCTAGCGCCAAGCTCTAGCACCCTACTACATGTTCATTCTTAGCATGTAATGCTATCCACATATATTTATGTTTGACATTGATTTATGGCGGAAGGAAATGGGGCCAACCCCAACGCACAAGAGCACGTGACAGTGACCACATGTGGAGCTCCATTCTAAGCGGAGGATTAAGCGCTCAAACATGGATTTATTAACATTAATCACGTTTTATTAGCGCTAATCTAAAATGTAAATATGGATTAGTTAATCATGCAATTAGTGCTTTAAGCATGCTTAACTAGCGCTCAATCCTCAATTAACATTTAATTTGTGGAGTTGCTCCATTTTAGTTGGAACTGCTATTTTTAACTGCAGTTAGCCACTATAGCAGAGTAGTTAGTGGAAAAAATTGAAAGAGGCATAACATTTGCCCAAAGAGTCAAAATTCGAGGCATTCAGAACCAAAATAGGAGTATTGGGTGTCTCCCAGAGCCATTAGAGCAGGTTTGAGAACCATCAGAGCTCACAAAATGATTGTACTCAAACATTTGATCAAATAATAAAAGGGGGCAAGTGATTGAATCTGGTCTACGAAGACGTAGCCCAGGAGGGGTGAACTCCTTCATCACTGTTGTGTAATGTGTGTTGTGTGGTGATTATTTCCTGCAATTTATTTTGTTGTTTATGTGTTTTTAAAGCTAATTTACTTCATGAATTGCGCATAAAAAACACACAAATTTGACACATAAACTCTCTCATAAGCTTGCTATTTGACACAATCATTAAGCACACTTTTATTTTATACTGATGAGGAAGCTATCACATCAAAACGAGTTTGTCCATATTCAGGTCAAGTTGGTATTAGAGCACAGTTTAGCTCATTTTAGCCCAAGTTTATCTCAGGGTTTTCCAATGTTAGCTATAAAATTAGCTATTAGATTTGTATTTGTGCAAGGATAATTTAACTCTGTGAAAGTTTATGTGTGTAAGCCGAAGATAGGAGAAGGTCAAGAGTGAGGACCCAGCTCTCAAATCACAACAAAGAAGCTTTTTATGCATTACAAGTGTCATGGAAACTTCATCAAGTAATGTTTCTAATCAATATTCTTTAGCAAGACTCTTTGGTGAAGAGATGTTGCAGAAGCTCTTCATCATAAGAGATATGGTGCAAGATATGGTTGAAGATAGGAAGGAGAGAAGTAGTCTTCAAGAGTAGTTTATGGCCATGAAGGAGGAGAAGCAAGAGCTTCTTTAAAAGATGCATGAGATGGAGACTTAGCTCCATATTGAAATTAAACCCTAGAAAAGATGCATGAGATGGAGATTCAACTCCATTATGCCAAGGAAACACTAGCCAAGTATGTGCATCAAAATGAGGTATGCATATCAAGATTATCATCAATTTCCTCTCAAGATGAATGTTTTGGTGTTTTTGAAAGACACTAGAGGAATAGGGTCCAAATTGTCAAAAAAATGGGCTATGAAGGTAAGGGGTTAGGCAAACATGCACAAGCAATTATAAACCCTATTATTGTTGAGGGAAGGTCTAGGTACATGGGTCTAGGTTTGGTGAACAAGATGATGTAGAGCACTCAAAAAATATGGAGACGTTTGGAAATGTTTCAAGAAAGGCTTCCCATTAGAGAACTTTTGAGGTCTAAAATGGGCCTCCTAAGAAAATTATACAACCAAAATAAAATTTATGAGAACCAATAGGATTGAAGATGATGATGTCAACCATGGGGATGATTCACCATTTTTGGGGTAAAAAAATAAAAATATTAAAAATTAATAAAATAATAAACCCATTTTTTCAATTTTTATTTTCAACTTGTCTCCCTAAGGTTTTACTCAAGTTTCAAGCAAGAGTACTCCTTGGATGCAAAATTTAATTTCTCATCCAAGGAGTACCCATGTTGCATACTTTCGATGGACCCTACTACACGGAAAATGAGAAATACATGAAAAAATGTGATTACAATCACATTTTTCATGTATTTCTCATTTTTCGTGTATCAGGGTTCATCGAAAATATGCAACATGGGTACTCCTTGGATGAGGAATCAAATTATGCATCCAATGAGTGTTCCCACTCAAAATTTGAGTAAACCCATAAGGAAATAAGTTGAAAATATGAGTTTAAAGGTAGTTTTTTTCCCTCTAAAATTTGATGATGTAATCAAATATTATTTTATTATTTCCACTATTATTTTATAATTTCCTTTGGAGGCCCATTTTAGACCTTAAAATTCCCATAATGATTATATTTTCACTACCTCAAGACTGTGTTCGTGGAGAATACACCAGTTTTACACCCATTGTTGAAGAGATTTCTTTTATCCATGTAAGCAGTGGTTATGGACATCAAGAAGATGGAGAATGCTCCAAAGCCAAGGAGGCACATGAAGGTGTTCCAAGAAAGACTTTCATTATATGTTCATTACCTCAAACTTGTGAAGTTTGTGTTCACAAGGAATGAAAAATTTTTACACCCACTTTGCAAGAAGATGCTCATAAGCATGCAGCTAATGGAAATGGAAAACAAGAGGATGTTGAATAGGGTCAAAGGGGTCAATTTTTGGTCAAAATGGGTTTTCCCCTTACCATTGATGTGCTAACACTTGTCAGCTTGTGGTTGGCTTGAATTTTTGGGCTACATGTCAAATTTTGGTTGGTTTGGGTCGGACCAATGAGGTCACGACACATTGCTATCCTGGAGGCTGCCACGTGCCCCCCCAAGGTCGAAACGAGTGGTCAATTTGTTGGAAAAAAATTTTATGGAGGCATCGAGGTTCGACCTTGCGACCTCCCCACTACTAGCGCCAAGCTCTACCACTCTGATACATGTTAGTTCTTAACATGTAATGCTATCCGCACATATTTATGTTTGACATTGGTTTATGGAGGAAGGAAATGGGGACCAGCCCCAACACAGAGGACCACGTGGTGGTGACCACAGGGGGAACTCCATTCTAATCGTAGGTTTAAGCACTAAAACATAGATTTATTAACATTAATCACGTTTTATTAGCGCTAATCTAAAATTTAAATATGGATTAGTTTAAACACGTAGTTAGCGCTTAATCCTCACTTAATAGTTAATTTATGGAGTTGCTCCATTTGAGGCTGAACTACTAGTTTTAGCTATAGTTAGCTAGTTTACTGGAGTAGTTAGTGGAAAACATTGAAAGAGGCATAATGTTTTCCCAGAGAGCCAGAATTCGAGGTAGTCAGAACCAAAATATGGGTATTGGGGTGTCCCAGAGCCCTTGGAGCAGGTTTGAGAGCCATCAGAGCTCAAGAAATGACTATACTCAAACATTTGATAAAATAATCAAAGGGGCCAAGCAATTGAAGTTGGTCCAAGGAGACATAGCCCAGGAGGGGTGAACTCCTTCATCATTGTTCTGTAATATGTGTTGTGTGGTGATTATTTCTTGCAATTTATTTTTTTGTTTATGTGTTTGAAAACTAATTTAATTCATGAATTTCTCATAAAAGACATACAAATTTGACACATAAACCCTCTCATAAACCTGCTATATGACACAATCCTTAAGCACACTTTTATTTTATACTGATGAGGAAGCTAGCACAACAAAACTAGTTTTTCCATATTCAGATCAAGTTGGTAGCAGAGAAAATTTTAGCTCATTTTAGCCCAAGTTTATCTTAGGATTTGCCAAGGTTAGCTAGAAAATTAGCTATATTGGTTTTTTATTTCTGCAAGGAGAATTTAACTATGTGCAAGTTTATGTGTGTAAGCTAAAGAGAGGAGAAGGTCAAAATTGAGGACCCAACTCTCAAATCAAGGCAAAGAAGATTTTTATACATTACAAGTGTGATGGAAGCTTCATCAAGTAATGTTTCTAATAAATCTTCCTTAGAAAGACTCTTTGGTGAAGAGATGTTGCAGAAGCTCTTCTGTAGAAATTATACAAACATATGTATATCAATGGATTCGATTCGATCAAGCATTGTACTAAAGCTAGATATTGAGTCCTTCTACAAATCAATTATGGAAATTAAACATAATCGCCAATCACAAGATGTGCAGAAACAATCAAATCAAACCACAACACAGATAATTTACCGAGGAAAGCTTACTTCCCCCTCTATCATATATTGTATATTCCACAAGGAATCATGAAACAATTACAATGGACTCTTCTCACAAGAGTCTTTTATAATTTGTTAATCATCTCACACTGATCGAGACAAAACCAGGCGAACACTTAGCTAATTCTTAGCATGTCTTCAACCTTCCTTGTTCACGCAATTCCTAATGAATGTGATCCCTATTCTTTAGGAATTTCAACCTTCCTCAATTTCCCAGAGTATCATGGGAATCCTATGGTGTTTTAACTACATCTAGGCAACCAGATAATATCACAACTGATAGTTAACTTCCCTTTAACCTTTGTCTCAACTGGTTCTCCACTCGAACTGACATGCATGCAGCTATTAATATTAAATCATTAGTTGCATGGAAGATCATTGATTTTGAATTAAATAATATTTAATTCACTTGATCTCTCACTAGTGCAACAAACAATTACAACTAGTTCAACTGACTTTAACTCACCTAACTGAGTTAACTGATTACTCATGCATTAAACTAATGCACTTAACTGCAACTTGAACTATAAAACACATATAATCACTCTACATGCCTCACCAACTACTCTCAACTCGAAATTCATGAGCTAAATGAGTTTATCACACTCAATTAACTATTACAAGTGATTATGAGATAAGATTACATTTTATTGTCCAATTTAATTAAGGGATAGTTAAATTTGATACATATACAATTTGTTAAATAAATTGAATTTCACACTAATGTATCACTAGGACCCATCACTAGATGACCTGTGGTCCCACACTAGTGTAGGTGTTGTCATGTTGCTTATGGATGCCAATTGCACTGTTTCTTGTTTCAAACTTCAACACTCCCTCTCAACAAGAAAGGAATGTCCTTACATGCCCACATTCACCTCTTGCATGTGACATGCAAGTCTTGCATTAGACATGCAACTCTTGCATGTGACATGCAAATCTTGCATGTAACACTTCTCTATTGTTTCTCGCACTTGCAACTTTTGCATGTAACACTTCTCTAGTGTTTCTCGCACATGCAACTTTTGCATGCAACACTTCTGAAACTGAATAGCCTCCAAACAACTGAATCAATATAATGCATATGTCATCATATTCTTCTGACTTTTGGTACCTATTGCACATTTCTACTAGATTATTTGCATTGTTGACATCTGCATCCATGCACTTTGCACTTCTGCCAACTATGATCTACACTCGAGTATCAGACACCTATCACTTTGATTTATGTCCTCCTGAAATCTGACTGCATTAATATAATTGATCCTTCTACTGTTGTACTGTGGGCTCCACGTAGCCAGGTTCGATCCATGAGACGCACCATCTCTAGGACCTGCCCAGATTTCTTCTTGGGATTAATTTTGTACATCTCCCCACCTCACACCTAGAGGTATAGCTACATGAACTCCCTCTACCCATATGGCTTGAAATTTCTCTACTTGAGTGGTTTCTGCCACTCCATGATCCTCCACATTTGGTTGCTCCACATCTTGAGGTTCATTCTTTGGAACCAATAGTTCCTCATCTACATGCAAATCAAGCTCCCTCTCAAGGGACAATTTCATGGCTTTCTCACACTTCCCCATGGTACATTCCTTGCATGTTTCTATCTGCACAATATTACCCTTTGGAAGCTCCATATAAATATGATGCATGACCTTCAAAGCTCCATGGTGTAGATGGCCCAATATCTTGTGCCATAACTCACCCTCATTCTGACTCACCACTTTGTCTGCTTTACCCATCAATGTTGTCCAGCCATCTACATCAAGTTTATAGAGTTATTCACATGAATCCCAATATTCTTGGCTTGTCTTATTTCTTTGTGTCGAAGGAAAGCTTTTCCTTCACTAAAAACAACATCATAGCCTCTATCCTCCAACATTGCGACCGAAACTAAATTTTTCTTCAAGCCTGCTACATGCATTACATATTTTAATAAAAATGGTTTACCTGAATGTCTCTAGAAAGTAACTATACCAATCTTGATACTGCTATACCTTTCGTCGTCACCCATTTCGATATGAATCCAGAGGTCCTTCTCCTCCAAGCTACTGAAAAGTTATTTGTTTCACGCCATGTGGAAATATGCACCACTATCCAGGTACCACCCTAATTCCATCTCACTTGACACCATGCATGCGATTAGTGAGAAGTCAAAATCAAATTACGAGTTCAAAGACTCAGCAACTGCAGATCTTGAATCCTTCTTTTTCTTCTTCTTTTGTGGAAAATTAGTGGCATAATGTCCATGCTCGTGACAGTGAAAAAACTTCACTCTGGACATGTTACACTCCTTGCCTTCTTCGCCGGTCTCAGATTTGGAATAGGATTTCTTTCCCTTCCCCTTCTTCGCCTTACCAGCCAAGGCACAATTTAGATGAATATCCATCCCTAGTATTCTGCATGAATCCTTCTTGCACCAAATCCAACCAAAGTCGTTACCAGTATGGAAACTTCTCCCTCCCATTGAAAAATTCATGACAACTATGCCAACTCTTGGGAAGTCCTAGAAGAGCTAGGCTCACTAAGTCATTATCTGTGATAGTAATTCCGACGCTCCCAAGCTCATCCTGATATTGGAAAAACTTTGTTGAATATATCAGAATAGTGTCGCCTTTCTCCATTTTCATTTTCCTAACCTTGTCCTTCAGTGCCAATTTTCTATGATCATTGTTGCTCTGAAACAGATCTGTTAAAGCCTTTCACATTGCATATGGAGTCACTTTTCTATGGAGACTCGATACAATGTGGTCTCGTACTCCCTCCAGTAAGATCCTCCTCGCCCCTGCAACCTTCTTTTTATAAGCATCAAGATTTGTGGCATCTTCTATGACGGGTTTGGGAATGTCATTATCAATGAATTCTTTCAACCCATTTCCCTCCATTACTACCCCTATCCTATCTTTCCATGAAATATAATTGGAACTTCCCTTGAGTGCATAATCCAATCTCAAGCCATTGAAATCCATTTTGATCCCAATCTGCTTATCGCACCAAGAATACTTTTGCAAATTCAAATTCTATTAAGTCGAAAAATTAGCTTCTCCTCCACTATAGTGATTTCATGTGCTCTGATACCATGTAGGAATTATACAAACATATGTATATCAATGGATTCAATCCGATCAAGCAATGTACTAAAGCTAGATACTGAATCCTTCTACAAATAAATTGCAGAAATTAAACACAATAGCTTATCACAAAAAGTGCAGAAATAAAAATATCAAACCACAACACAGATAATTTCCTGGGGAAATATTACTGCTCAAAACCCCTCTATCATATATTGTATATTAAACAAGGAATCATGAAACAATTACAATGCACTCTTCTCACAAGAGTCTCTCCAATATGCTAATCATCTCACACTGATCTAGACAAAGTCGGGCCAACACTTAGCCAATTCTCAGCATGTCTTCAGCCTACCTTGCTTACGCAATTCCTGATGAATGAAATCCCTATTAATTAGGAATTACAGCCTTCGTTAACTGCACAGAGTATCATCGGCATCATGTGGTGTTTTAACTGCATATGGGCATCCTGCTAATATTAAAACTAATAGTTAACTTCCCTTTAACCTTTGTCTCAACTGGGTCTCCACTAGAACTGACAGGAATGCAGCTATTAATAGTAAATCATCACTTGCATGGAATATCATTGATTGTGAATTAAATAATATTTAATTCACTTGATCTCTCACTAGTGCAACAAATAGTTAATACTAGTCCAACTGAATTTAATTCACCTAACTAAGTTAACTAATTACTCATGCATTAAACTAATGCACTTAACTGAAAATTGAAATTGACTAACTACCCTTAACTCGAAATTCATGAGCTAACTGATTTTATCACACTCAATTAACTATTACAAGTGATTATGAGATAATATTACATTTTATTGTCCAATTTAATTAAGGGATTATTAAATTTGACACATATCTAATTTATTAAATAAATTGAATTTCGCACTAATGTATCTATAGGACCCATCACTACATGACCTATGGTCCCACACTAGTGTAGGTTCTGTCATGTTGCTTCTAGATTCCAATTTCATTATTTCTTCTTGCAAACTTCAACATATTCATCATGAGAGATATGGTGTAAGAGATGGTTGAAGATAGGAAGGAGAGAAGTAAGCTTCAGGAGCAATTGATGGCCATGAAGGAGGAGAAGCAAGAGCATGAGATGGAGACTCAAATCCAAATTACAAATGGAACCCTGGAAAATATGCATGAGATGGAGACTCAACTCCATATTGCAAATGAAACCCTAGAAAATATGCATGAGATGGAGATTCAACTCCATTATACCAGGGAAACCCTAGCCAAGTATGTGCATGAAAATGAGGTATGAAAATAAAATTTATCTTCAATTTCCTCTCAAGATTAATGTTTTGGTGTTTTTAAAAGACAATAGAGGAATAAGATCCAAATTGTTAAAACAAATGGCCTATGAAGGTAAAGGGTTAGGAAAACATTCACAAGGAATTATAAACCCTATTGTTGTTGAGGGAAGGTCTAGTTACATGGGTCTAGTTTTTGGTGAACAAGATGACGTAGAGCACTCAAAAACTATGGAGACTTTTGGAAATGTTTCAAGAAAGGATTCCATTAAATTTTCACTACCTCAATATTGTGTTCGTGGAGAATACAACGGGTTTACACCCACTGTTGAAGAGATTGCTTTTAGCCATGCAAGTAGTGGTTATGGACAGCAAGAATATGGAGAATGCACCAAAGCCAAGGAGACACATGAAGGTGTTCCAAGAAAGACTTTCATTACATGTTCATTACCTCAATCTTGTGAAGTTTTTGTTCATGAGGAATGCAAACGTTTTAGACCCACTTTGCAAGAAGATGTTCATAAACATACAACTAATGGAAATGGAAAATAAGAGGATGTTGAAAGCTCTAAATCCATTGAAGTTATTTTTGGTATTCCGAAGAGAGCCACTACCTCATCAAATTCACCTCCTCAAGAAGGTGACAAATGTGAATGTGAAAGGTATAAATTTGCCTTTAATCAAGTTGATTTTCATTATGATAAACATGGAAAATCCTCACATAATATTTGGAGAAAATTTACATGTTCCTTTTGTGGTTTGAATAACCATACTGTTTAGAGGTGTTGGAAGAAGATAGCCATACACTAGAAACTTTCAAAACAAAGGAGATAGAAAGCCAAAGGTCCAATGGACAATGCCAACTATGTTGAAAATAAGATGCAATTATTTTTCACTCATTGCCATAAGTAGGGTGATCTTGTAGACAAGTGTTGGACTTTGTATCCAACAATTCATCCACGACATTTGAAGAAGGTGGAGAGAAATTTTGACAAGAGTGGAAAAGAGGATTCCATATTTGATGTGGGTCATGATGATACACATGATGAAGTGCAGCTAAAAGACGCACCATTGAAGTGGTTTGGAAAGAGATGGTTAAAGTTCTTAACCAATTAAGGCCTTGCACTTCTTTTGATAATTGTTACAAATCTTGCCTTATTGATAAATTTCCTTGTTATCTGAATGCATTTCTTTTCTCTTGAAAGTATGTTGCATATTGCATGAAGCAAGATGTTGGAAAAGTAGAGTTGTGTTGACTCACTTAGATGCAGCAAAGATTGTAATTTATAGTTGCAATTTGCATGTGAATGCAGTTATTTTTCTCTAGAATGCATGTTGCATGTTTACGCTAGGAAGGTGTTTGAAAGTGGAGTATGTTGACTCACTTTATTGTAGCAAATTTGGTCATCTCATCTCTTTAAGTACTTGTACATACCAATGGGATTATTGTACTTGTGATTGTACTTGCGAGAGAGTTGAGCATTGTATACATGCATGAGAGTTTGTGTGTGTGAACAATGGAATTTTTGATAGTTTCATTGTGCTTGAACATGCGTGAGTGATTGACTTGTGTTGGTTGATTGCTTTGTTAACATGTATGTTGTCAACTTTAGAGTGTTGATCATTTGCACATGCATGAGTGATCAACTTGTGTTGGTCGATTGATTTTTACATGCATGTCTTATTGACTTGGAAGATTTGATTTATTCTCCAAGGATGAAAGGGAGATGTTGATGAATTGTTTCATGAGATGTAAAATTCTTGTTTTTTTGGGAAAATAATCGTCAAGTGTTGTACATGCTTTTGTTTGACTTAAGAGTCAATGGTTTGAAGACGCATGTTTTGTCCAATTGTGTTTGTTCGATGGGTTTTTACACCAATATGTAAGAATATATGGCGATGTTCATAGGATGTGACATTTGTTGCTTTGAAGGAGCAAAAGGAAGAGGTCATCAAGTTGTCTTTCTTGCATCATGTGTTTTTCAAGTTAATGGTTTTACTTGTGATAAGATGTACCAGGATTTTGGAAGGTCCACTCTTGAGCGAGAGGCTCATGATTAGCCTTCATTCTCAAATCATGGCCTGAGCAACATGTAAATACTATAGGATGATGTAATCAAGAATTGGAAAGAGAGACAAGATGACAAAAGACTGCAGCAAAAACATGAGCCTTTTTTTAGACCATATGATGCATGATGCCAAGAAGCGAAAGAGATGGCAAAGAAATTCTTCCAGATGTGGAATTTGGTATCATGGAGGTAAAAGAATGGTTGTTTCATTTCTAGTGATTATTGATATTTGAATTCATTGTTGTATTTCACTCAGATGGGCTTAAATTGGAAAAGATTTTCCAAGGAGAACCTTTCATCCAATGTATGTTTATGTAAAGGAGGAACATAATTCGCAGTAGGAAGACCATCAGTCAAGCTTTCTAGGCATAGAGAGATCGCTTTGTCATAGTGATATGTTTTTCATTTGTCAGCATGAAGCCAGAAAGCCTTCAATATTGGTTGAAGTACCAAGCCATTTGCAAGAGTAGGCATATCAAGGAACCAAAGTGGTTGTCATGAATATTTTTCCAAGTAGAAACAAGTTGATAGAACTTGGAAAGGTGAAAAGGATTAAACTCTCATCATATAACTAGATTTTGTGGGTCAAAAATCCTTTCAGTAGGAAGGAGTGATCGGAAACTTAATTGGGGGCAATAATTTGCTAAAAAATTAAAGCGCTCAAAATCAATCGAAACCAAAACGACCGCGAAGTGCCCGTCGACCTGAATCTAGTGCACTTTGTTTCATCAAAACCGACTTCGTATGATAAATTTAGAGCATGTCTTCCATTTTGCCAAACAGGAAAATTTAAAAAAAAAAACTCAAACAGGGTCAAAAGGATCAATTTTTCATCAAAATGGGTTTTTCTCCAGCCAGTGATGTGCTGATACTTGTCAGCTTATGGTTGCCCCGAATTTCTAGACTAGATGTTAAATTTTGAATGGTTTGGGTCGGACCAATGAGGTCACGACACGTTGCTAGCTCGGAGGCCAGCACATGCCCCCCAAGGTCGAAAGGAGGGGTCAATTTTTTGGATAAAATTTTTATGGAGGCATCAAGGTTCGACCCTGCGACCTCCCCACTCTCCGTGCCAATCTCTACTACTCTGCTACATGTTAGTTCTTAACATGTAATGATATATGCACATGTTTATGTTTGACATTGATTTATTATAGAAGGAAACGGGGGCCAGCCCCAATGCATAGGACCACACGATGGTGACCACCGGAAAAGCTCCATTCTAAGTAGAGGTTTAAGTGCTAAGATTTATTAACATTAATCATGTTTTATTAGCGCTAATCTGAAATTTAAATATGGATCAGTTTAAACATGCATTTAGCACTTTAAGTGCGCTTAACTAGCACTTAATCCTCACTTAATAGTTAATTGACGAAGTTATTCCATTTTAGGTTGAACTGTCAGTTATAACTATAGTTAGCCAGTTTAGCGGAGGAGTTAGTGGAACACATTGAAAGAGGCATAACGTTTCCCAGAGAACCAGAATTCGAAGTAGTCATAACAAAAATAGGGGTATTGGGGGTGTCCAAGAGACATTGGAGCAGGTTTGAGAGCCACCAAAGCTTAGGAAATGACTTTACCCAAAAATTTGATCAAATAATCAAAGGGGCCAAGCGATTGAAGCCGATACAATGAGATGTAGCCCAGGAGGGGTGAACTCCTTCATCACTGCTGTGTAATGTGTGCTGTGTGGTGATTATTTCCTGCAATTTCTTTTATTTTTTTATGTGTTTTTAAAGCTAAATTTAATTAAAAGACACACAAATTTGACACATAAAACCTCTCATAAACTTTTTATTTGACACAATCCTTAAGCACACTTTTATTTTATATTGATGAGGAAGCTAGCACATAAAAACTAGTTTGTCCATATTCATATCAAGAGGGTAAAACATAATTAGTAACACTATTAGATTCATGTGCTCTAATAGTGATTTTTTACATCACATCTATCATTTATACTCATAGGACTTTCCATAATTTATCCTCTTCTTTCTGGACATGAATGTAGGTTCTTATGTTGTAGATTATCTATTACTGCCACTTCTATCTTGGATTAATAGTTTTCATACACTTTATTACTTCCATGACTTGTCTTATAATTGAATTTAAGAAGAATGGAAGCATGTAGTACTTGCTTTAGTTCATTAATATGTGTGAATATATTATTATCAATAAAATTAAAAGATGGACATAAGCATGTAGTACTTGCTTTAGACACCATAATTAACATGGCATCCATGCTAGACATTAATAATATTTATCCTAACAATTGAAAATAATTTAACAGAATGAAAAAAGGATTAATAATAGTGATTGAGATGTTATTTTTTGGAATACATATTTTATTAATGATGGCTAGAACTCTATCTTAATGTAAAACCCAATTTCCTATTATGCTATTGACTTACGACATTTCTTTTACAACATCTAATACAATTGCTAATTATTATTATTTTCTTTAATGTTTCATTATACCCACCACTACAATATTTTATCTAACTCTTCACCTAAAAAGTATATTTAACGATTGAAATTAAGAATCCTCAAAACAAGGTCTTGAAATAAAAATAATATTTTAATATTGAAGTAGGAAAATTTGGAGAACAAGATTCTTATTTCTATCCCATGAAAAAAGTAACTAATATTAATGTTAAAATTATACCAAAGAAAATAAAAATTAAAAGTTTACATTATTAAAATAAATAAATAAAACTTTTATCAGTTAAAGTTACTATAGTCAAAAGTTATTTTTAACCATTTCCAAAAATAGTATGCGAAGATAATTCTCATCTAAGTTATTATTAAGAAAATGTGTAAGGATATAAAATACATTTTTCTTGAAATGTTATACATGTGTAACACTAATTTCAAATTTCAAATATTTTAACAATATCCATTTTCGAACTTTTTTTTTCTAAGTAAGTTCAAGCAATTTCTATTAAATTTCAAAAAGAGGAGTATATCAGTGCTTGTCCTATGCTCCTAGCTTACCATATTGGAAACTAGACTAGTGGTAAAGATTCAAAATTTTCACATTATATATCCAATCATTTATAAGACAATATCTTAAACTAAAAAGAGTGACTAACTAAAATATATTTTCTTAGTTCAACTTCATAAATTAAAACATTTTCATAACAAAAATAGAAGAATAGTAACTAACTTACCCAAGCATGTCAACCTCATGGTGATTCCACCTAGATTGGTGGAGGAGTGTCACTTTCTCCTTCATTAGGGGAGAACATGATCTATCTTCCTAACTCTTGGCTAAGAAAAATACCTTTCTATTTATCTTTTCAAAATTTTCATCATTTCTTTCATGTAGATCAAGATATTTTTCCGAGTACTAGACCTTTAAATAAAGACTCTAATCATAAGTGTTTTAACATGCCAATAGAGGTTCAGTGCTTGGTTGTACAATGTTTGGTACGATCAAGTGAAGGAATCAATTTCTAGGATACATTGACATGTCTCTCTTCTTGCATGATTGTCAAGGATTTATCTGCATTATTGTCTCACTTATTCTTCAATCTATGCAATTGATCATCACACTATCTCATGGATCACTTTGAAATAATGAGCCATAGCTCCTCGAGTGCCATCCTACACACAAATTTGAGGCGAGGATGTGGCAGGTGGCTCAAAACTCATGCAGTGGGTTTCCCTACCCCTTCTTCTTCCTCTACGACTTGCAAAGGCTATGTACCTAGCCGTTAATGGATGGGATAAGGTGTGATGGTCTTGACCTAAGAATGATACAAAAATCCAAGATCCAATTGAGGGAACTATGCACAAAAATAATATAAAATTCCACCTTATGTAGGAAATACCTTTGAACCAGAAGGAGTAAACATTATGACTTTTATGATAGGAGAATGTCTACAGAAAATTACCATAAACTAGACCAATCAGGCAATGGTTTTCACCGGAATTACGAAAATTAGGAGAAAGATAAATCCATAAGAGCTAAGACAATGGATAAAATAGGACATATGAATGGGTAGATAATCTAACCCATTGCACTAGAGAGCCTTAGACCTAAAACAGTAACAAAGATAATTTCAAAATAAGAACCATTTGAGTGTGGAATTACCATAGTTCCAATCTTTTAAGCCTCATGGATTACAAGTTGCAAATAAACCTAGTTTGGTCCTGAAAAATCCAACTTTAACTCTCTAACCTAGATAGAACTCATAATAAGTACATTATTGTTGATAATAATGTTGCGTGTAGGCCCTCCAAAACCAAACTAAACAAGAATTGTAGTTGTAGAACCATAAACAAAGAACATGAGAATTCCTTGGCTAATTGCAATTAATTAAATAACTTATTAGTAGTCTCCCATGTCACAACTTCCACTGATTTGTATACCATTAGGAACTTTCCTCTCACAACCTCATCTTTAGCCATCATTTTTTGTCATAATTCCTTTTTCCTACCATCATGTTCGGCGTAATTATAATTTTATCAAGGTCGAATACTTAATCCTAAGTGATCGTTCTCCAAACACCCATCTTCCGATTCCTCTACTACCTAAACATACTTATTTATGATTTAAGGAAACACATGAGAGACGAGGGTATACCAACGATCATATTATACTTCGTCACTTTAGCTTTTTGGTGACATTAATGAGACATAACAAAACACGCCGACCGCGCCCATTTGTCAAACTATGTGCCCAATTCTTTATCTTTTCGAAGGCCGCAAATCACATTGATTTGAGAAAATGAAGATGACGTGGGCAGCGCAGCTTGCGTGTGAAGTACGGCGGCAAGGAAACATAGCTATTTTCAACGTCCCCTTCGTGGCATCAATATACACGATAAGCGTGGCCCCATTCACTTCTTTCAAATAGAAACTGCAATTATGAGCCACGCTATACACTTCTAACTTGTATCAAATTGAAACTCGTATTCTTAACCACTATATGCACAGATGGCCTTCAACACGGTTGGATAAGGCCATCACCTCACCTCACCTCACTTCAAAATTCAAAACTTTTGGTGACGCAACATTTCAATAAACAGAAAGCTCCCAGCACATAGAAAAACATCTATCAACATGTTTTGTCCAAGATGTTTTCTATTAGGTTCAAAACATTATCAACACTCGCATATGTATTGGGAACATTATCAACAAAATTCTTCATATCGTTTAGATAGTCTTATCTTCTTTCGTTAGAATTAAATAATTTTCACTAAGTTTTAGAGATTTTGTTGTTTTTATTAGAGTTAATGAGAGAAATGTATTGTTTCAATGTATTATAGTTCCATTGTATTATTATAGAGAATGTCGTTTTCTAATAAGTGTGACTTGTAACCACATAGGTTTCATTATCATCTAGTTGTAATTGGTTGTTATGGTTATCCATTGGACAACTCTTATTATTATAAATATGGAACACTATTGTGTAGATAGAAGTATTGTTACAACCCATTTTGTTCTCTGTTTGTAAATACTTCTATGAATTGTAATTCATGTAAATGATGTGGACATGTAAGCATTGACTAGTTGAGAGAAGCGGACACAAATTCAAAAGTCCAGGTAGGAGTTTCTTGTTAACCCAAGCCACTATATTTATTTCACCACCTATCTCCCCGATGAATTTGTCGCATTGCCAGTGCAAGCACTGAATTCAAGTTTGGGATTCCTAAGTGAAGGATGAACCTATGCAGTCCTGATTATCATGGAATGTGCGGGCATGGTCAACACGCAGGGAAGGGACATGAAGCAAAGTCCCAATAGGAGACATGGGAGATATTATGAAATAGTATGTGGAAGGTTGTGCAAGTGTGCAGGTATGCTCAGTGGAGCAACGCATATGTGAAGAAGCTCGTAGAATGAAAGGGAAATGAATGTTGAAGATCAAGAGAATGCATAGAGAATAATTGGCAATGGATATAAATCTACCAAGGAGAAATAACCTTTTCTAGCATGTGTTCCGTTTTTTAGATAGTATTCCTTATGTTTTGCTAAGGCCAATGTGTGTGCCTAAGAATAGATTAGCCAGTGAGATTTTAATGGAATTGAATCATCCAATAATAACCATAGGGTTGATCAACCAATAGGGTTCTAGCTGAAAGGAATTGATAAAATACTAAGTGCTAGCCTTAGGGCTGATAAACCACTTATGTGCTAGGTTAATGAGCTGAAAAACCACTTGAGAGAATGAGACACCTAGGTGCTAGTTGGAAAGAACTGATAAACCACTTATTTTTTAGTTCAGTAAGTTGATGAACTACTTGAAAAATCGAGACACCCAGGTACTAGCTGAAAGGAATCGATAAACCATTGAGTGTTATCCTTAGGGCCAATAAACTACTTATGTGTTGGTTCAATAAGCTAATAAATGAACTAGATAGTGGGCTCTTGACTCCTACAATGCTAGCTTAGTGAAGCAATCGATATAAAGTCACCCATGCATTGTATTCATCCTCTTAGAATTGAATTACATCTCACTAAGCCTTGGGTGAATCCCTATGAGTAAATTTTTTGGGGTAGAGGTCATTACGGTGATTTCTGCTAGAGGAAGTTGATAAACCACGTAGAAAAGGGAATCCTCATCTTGATTATTGGGTTGACTGGTTTTGGTATGAATACCCTTGAGCACTTAAGTCCTCAAACTACGAATCTAGCTCGAGGGTTTTCAAGTGAAAGAAATATTGTAGTGCAGTTGGCCTATGGTTTGGTGGAGAGTTGAAGTTCGTCCCTTATTTTCCGGTCATTCAAAGATATACAAATAAGTGTGCTTACTTATACTTATGTTTCGCTATGAATAATGGATGATGTTGTTATGTGTTTTAACATTGCATGTATATCAACGTTGATTACATGGGGAATCATTGTTCCTAATTGTCTGTGATGAGATGGTTATGTGAATTTCACTCCTGTTTGTCAAAGTTTAGAAGCCTACGTATGGATGTGTTGGTACTATAATGAGTATGGAGCTATTTATATGATCATGTATGAATTCTTAATATGCTTAGTTCAATTGTTACAATGTATGCAATTCATAGTTTAGCATGATATGGATCTTATGGATTGTTGTGCTTAAGAATATTGAGAGGAGAAGATTGATGTTTTCCATGGTGTGACGTATCGGTAGATATGATACAGTCAGATTGGGACCCATTATGTGATTGTTATAGTGTTGTTGTGTTGAAGTTATAGAGAACTACTAGATATAGTTTGACTAAATGTTGATTGCTAATATTATGCATGTTATTGAATCTATTTATTGTATTTATAGCTTGAAACAGTGTCATAAATATTGGAGATGGAATGAAGGTTTGATTTCTATAAAAATCAATTTTTTGAGTAGCACAATGCGATTTTGGACTAAGTCCCTAGAAATTCCCTTAGAATTTCGAAGTCTTTGTATTGAACAGAACCAGACTTATGTCCCAGTTCGGATGAGCCTTTAACATGATTCTATATATCTGAGTCGAATACAAGGTGGGCTCAACATATGTATTCGGAAGTCTGAACATCCATATCGATTACCATTTGCATTTGCATCGAGGAGTTAGACTCAATTTCATCCGAATTTGCACGCAGACCAGATCTCTAATAGAAATATAAGTGTGGCTCTTTGGCGACAACTTAGCATAGGCGGAGGGCCAGATGCACTTTATGTCTAGCAGATGTATCCAAGAACTTCGAACATTCGAGGATTAGGACATTGCGTTATTATGTGAGGTCTTGCGTATGGTCAAGGCCCAGTTAATTGATGTGGAATGGAAGAGAAGCAGATGTATCCATGGACTCGGCATTTGTTGTCCCGCAACCAAATCCTCTACATTTTAGCTAAAATAAAGGGCCCTATATCATAAATTTTGGAAAAATCTCCCTTTAAATTGCACTTGACTGCTTGATGATTTTTCCTTTTCTTCATTACTTGGCTTTTACACTTTTGGATCTTTCAGGGTTTAACATGATGATATAATTTGGTGAAATTACATTCATTATTTATGGGATCAGTGTGTTATCAAAGGAATTTTCTTTCATGTATTTTCCCATATGAATATTTTTTAGTTTGGTCATTCCATGCTCATTATTTTTATTTCAAGTCAATTGATATCTCTTTTCATTTTGGCTTAACACTTGATCAGATTTCATCAATGGTCAGGTATGCAAATTTTGTAACCAATGGAATATAATAGATGTTATTTCAAATGATACATCCCATAGTATCATGTTTTTGCACATATTTTTCTTTGATGTTTGGGCTTATTGCTTTGATTGTGTGGTGTTGAGAGGTTTCCCGACTTGCTTTTTTATTTTCGAAATTTTTTCATTGAATAAAATTTTGACGTATGCCACTCATGATTTGAAAGTTTGATTTATTTTGACATTTTTGCACCTTTATTTGACGAATTCCTTCTTAGATTTGGTTGGTCTTGGTTTAGCTTTGACTTCTTTTGACATTCCCATAACCTAAAAATAAGTAAAATAACTTGTAAATAAACTGTATACTATCACATATTTAAATTTTATACATTTTAAATGTTATGGTATATAACTCTGTATATATCAAATATTATAAAATTTTATTTATAAACCTTCTAATATATTAACTTACTATATGTAAATAAAAAATTTTTCTTTATAAACCTTGTAATATTAACTTACTATATGTATCATAAGAGATACATATAAACCTTGTATGATACATATAGTAAGTTAATATTACAAGGTTTATAAAGAAAAGTTATATATATATTAATATACTTTTTTTTACTACTCATGAATTCGAACGGAAGATAAGAGATTACAAATTTCCTCTATAATATTGCAAAATGGAAATCGCAATTCAGAAACACATGCAATGACATGCAACCATAAAAACCACAAGAACACAATGATTTTACAAGGGAACCCAACTGGGATCAACCCCTCCACTTCTTTTCATTAGTCAGATGAGAATGAGAAACTATTACAATGTCTTGACTCAATACTGAAGCACACCCTGCACTGTAAACCTATTCTCCTGTTGACTATCCTACTCTGGCCAACACTTAACCAATTTAAGGGCCCAAATTCCTCCTATTTCCTTGCACAATTTAGGTTAAATTATGCTCCTAAATAATAGGGGAATTCCCTATTTCCATTTGCAATCCAAAGGAATTGATCACCTGCATCAATGTCAAGCCTATACACTCAACTAGTATACAATTGATAATTACAATGTGCCTTTTCCTCCACTCTAGCCAGGCAATTCGAATTCCATGCATGTTTGGGATATTTTTATTTAGTTGACTATTTTAACTAAGAGATCACCGAGTTAACAATAGTTCTACTACTCAAGAGACCTTCAACTGACTTAGCTAATGACTTGACCTAAATTAACTCAATTCAACTAAAAATAACTAAACTAGATTGCTAATTTTTAGCAATCACTACAAGAACAAGTATAATCCAACCCTATAACTCGAATTTATTGAGTTAACTAGTAGAAAAGGCCATGTCACTCTACCTCACTTCCATCCAAGTCATCTTTCTAATGGGGAAAATTGAATTACTCAATTTGACTATGGAAAACGTAAAATTGAGCCTTTCTTGCTATAATATGTAACAATCCCTCTTACAAAGAAAGGGATTTTGCACCACACATATACTGCACCTATGGGATTCAAATTTTCCTCTTAACAATAAATTTGTCAAGATATTTGAGTCCTTCTAATCAGGTTGAATGTATTGTAGCATCATAATGCTCCTATGCATACAATGTTGTAAGTGATGGTACATCATATAAATGTTCTTGGACCTATCATGAAATACTGGATTCTAAGAGAGTTTAATAAAATTTTGATTATCACAATAAATCATTGTCAGATCCATCTCCTGACTAAAAATACTCACAAGTATTTTCGTCATCCATATGGCTTCACATGTTTCTTGAATTGTAGCCATGTTTTCAGCCTCTTGTGAGTTGAGTGCCACAAACCTTTGTTTCCTACTATACCAGGAAATAGTTGCAGACCCACCACTAAAGATATCACCTGCATCAGTGAAGCCTTGGAGCTTCACTCGCTATGTCCTCTAGTACCATAACCCATACTCGGTTGTGCCTTTGACTTATCTTAAGTCATTCTTTGTGTAATAGATCTGACCTGCAAATATATTAAAATGGAAAATACTCCCAATAACTTCAAGAACAAAGTATTCAAGCTTTAGATCTTTATTAATAAGAAAACCCTTGAGGTAGGGTAACACCATACAAGTACTCCTTAAGGAAGGAGATCACTCCACATGTCATATGCTTATCAATACAATAATCCTTTACATCCTCAATGGAGAGTCTGTAGCCTCTATATAGCCTTCATACATACAATACCATAGGTAATTACCATGGGTCATACATCCAATACCATGAGCTTATTACATTATTTCCTAACTACTTGTGGTCGCTTGAAAATGTGGGTTAACCACTTTATTTATTAATTATGGCCCATGTATTTATGATCCTGACATTACATTATTTCCTTGGGTACCTTCCTCTGTACCACATATGATCCCCTTAGGTATACTACATTCCACCCCCCTTAAACATGTTTCATCCCTGAAACATGACAAGAACACAAATAATAAGATCTACCCAAAAGATTAGTCCACTGGCACCATGCACATGCATCAAGCCATCCTATGATGCCTCTCTCTCTTGAGATGGATGCTGGTTATAGTGGTTTCTCTACATTGATGAGTTGTGGGTGGTTCATCAGTTGTTGTCCTTGTTACTAAATATTTGCCATCTTGCTGGTTGTTGTCTTACTGGGTGATGCAGATGGTGATATGCTAAAGCTTGAAATGATGCAGTATCTTTCGTTAAATCCTCTACTTTTTGTGTCTGAGTGGTGTCTGGTGCTTTTTCTGGTACCTCCACTATTGGTGTCTGAGTGGTTCCTAGTGATTTTTCTAGTACCTTGTTTGATGGTTGTGTGTTCTTATCAACCATCAAAGGCTCATCATCCGATATGTCAGTGTCATTAGAGGTTTGTGCTTACACCTCTCCATTCTTTTCCTGGTTTCTAATGGAAATATCCTGCAATGTAATTTTATTCTTTTTATACGAGAGCTTCAGGAATTTCTTCCGTACATTAATATTGACAATACACACAGATTCCATCCAAGGGTAGCCAAAAAAACATCCACATTATCCATATCTTAAGTATAAAAATAAGAATGCAACACATACTTATCCATAGAAATCTTCAAATCTTTATAAATTTTTACCTCCTCATTATCAACCTGCGTTTTTGCAACATGTTTTGCTGAAACTTGTAAATAATATGGGGTATACCTAGGTCTACTACACTTTGTTACCTTCCAATACAACTTGGTAGGTTTCACCACAGATTGACTAACCTAATTAACTATATAAAATATGTCAAGCATTATGTTCACCAAATACATTGGGGATCACACAAGTTATCTGTAGATGTGTTGTAGTCACTGCAACAACCCTCCAAAATTTATTCCCTTTAAAAATTTTGGAACCCCTACACTAATTCCATACCTTTCACTTACCTCTAAACCTCTACTTGACATCGTGGTAGTAAGCCAAGTATCCTGGGTATTTCACAAGTACTACTCTCCAGGACTTAATGTTCATCTTCTGCCTAAGTTGCATGTCACACAAAATGAGCTTTGATGTAGTGAAAAATCATGACATGAGACCTGCCTTCTCTTTGACCAAGTGAAGTAGAAAGATTTCAACTTATAATTTTGTGAACTTTCATTACCTTGCGACCATACGACTACGTGACTGGGTCGCCAAGTCGCAACATAAATTCTCACTCAGTCCCACAACTATGCATCCTTGTCCTTGGAGATCATTGGGTCATTAGGTCCCTAAGCCATAAAGAGATGAGGACATATGCCTCGCAACCTTGTGACCTGTGCGACTTAGCGACACCTTGGTCCCTACACGTGTGACCTTTTCTGTATAAAAAATTTATCAATTGGTTCATTTTCCAGTTTCATTGGAGTGCTCAAGAAACAAAAAGGCTTGCTGAATAAGAGAGGCGCATAAATTCCTCCAAGTAGGTGACCTTTCCTCTCCCCTGCAATAATTATTATTTTCCATTTGTCCCCATCTGCTATTAGGACCTATGCCTTCCCTGATGGGAGGGCTTTATGCACCATTCTTCAACCCCTCTTAGCTGATTTTTGTACTACAACCCTCCAATTAAGCATTTTCCCATCTAACCCCCTCTCTTCCTAGGTAGCTAGTCCCATCTCTCACCCATTCATGTTTTCCCTCTTAGTGACTTAGGTTTTGGATACAATGAAGCCCAAAGGCCATGTTTTTAGCTTCAACTCCTCCACCAAGCCAACCTATAGAAAAAGTTGCACAAAAGAAGATGTGATAGGCCAAACAATGCAACCTGATGACTAACTAGACCTCACGACCTCCCTTATTGCACGACCAAGCAACCCCTGTGACCCTAGGACTATTGTGACTCCTGTGACCTACCTACACATGAGACCTATGTTATCTCTGACTCCCACGACTTGAAACTCATGCGACTTACCAAAATCTGTGACCTAGCCAACCCAAGTCGCTAAGTCACTTATTTTCTCCTCTGATTTCTTCTAACCCCTATCCTATGCAACCCAATGATCTCTTCTAAAAATGAATCCTCCCCGAGACTTTTCCTAGTATTCTAAAGACTTGATTCCTGATTTTCTTTTGGTTTTATGTTATTCATGCCGTCTCTCTCATCGTGGGATTTCTTGTTTGACATGCCAGGTGACTTCGACCTCGAGTGTATTTTATATCTTATTTCTCTAGAGAGATGACACCTCTAGTAGTTAGGCCTTCATTGAAGAACATTTAAAGCAACATCTAGGAAAGCTATCAAGGCCCACCGCCTCCTATTTACAAATACATCGCATGCAACATCAACAAGGGAACCAAACTCTCTTGATTCGACGTATATGTATAGTTTTCTAAGTCAAACATCCCTGAGGACCAAGAAGACTACAAGGTATGCCTCAATGCCAAGAGGTCTAGTATCCAAAAAGTGGCCTCACATTCACTTGTATTCCCATGTGTAGAGACCATCGATTGGATTATACAAAATAATGATACAAATTGGTGGGTGGTAAGTGTTAGTGTCCAAATTTTCAGTGATCAAATGTAATCTTTCATATTTACTTGGTAGTGGTCCTAGGTCAAAATTTCATATTTCAAGTCAATTTTCATATAAACGTTTATTCACTGAATGTGTCTAGGTATGAAATGCTACTCCTTTCACTCTGTTCATGCTCATCATAATCTCAGAGGTCATTTCATCCTTATATCATCTAGGTTTTGATTTCCTTCGTCACACCTTCATCTAGGTCAGAGTCTAGGTCTCATTTGTTTCACCACGATAAGAGTCAATTATGTCATAAAAGAAGATGAAAAAAATATCATTTTCACCATACAAGTCATCTACATAAGCAGTTATCAAAGATAGGGAAATAAGTAAAGATATACTCTCTTCTCACCATCATACTGTAGAGCTGCCAAGGGTTGAGTAAAAATAAGAAAAATTGTGTCAACACTACCCACACTATGCTTTTGGTGTGATGCGCAGGTGTTGTGCAGGTGCTGCACTACACTTCTTAAGGTGCTATTATTTTGGTATTTGAGTTCCAAATCAGTTCTCCAAGGTTTGAAACCACTGCACAAAGATTCATATACCTCCAAAACTTGTAAGTGCACACCCTCCATACCTCTCTCAAGTCAATTCATCAACAAAATCAGTGGTTTCATTCATTAGGTGATATCCACAACTTTTTTGGTCTTTTCATATTTTACTTGTTTCAACTAATAAAACCCTACTCTAACAGTCTAAAAACTTCATACAACATCCATACATCATAGCTTAATACGCCCTATCACTCACAACCTTCCTTTCCATCAATTTCATCAAAACCCTAATTTACTACATTTTGGCAGAAAACTAGGAAATTCCTATGTTTTGATCTTTTGGCCACCTTCCTCATGCCCATTTCCAGAAATTTCACTTGTAGTGTAAAGAAAAATCATTGCCCTACCTCCTCAATTTTTTGGGGAATTTTCCTTAGCTTCCTTACACCTCATCTCATCCCCTAGAGTCACCCTATCCCTATCCCCTATTTTTACAAAAATCCATCTCCCCTACCCATTTCATCTAGCTAGGGTTTTATCTCATTGAAAAACACAATGGAGGGAGAAAATAAAATTCATAAGGGATGGCACCATTCCAGGTTTGATCCAACTCAGATCCATGGTATCATTTTTAGAGCTTTGTGATTAAGCTAGGGTTTACATTGGACACAAGGATAATTTTTCTTCAAAATCATTTTCTAAAGTAATGGAGATGAATTTTATAAATGTGAAAGATTTGTTTGTCAATAATAGGACAAAAAAAACTCTTTCAATTTATGCACCAGTTTTATTATTTGAGATAAATGCCAAAAATATAGTTGCTCCTAGTCATTTTCTGCACTTTTGAACAGGTTGTCTTGAAGTCATTGTTTTTGGGGTTTGGAGCAGGGGTTTGCAGTGCTTGATGACCCCATTGTGTAGCATACATCCTAATATGTCCAACCATAATACTTTCAGCCCACAATTCCTTTGGGAAGGCCTCCAAAATACCTCTCAAAGTGGTGTGACACTTTTGCTGAGAGCGCACTATGCTTCTGCAAATTTTAGTGATCAACTTCAAACTTGGATTCTGAGCAAATGGTAAAGTATTTTGGAAAAATAGAAGAAAGAGTTGTTAAAAACATACCAGAGAAAAAAAATGTCTCTCATTTTTGAAAAAAAAATTATGGTAAGAGAGATATTGATCCATCTTTGAGCCCTATTTTTGCAGAAAAATTTGGAAAATTTTGGATTTTTGGCAATTTTGACAAATTTGGATGTGCAAAAGCTTCGCTCAGCAACATGATACTTTTCCTAAGAGCCTCCAAATGAAGTTTTAGTTATAGGGTTGGATTGATCTTGCAATTTAATTTCCGAATATGTTTTCATTTTTTCATGACACCTTTTAGTTTTGGAGAAAAACTTAAAAAACACCCTGTTTTTCATGCTTCTACCACTGATTTTGCCTATGCATGGCACTTCTGCAGTAAGGTTGGGAAAATGGATTTTTGAAGGTCTTCTAGGAGGTATTTTCTCAGTTTTAAGCCTGGGATTGATAGAGGACACATAGGGATCCCTATCCCAATATTTTTATTTTCAGGAGGATGCCTTAAGGTCAGCCAAAATCACCCTCAAAGTGGTGCAACGCTTTTGTTGGGAGGCATGATGCTTTTGGTAACTGGTGCGATGCTCTGTCTTGGATACTTTTTCGACCAGTGTCAAGCCATAATGGTCCAAATTTCGAGGTTGTAGTTGTCCTATGAGGTGTCTTTTGGATAAGAGAGTTTGTTTTTTCCTCTCGTTGTTGAGGAATCATGTAATTAATTAAGAAGACATACACTCCTAGTTATTAGCTAAATTTGGGGGGACTATTTCTAACTTTCTGAAAAACTAGGAAATGACTCATAGGGTGCATTTATGAAGTGTTGTTTATCATATTTCGACCCAATGAGGTGGAATCTTCTCTATTTTCTATATTTAGTCCAACTCAAGTCATTTTTAAGGTTAGATAGTTGTTATTTGTAGTGTGGAGCTATTGTACAAATTTTTTTGAGTGAAATCAAAGACGTGTTCCAACTATAACCTTGGGACTCTAGTGGTATTCTTATGAGCATTTTTTTCTCTATAACCTCATCAAGTTGAATTTTATTTTTTCTTGCCATCACATTTATGCTTCTATATGTTGATCTTATGAGACTTTGAACAAAAATTGTGCTTTTCATGCTTGGTTTTATAAGATTTTCATGAATGTGTTTCTACTCTTTTGATGAATGAAGTCATTTAAAATGCTCATTCTGGCTCTCTCTCTATTTTCAAACCCTATACACAATGACAATTAAAGTTTTTTCTTAATTTTACCTACATGGCCTCATCCTTTTCTCTGCAACTGAACCTTTGAAATCAAACCTAAAACCCTGGACCTAGTTCCCTAACTGTTATTCCTATCCATCAAAAACTCAAAACAAACAAAACCACAATTTACTAAACTTTAATACCTATCCTAAGATAATTTTACATCCAGTCATCTCACTGACTGCTAAAGTGACATTGATAGAGCCCTCTCCAGTTTTGGTAGGGCTAGCTACCTAACCTAAATGTTTTTTTGTGGTTACCTTCCTTCAGTTCTATTCCCAGCCTTGGGAAACAGGGGGAATTGATAACAGTAAGGAACCATAAAGGCGAATCCTTTGCAGCTATCTCTTCGGAAAACATTGTTGCTTATTACCAGTTTCCAAATAAATAAGAAACCTTCAATACCAAGTGGTTTTTAGACTTCCTAGTACCAACAAAGGATATTTTAAGGTCTTAGTGGCAAGACCCTTCTTTCTAGGTCAAAAATGATCAAATGTACATGAAATAAGGCCTAAGGAAAGTATACCAACTATTGGCTACTATGATTAATTGATTATATGGGAAGCCTCACATCGATACCTTTCTGATAACATGGGTCCCTATTTTGTAAGTTTTCATCAACAAAGACATAACCTTCAACTGGGAAAGCATCCATGCTTCCCCACTGAATACCAAAATACATACAACAAAGTATATCAAGGCAGGTAAACCTTCAAAATTTTATATGGCCTCGTACCTATTATATATATCATCAACATTATATCTTTTGGGACCCAGGCTATCGAAATGTGCACAAATCTGCCTTGGAGACATTCATCACCCTTTTATACTAAATTATTTTCAGAGAATACCCTCCTTTCTTATAAAATAGAGAAATGGATATGATTATCAGGATAGCGTATTGATTTTCCATCCAGGAGGGCACGTTCATGAGGGTCTTTGGTTGGTAAAAACCCCCTTGTGCACTTCTAAGGTTTTCCAGACATAAATTAATATCGTAGGAGATATGTTATCAAATGACCATATTATTTTCAAAGACACTAAACAAGGGAAAGAAAAGGACTCAGTCGACCTTCTGTTTCACTATTGGGGTATATACTACTGAACAATTTAAGGAATTTTAGGTTCAGTTTGAGGAGATGAAGTGATTTCATTTTTTGACCCTATATCACTGTATGTATTACCCAAAAAGGATGGTAGAAACACATTGTAAGAAATCTAACTTTAACTGGTCATACCTACATACGAAGAAGTCTCATGAAGATAAAGTCAGGAACTAGTACAATGCGGCTAAAGAATTCATCCAAAGCAAGAAAAAATAAAAGGAAGATGAGAAGGCTGATCATTCCCAACAGAAAATAAGCTACAAGATAGGTGAAATCTACGTAAGAGAAAGAAAGAACAATGAAAGATGGGAGGGACGATAAATATGCATAAAGGTGCAGAAACATAAGACCCCTAAGCTAACAAGAGGAAGATGAGGATGACGAAACTTTAGAGGAAATAAATGTGACCTGAGCCAAGAAAAAGTAGGAGCTGAAGAGAAAAAAGCAAGAAGAACTATGACGATCGAAAAAATCAGGGGACCAACATCCCAAGGACCGCCTAAAGCAGAAATGACATGAAGAAGAAAGGAGAAAGAAGCAACATGAATAAGATCAGCTAAAAAGGGAAGAAGAGGAACAAAGGACCCCAGAGGAAGAATAAAAGTTCATAGATATGCTTTATCTTATGATTGAATTCACAATGATAAAAAATTAGGGTTTTTGACTTGATAACTGATGATTTTCCTTGATGACTATGTTATGTGACTCATAGTGAATTTCAATAGTGATTATGTATTGGAATCATTGGATTTAGCATATCCATTGAAGTATAAACAATTGTGATTTAGTATGTTATAATCTCACAATGAATACATGAAACTTATATGACTTATCCTTAATGTATAATGAAAATTATAATTCATATTATGATTATGTGAATGGTTTCATAGATTTTGATATTTCTTAATAAAAATTTGTTGAAATTACAATAGATGAAGTCATAACATGGTATTGGAATGTGAGATCTACCTGAAAACTTCTTTGAAGCGTAAGTTGTAGTGATATTGGAAAAAATTCTTATTATATTAGTTTTGATTTGGAATCTAAGGCTTGGTAAACTGAATTAGTTGATTTGATTGCATGGTATTGATTTGTATGAAGTTGAGTATATAGGTTTGATCAGTATAATGTTTGTAGATATCATTTTTTGGTTTGAAGAAAGCTTCCCAAGCCTGGTATGTCCGCATTAACAGTAACGTGGTGAAGATAGGAAGGTGTGTCGATCTAAACCTCTACTTCAAATGTGGTCCAAGGTATGACTTTGATTTTGGTTTTACATTTTGATGGTATATTTTTGATAGGAAATGAGCTTGTGACGATCAAAGTAAGAGGGATTTTGCCTATGAATTTTGAAATGGAGAATCATGGCATGATGCATTACTTTATGAAATTTGGAAAATGAAATATATATTGTGAAACTATTGAAGGTTTTTTGGAAAGTGGAAATGAAAATCCTTGGACACTGACATTTAATTTCAAGAAGTTGTGAAGAGATATTGTTGAACTTGACTTGGCAATTGATAGTTGATTGAAGCATTCATGTTCCACACACACACACACACACACACATACACACACACACACACACACACACACACACACACACACATATATATATATATATATATATATGTTTTTCATAGAACACAAGCCAATTTATTATTGAGTCACTGATCCGAATGGAAAATTGCATCCACCCATGGTATTCATCCACACATGGAATTTACCCATGGTATTGTAAGTGGTATCTACCCATGGTATTGACCCATGGTATTGTAAGTGGTATCTACCCATGGTATTGACCCATGGTTTTGACCCATGGTATCCACCTATGGTATCTACACATGGTATTGTAACTCAAAAAAGGCTATAAATAACAAGCCTCAGTTTGTAAAAGGACAGATTGTCCACCATAATGTAGCCCTTACAATACCATGGGTAAATTCCATGTGTGGATAAATACCATGTGTGGATACATACCATGGGTGGATGAATATCATGGATAGATGTCACTTAAAATACCATGGGAAAATAAATACAATGGGTGGATGGATAACATGGGTAGATGAATACCATGGGTGGATGCCATTTTCCATTCGGATCAATCGCTTCACATAAATTTGGTTTTCGCCAAGCAAACTTTGAGATATTTTCCTAGGACAATAAATTTTTGGGTTGATATGTTCTTCCTATAATATATGAATTCATGGATGTACTCATGTTTTTTTGGACTGTTATTTATGAGATGACCACATCTGGGTGTTTCCTTATTATGAGATGTGTCATGATGTTTTGGATGAAAAGTCTGTATCATTAAGCACGACCAAGGTTGAGTATGATGTTGCTAGCATGGCTAGTTGTGAAGCAGGTTAAATAAACTCTTTGGAAATATATTTTGAATAGGTTCTAGAATGATATATTGTGATGAAAAAGAGTGGGATATGATTGGAAAAGAATCTCGTATATAGCTCGGACTGAGATCTCTTCATATATTGAGGAAATGTTGTTATACGAGACAAAATTACGCTTCTGGTTGGTGCCTTCGTGATAGGGAGGATGAATAAGGTATCCTTTTGTGATATATATTTTGGTTCTAATTTAATATTTGATTTGATGTCCTACATGAAAATGAGATTTCTACTATTTACAAATTATAATTGAACTCTTGAGTTAGTTGTTTAAGCTGGTACCAGATATGAGTAGAATGATATGTTTTATATCTATAGAGAGCAGGACTGATCAAGGACATGGACTGATCGAGAACATTGAGTCAACTCTTCCCCCCTGTCTAAGCTCCTAGGGTGAGGAATTGAGATGGAGGTCTCCTAAGGTTGAGGGATCTCTAGATAATAGGGTATCATCCCTATCTGTTACCCAGAGGGTGGAATATTTTTCTCCCCTATATTAGTCTATGCAGAGTATACGCCAGTTGGAATCATACATACAAGTTGGTCCTATTGGGAATATCGCTCCTCTTCTAGCCAATTGTTTGAGAGAGTGTTTGGAGGGGTCCAAACCAAGCTAATTATGATGTAGTTGCTATGCCACATGACTCTCAAGGTTCATTATTGCGAAGTTCAGTGGGTAATAGGATGGATGAGATATTGTCGATTGACATAGGGTGGAAGATGTTTTCTACCCTATATTATGACTCATATTGCTCGACATAGGGTGGAATATGTTTTCTCCCCTATGATATGACATGAGGTGAGATTGTCACATAGGACCTTCCTCATTTTCTTTGGATTTTGAGTTCAAAATAAAATCCTCGTTGTGGTTGCAGGTTAAGTAGGGCTCCCTGATGGTAATCTCTCTGATGTTGCTTGGGTGGTATTGGGCTCCCAAATGGAAGTGATTTCAGGTGGTAGCAGTGACTCCCTGATGTTTAGATGGTGGTAGCTTAAGATCCCCTCCAATGTCAAATTATTATTATTTTAGATTCAAGGATGTTCATCGTTTGAGTAGGGACAATCAAGAGATAAGCAGGAATAAGTAGAGATGAACCAATATGAACAATGATGAAATTTGATGATCAGATACTTAAGATAGGATATGATTTGATGACAAGATACTTGCAATGATTTCATGATGCAATTGGAATTTATCCCTAGCTGAGAGGGAGTGTTAATTTTGTAGCTCAGTGACAAATTTCAATCATGGGACTAGATTCCTCTTTTCAAAAAGACCAATTTTCACAATTGAAGTACTCAATTTGAATAAGGAAAAGTGTCATTTTGAATTAAATCCAAAATATGCACAAAAGGACAGGTCATCCCAAAATGAAATTGAACACCCATGGACGTCCATAAATACAATTTAAGTAAACTTCATTTATATATCATGAAGAATCCTTCTATTCTCTACACTAGTTTTGGCTTGCACAGGTCTCAGGTAGGTTGGTGGAGAATTGGTTCCCACAAAGTTGAAATTGCAGGGTCTGAAGTTCATGTTTTATTTTTAGGGTTTTGAACCTCAGCTGCAGGCCTGCCATGATGAAATTTTGACTACAGCTTCTTGTAATCTGGCTCATTCATGCAGCCAAAGCCTTTCAGCTACATGCACATCGTGTCTTCCCCATAGTTGGAAAGTTGTGTTTTTTTTTGTTTGTAAATTTTTGTAGTTTACCACATATAATTGAAGTTGAGTAGAGTCTTGTGAAGTGATATCTAATCAATACTTTTGATGGGATCACAGTTCTACACATAATTATGATGTTCCCTTCTTTATAAAGAAAGATATCCTCAAAGCATTAAAAGAGGAAATAGATGAATTAAAAATCCTATAAAATCATGCAAAAAAATAAAACGAAATGCTGAAGGAATATAAACATAATATGATTAAGTGAATGTATAATTGGCATCATAAAAATTCGAAATTCAAGAAGATCAACAAGTCACTTCAACAAAAAATCAAGGGGCTAAAAGAAAGTATGTTAATGAATAAAACTAAGTGGTATTTTGACATGAAGAAGAAAGGAGTAAACATAAATTGGATATTTTTATCCAAGCCTTCGAAACTATCCTCTGTGTTACAATACTATCAAAATTTAGAAATGTTCCCAACGTGCATGCAGAAATGCAACACCCTAAGCGTGGGGGAATGTTGGCCTAAAGAAATAATATCTTTTTGATATATTGTAACTTAGTTTTTTGCCTATATTTTAGAGAAACACTAATAACCTACTCAATTTTACATCATCCTAGTATATTTCCGTTAATAATAAGCCATATGAGCTAAAGAAGACACGAATAAGTAAAAGTCCAATATCTTTCTAGTCATATATGTTTTAATTTATAAATATGAGTTAGTTTGCAAATATTAAATAAAATAACATACTCTATAGCTCTTATGACATTCTATAACTATATCCAAGGTTCAAATGTTGTCCAAAGTGAACATATTAGTTGATGCACATAGGAAACTTTCGAATAGCTCCAACATGGTGTTACATTTTTTAGGCACAAGGAAAATCTCATCGCTTGACCATGATAGCTTAGTAAAACACTTAGTCAACCATAACATGGCATATGGAACGGAGCAAGGATGTACTAGAACTTCTATTTTGTAGTATATTATTCTCAAATGAGCATGAAAAATAATCTTCACGCTAAAGATCAATAAATGAATGATGACATGTCTAAGAAATATTCATATGATTCACTAACTCATTAGTGAATTGTAGGAGTTACATCTTTAAATAAAATATGGCACTTAGTCATCATATATCTACTCAAGATTTATTGCAATTTTCTCTCTCAATTAGTTATTTAAAAAGATATTATAAAAAGTGTTGAAATGACACCAAGAAATGGAACCCCAAAGGGGGCTTCTCATTTAATTTTTCCTTAATTAAATTGGAAGAGAAATTGTAATTTCAACTCATAACAACTTGTAAGTGTTAAATCAGTCTGAAAGATTGAGTTAGCTCAATTAATTCGATTTTTAGGTCAAACAAGAGACATGTAGAGTTCTTCTTAAGTTTTAGGGGGTCCATTTATATTTATTTGTGAGTTGACTACCTTATGCCCCAGAGAATTGCAAATTTATAGAGTGAAATATCACTAAAATATATTGTAAGAAACACTCTCCCATCGCATATTCTCACGGGAATTGATAGGAAGAAGAAGTCATGTTGTGTTGCATTTTACTAAGGAATTAACCCGAGAATTAATGGGGACATAGGTTGGAGGTGCACCTGAATGATGGAAATGGTCATGATCATGGCGAGCTTTCAATGAGAATAATAATCCAATGCAAAATCGGAGTTGGGTTCAGCCTTAAGTGCTTTCTGGTGCATACAGATTGTCCATTTATTAATACCTGAAGGTTAAAACAATTCAAATTATATATCTCAGATTAACATTCCAATAACCCAAATTCAATCCTCCCAGCTTGGTTGGCCTCTAAAAAATGGAGTTGTCTTTAGTGCGACTTTTTGAAGTTTCAGGTGCACGAATTCGGTGAAAATTTTTGAGGTAAAATCTTGGTTTTTGTTATTCAAACTAGTTTTTTGACTCTATATATGGATTCATCACCCTCAAAAACCTCTAGGGCACTTTGATTGTGCAAAGTTAGCAATCAAACTTCTCTTTTCAATAAATTCCTGCTGGAATTTAGAGAAATTACACCGTAAAAGCCTTCAAAAAGTCGCACTAAAGACTACTCACTAAAAAATTTCTTGGCTGAAGTTAACAAAGGTAAGGCTTGGCTGGGCCTGTTACTAGGTAACTTGAAAGAACTGAAATCATCATAGTCGCTTATTTGGGGAACTGTGAGTCTACTAAATAAACAATGAATAAAATATACTTGCACCCCACTATTCATCCAATGTTTAGCCAATAAGACGCTTGCGTGTGCTCTCATTTGTGTGACGATGTCGAGCATCATGAGCTTTGCGATATTGTTCTTTAGCTGTAATAGATTCCAAAATTCAAAACTTTTTGGTTGAGGGAGGAATTTTATATGAACTACTTGAAAAATTCATCTTGACAACGCACCCTTACACTACTTCTCACAAAAATTCTACAATATATTGGGAGGACATCTTGCTAGACGAGACTGTGAAGGTGATACCCCAAATTCTACCGAGGGAAACCACGATTCTCCAGACGTGGAATAATGGCCCCAACAACATGAAAAAAATTACTTCCACCAGCGATTGAGTCATCGTTTCATTGGCATATTTTTATTATCTTGACTGTGGCCATGGAGGTTGGGTCAGAAACGATAGCCGCTACGATAAGTAGATAAGCGATGCTCTAGACATGCCTTTTAATTATAATGGTGGCAATGGTGGTTTGTGGTGTGTGCCCTTCAAGACCTCACTTGATCTAAAGCTTCGCAAACATGGTTTCAATTCTCCTTAATGTTGCTTACAACATGAATGTAAACCAAGACTCTAACTCATCGTACAATCAACTTGGAAATGAGGGTTTAATTTTACAGTTTTGAAGTCATGCTCACAGCTTGACTACATTGGATTTTTGTAACTGATAAAGGTGGATACCAATAATCACAGTGTTTAAAGTGAGGAAATATCAGGTGTTGGCTTGAGGGGTCCTGACCCAAGTTCAGAGTTTATGGATAAACAAACAAACCCTCCAACTACTGGCCCTTTTAGTAGTGATCTGCTTGCGTAGAAAAAATTCTCACCCGAAGCAGTATGGGGAGGTACTGGAACTAGGTTTCCACACCCTAAGAGAGAATTTAATGAAGTGGTCCTCAAAAAAACCCTAATTTATCTTCCACATATGTGTATAGTGAATTTATAACAAAATTACAGATCTTGCGCAATCATACACAAAACTGCTTGTCTTTACTTAGTGCAGATAAAAAATCAGAACCAGATCTCAATCTAACAAATGTAATACTTAACAAGTTTAAATATCCATGCATAACATATCAATTTTCTCTATGCATTCATCAATAAGTAAACAAAAAGTGTGTTCTCATCAAAGCATAAACAAAAAATATGTGCATAACACAAATAATTCGCCAAAACTATTCCTTCTATTAATTCTTCAGATCTGTCAATACATCAGCTTTCATTCAAAAACCCTTAAAAATACCTTACAATACCTTCCGCACATAGCCAACTGAGTCCACACATATCTAGGACTAGGTCTCCGCGCACATAGCCAGCAGGAGCCTTTTATCCAACCCAAAAACCCTTACAGACGCAAATATTAGAATATCAATATCACATATCACTTCTTACATGAACTACTTAGCTTAGACCAACGCTATCTATTTATAATATGCCTAGCGTGCAGATAATATGGTCTCAAACCATGGTTTGACACCCATAGTTTATATTTAAGCTTAAATGATGTCCAAAATTGGGGCAAAAACCCTTTCACTACATTTACACAACGCACACATACAAACATACAAAAAATATCATTGGAACTTGTGCCTCATGGGACCCCATTCCAATAGGCCTCCAACACAAACATGTGTCTCGTCCCAAGTCACTCAGGCACTGTTGCTATCTCCTTGGTTTTGTCTCTGAGCATATTGAGAAAAGTATGGAGAGCGAGCACTAACTCAAGGCTCTGTGCTACTGAACCCTGCACTTGCTGAACCATCTTATTTGTCGTAGGCCCTTCAGCGGTCACATCCACATTGCGGTGGGTTTTCTGAATGATATTGAATGTGTTGTCTGGAATTTGAGGGAGTTGTAGTGCTTCCTCTGCTTATGGTTGCATTCATTCTATGATCACTTGTTCTTTGCGGTATAATTCTCCAATTTCTCCCTGGAGCCTGTGGCCTTCTTGCAAATGAGCAAGTCTCTTTTGAACCACCAATGTGGGTGCCACTATGAAAATTTCTTAAAACTACTGTGCCTCGGTGCTAAGTGTGTCGCGCAACTACTGTACGACTAGATCATTCTACACAGAGTCCCAAATTTCCATGGCCTCAGCCAGATACTGGTCACACTAAGTGACTGTGGTGACGATACTTTCATAGGCCTGCTTCACCTATATTTATCTCTTTGCGTGAAACTCAAGCGGTGTCTCCGAATGTAACTTGGTCTGGAGGTTCGCGATTTACTACTCATATTCGGCTTGAATGGTGTTATTTTCCGCACACGCAACCTTGATCGCAACAGCTAGTCTATCCAACTTCTCTATGGTTGTAGCGGTGGCCACAACCACTAGAATATCTTAGCACACTTTGTTTATATTGGCTTCTAGCGCAGCGTGTTGGGCCTATGCTTCCTGATATGCTTCTTCTGCCTTTCGATGCTGCTCATGTGCTTGTGCAACCTGTTTCTATGGATCCTTGGTTTTTGTCTACATAGTTTCTTCTTGGTACTGTGACTCATCACCAATAACAGAGTGAAGTAAATGGAGTTTTCCTGCAGGCAACACAGCAAGATTAATATGGAAATCATGAGCACTAGTAAAATGAGTTCACTGGCTCGCATCCATTTGGATTGTTGGCAGGGGGATATGAACACATATTCCTTCTCTGGATGGTGGTAAGGCTACACCCAAAGGTTGTGCGCTAGTAACAGGTGCACTGTTCCAAATCGCTTGAATCACGCTCGCCTAGATCTGGCTCTCTTGCATTTTCAATTCTTGTAGGCAAACTTGTACAATATCCAATACGGATTTATATTGAACCTCGATGTCTATCCATCAATCCTCCTACACAGTGGTGACTATATTTTTTATCCCATTGATATCGTATTCTGTAAGTGTTAGGACCTCCTATCTTGTTTGGTCAAACTGTTTTGCTTATTTCTTGACTCAAGTGTGGTCTGTGCACTGTTCTTTGTTCCTTTTGATGTGGCTACTTCAGTTTCCTTAGGAGAAGAGCCATTTTTTTGGGGCATTATGGTGTCAATGGTTTCTCCTATTGTTTTCAGTGTAAGTTCCTTCTCACCAGGTTTGTCTGTTACAGTAGGTGGTACTGTTTCAACAACATTTTCAGTGGCTTTCTTTGTTGATTTACCTGTTGGGGTGTGCAGTTGTGTTGGTGGAGTAAACCAAGATGGCGGTGAGTCTGTTGTGATCCTGATCAAATTGTCTTAAGTGACCAAGTAAGGAAACTCATACCAGAAAACCTCCATAGTGGCCTTCGCGTGGATCTGGATATTGTGGAATGTAGCGTTAAATTCGGCTACCATCTTGTACTTTTCATAAAGTGTGGGAGACATGTGCGACATTGATTGTACCACCTGGTATAAGATTGCATCATAGAGGACCCAAAATATATTATTTTATTTTGCTCGCACTGCGTCAGATGAGTTCCAGTAGGTTGCGTAGCGTGCAGCTTCACACATCGGCTCTGCAAGTTCCAAGAATTGGGTATCTTCAAGGGTTTTCCACCCAATGAGTGTGATTAACAATAAGAGCTTCTACACCAATTTTTGGTCATCTAACCATTTAAAATTATATGGATCGAAGTACACCATGTAAGACAAATTTTAGCATAGTAAAATTTCTTTCACTATAAGAAATATTTTAATAAACCATATTTTTATTAAGTTATTTTTGGTTCAAACAAGAAAACCTATGAGGAATAATTAAATAAATCCTTATTTATTTGATTTTCCTCTAGGAATAATTAATTAAGCCATTTTTAAAATAATATTCCGGGTCATATTTAACCCAATTAATGAGAAGTAATTAGATAAATCATTGTTTATCTTATTATTCTCTAGGAATAATTAATTAAATCATTATTTAATTAATATTCCTTGTTAAATTTGACTAAATCATTTAGGAATAATAAAATAAATCATTTATTGGTTCTGAGTAAGTTTCAAAAAATGGTACAATAGTTCATTAATATGTGTGAATATATTATTATCAAGAAATTTATAAATGGAAATAGGTGTTAGGGTCCTATAATAATAGGGATAATAATTTTGAATTGGCTATGTTAAGTCTTGTAATATTGTACATAACTTTGCATTTCTGCAAATGTTTTCCATAATAAAAATGAAAAGAGGGTATGTGTTAGGTCCCTATATTACTAATTTAGTCTCTTATTGTTATTAGTGTAGCCCCCTTATTGTTATTGTTATACCCCTGTAACCCCAATATTGTTATTATTGTGCCCTTACATTATTATTGCTAGGTCGGCTAGGATTATATTATGGCCCCATGGACTCCTATATATAGAATAAGGTTTTGGTCATTTGTATCATCCAATATATGTTCATTTATGTAATGTATTGGAGGTTTCCCCCTCTGAGTGGTTGATTTCTAAGGCTTTGATCTCTCTTTTCATCTATTTTTGGAGCTGGTTTCATAACATTTGGTATCAGAGCTTTGGATTCTAGGGTTTCGCTACTCCAAATAGGTCATCGTGGAATTTTCTCTACAAAAAAAATTTCTACGAAGGTTTAGAAGCTGAAATCCTGAGGAACATCATGGAAAATTTCAAATCTTGGTTTGTAATATTTTCAGAGATATGATCTGTGCAAGTTCGGGATTTTTGCAGGCTCCTGAACTTAACCTAAACAGGTCATCGTGGAATTTTCTCTATAATTTTTTTTCTATGAAGGTTCAAAAGATGAATTTTTTATCGAGAGAAGCCTCAATCCTGAGGAATGTTGTGGAAAAATTTCAGAGCTTGATTCACTATATTTTCGGAGATAGAGTCTGTGGAATTTAAGGATTTTGCAGACTCCCAAATTTCATCTGAAATAGGTGACTATGGGAAAATCATCATAACTTTCTCTCTGAGCATTGGATTTGGATTTTGTAAAAAGTGGCCATAAGTACACGAAATATAGTTTCCTGTATATCAATTTTAGACCAGAAGGAGGAAACAATAACACATGGCATGCCGTACAATGTCTCTCTACTGAACTAGTCCATAATTAGGTCATTGTGGGAGATTTGGCATAAATTTTCCATGAAGAATGAAAATCAAGTTATACCTCTGGAATTGGAAATAAGATTCAGAGGGATACTATAGGGCCCAATGTTAGATATTGAAGATATGAAATCACAGATATAATTCAGTTTCAATATCGAGCTCCTCAAAAGCAAGAAACATGTGTGTATTTTTTTCAAATTACATAAGTCTCGTTTGAAAAACTTAGTTTTAATTTATTCCAAGGGAATATTGAAGAATATATATCAGTATTGGGTTCTAAAATTCCCCCCTAAAAAGAATTCAACACCCATTAAGCCTTCAGAAGGCTCTACTATGACTCATGAAGACGAATAAATGCAACATGAGATATAAAAATTACAAGAGCAAGTGCACCAAATTTTGCTATCACAAAGAGAAACAAAAAATGAAATGGAAGTTTTGAAGAAAGCCGTGGAAGCTAAGATGGATGGTTTGAAGAAAGGCGTGGAAGCTAAGATGAATGGTTTGGAAGCTAAGATGGATGGCATGGAAGTTGGCATGAAAGCTAAGATGGATGACGTGGAAACTAATATCGATGAAAAAATTAAAGACAACATGGAAAACATGAAAGAATGATCTAAAAGTAGACATCGAAGGTTTGGAAAAGTTGATACAAGAAATGTTTCCTAATGGCGAAAAGATAGTAGAGGAAACTCATGATGAGAACAAAATAAATGTTAATCGTGATTTCATAAACTCTAATGTTGGATGGAAGAACCACCATATTCTAAAGATGGATATGAGGAAGTTTGATGGAAAGGATCCCATAACATGGATACTACATATGGAGCAATATTTTGATCTCAATAATGTGCAAAACACACAAAAGGTGTGCATTGCAATTTTACATTTAGAAAAAAATACATTTGTATGGTATCGATGGCTTTGCTCTTGTTAAAAAATTGTCACTTGGTTAATTTTTACGGAGGAAATGATAGCACATTATGAGGACACCAAAAGAAACACCTTCTTTATCCAATTGATAAAATTCAAACAAAATGGTTCAGTGGTGGAGCACATTGAGGACTTCCAAAAGTTGAATATAAGGGTAGCTGATATTCCAAAGCAACACAAGATTGATGTCTTCATAGGGACTTTAAAGGATAACATCCAACATGAAGTTTTCTTTTGGGAACCTGATTCATTGGAAAAGGAATTCATGTTGGCAAGAAAAATTGAAGGTAAAATTATTGTGACAAGGAAGGCTACCACTCACAAATATAAAGATGGAAGTGTTTCTACTCCTAGACTTCCACAACCTACAAGTTTGACACCACAAAAATTGGAAGAAAAAAGAGCAAAAGGGCTTTGCTACAATTGTGATAGAAAATACACTAAAGGTCATAAGTGTGCTGAGAAGAAATTATTTTACATAGATTGTGAAGAGGAAGAAGAAAATGAACAAGAATCTTCAAAAGAAGACGATATACACCAGGAACCAACCCTAAAAGAGGAATAAATGAGTTTGACCATATCATGTAATTCATTGGTAGGAATTACCACTCCTCAAACTCTCAATATAGAAGGACATATCAAGAAGAAAAAGGTAATACTGTTGATTGATTTGGGTAGTACCCATAATTTTATTCATTGTAAGGTAGCCAAGGAATTGAATTATTTCCTATACCTAGCACCAGAATTTCAAGTGATGGTTGCAAATGGAGGAACTATAAATTAGTCTAGAAAATGCCATAATATCAAGCTAACCATGGGGGAATATGTATTGAATATTTCAATGCTTTCCATTCCAATGGGAGGTGCTGATGTTGTACTAGGAGTACAATGGTTACAATCTTTAGGGATGGTAGCTTTTAATTTTCAAGAACTTTTCTTGAATTTTTTTCAGAACGAAAGGAAGTCAAATTACGAGGTATCATAGGGAAGCCAGGAAATATAATAAGCTCTAATGTCATGAAAAAGCTTATGAAGAAAGAACAATGACGCATAATTTCACAATTATGCTCACTAGAAGTTCTAATATCAAATTCATCTATTTCTGCAGATCTCCAAAATGTCTTGGACAATCATTCCAAGGTGTTTGAAACTCCCAAAGGACTCCCACCTATTCGTTATCATGATCATGCTATTCATTTGATTCCAGGAAGTGTTCCTCCAAACATAAGGCCTTATAGATATCATTATGTCAAAAAGAGTGAAATTGAACGTATGATTGCATAAATGTTAGAGGCTGGTATAATTCAGCCTAGTGAAAGTTGTTTCTCCACTCCATTAGTATTGGTGCACAAGAAGGATGGATCATGGCGCATGTGTCCGGAATAGGGAGCTCAAAAAGCTCACAATTAAAGATAAATTTCCCATTCCTATGATTGATAAATTATTGGATGAATTACATGGAGAAATTTATTTTACCAAGTTGGATCTTCGTTCAGGATATCATCAAATTAGAATGGAGAGTGAAGATATCCCGAAAAAAACATTTCGAACTAGTGAGGGTCATTATCAGTTTTTGTTCATGCCTTTTGGCCTTACCAATGCACCTTCTACATTTCAAGGGTTGATGAATTCCATTTTCAAACCCTTCCTTAGAAAATTTGTGCTAGTATTTTTTGATGATATACTAATCTACAATAGATCTTGGAAGGATCATGTTCAACATGTTGACAGGGTGCTCAAACTATTGCAGGAGAAAAAATTATATGCAAAAAAATCCAAATGTTTCTTTAGATTACAAGAGGTGGAATATCTGGGTCATATTGTATCTCACGTGGGTGTTAAGGTAGACCCTAACAAAATTAAAGCCATTAAGGAATGGAAAGTCCCCACAAACATAAAGAAATTGCGAGGATTTCTCGGGTTAACAGGGTATTATCGCAAGTTTGTTACGAATTATGGGAGAATAGCAACACCTCTAACAACATTATGGAAAAAAGATGCATTTTCATGGACTCTTGAAGCAACTAAGGCCTTTAAACATCTTAAAGAGTCAATGTGCCTAGCACCGGTCTTAGCTATACCAGAATTCACAAAAAGCTTTTATTGTGGAACGTGATGCCTCAGGAAATGGAATTGGTGTTGTTTTAATGCAAGAAGGAAGACCCATTTCTTTTGAAAGTCGTCCAATCAAATGAAATTATTTAAAGAAAGTTATTTATGAGAAGGAAATGTTATCAATACTACATGAAATAAATAAATGGCGACTATTGTCCAGGTAAATCCCCTCTGTAGACAGAGGCAATCCCTCTAGCCCTGGGGTGGGCCTAGAAACTACGGGAACATACTAACATCTACCTTCCTAGATTGTAAATGAAATTCAGAGAAAGGAAGATGACCTACCTTGTCTTGATGCTATGTTGTCATCTTCCGTCGAAGTTTCTTGATTCATCGCTTTCCTCAAGCTCGATACGTGTTGCTACCAACGTTCGATTACCCATGTAGATAGTCAAGACACCACGACAAACATAAAACAATTACAACCTATCTAACTGATAAAGGAATTCTAGAAATATCTTTATAAATGTAAACAAGAGTGGAAGATAAACATCAGATGCATGTTATTATGATAAAGGCAAGGAGATTTTACAACCAAGCCTTGATGTTGAGGCTCTCCTTCGGCAGGTCTATATCCAAGCACTTTTGCAACACCCTGACACACAAAGGTAGAAGATCTCACTATGTTCCTAACACACAAAAACAATCACACTCTTATGTACTCTCCCAAAGTTATGATTGCTTCTCCTCTCTTGCTAACTTAGAATTTGACTTTAACTACGACAACAGAGGTGAAAGAGGTCTCCTTATATAAAAATGGAGGAGGAGGTTATGGGCCCTCAAATAATGGGAAAAGATCTTATCCTTTGGAGTAGTTCCTATTTCTTGGGAACAAGAAGCCCAAAGAGGAATTCATTGGCCATACCCTCAAAACAAACTTCCAGCTCGTCGCCTCGCGAAGCTTCTAGTCGTGGAAACTTCGTTTCTATTTTTAAAAAATTTCCAAAAGAGGATCCACATGGGTCATACATTAGGATAGAGCACTAATCGATGCAGGTCTCAGTGTAAATATCTCCTATTAGGGCGAGTTAGATATGGAGACAAAGCGCTGACCTTGAAAACCAGGATTTTATAGGGATCTTCCAGAAAAGTTGTAAAGGTTGATGAATTGGCAGATAAAGGGTGGTTCAGGGGTATGCATTCGATGCTTGGAAAGTACACAAGGGTCACTGTATGGGTCCTCCTGGATCAAGGAACAGGGAGTACAAGGATAGTGAAAAATTGTTGTGTAACAAATGCCCCCTAAAGTATGAAGTCCAAACATGAGTGAGGGATGAAATTATTTACAACTACGTGCAAGGAACCAGACGATGTCATCAGGAGACCTGCAAATCAAGCATAGATACATGTACATAATTGTAATCTCTCATGAAAATACATGAATCAAGGTATGGACACAGCCATTCGTAAAAGAGACCATGGTATGGTCGCAACCATCCATCTGAGAAGGATCTCATATAGACTCATGGTATGGTCACAACCATCCATCTAAAAGAAACATGTATCCAATCATGGAAAAACCATATCACCTCACAACCTAGATTTTATCAGACAAAACCTAGGGTCTTGCCCTCCATCTCGACTTGAACAAGTACAAATTCAAGCATGCGAATGAGTTAGATGAAGTCGAACATGTGCTAAGTTCGCCTGATTACCAACTAATGATGAAAGTTGTTAACAGGTACGAGAGAAAAAACCAATAATGCGAATGGTTCTCAAGGTACTACTAGTACAATCCATGGAATGTTAATAGTGAGCTGAAGTCAAACACCCATGAAATCACCTAATCGAAGGCCAATGATGTGAACCTGTTGTCAAATGCGAATAACTTTCCATTAGGGCATGCATGCCCTAAGGTACCAGAAAGGAGTCTCTAGATCAACTTCCTAGATAATGAGTTGAAGTTGACAGGAAGTGATCCGTTGAAGGAAGGTCATAATGAATCGCACATCATTGAAATGAAACAGAGGATGTAATATGATTGTTAATCAAGACTGAAATAAAGGATCATGAATGTACAAACTGTAGAAGGATTTTCTCTTGAACATATTGGCGACATAACTCTGGAATTTGGCAACATTTTACTCAAATAGGATTAGAGGTCATGTTGAAAATATTGGTAATCGAATGAGAGACAAACAGATTTCCCAAACCCATGGAGGCAAAGTGACAGGGTGAAGATATCCCAACCCGACACGAACTACATATAAGTGTCATGTTCAAGAGTGACATACTACTGACACAACTGACGAATAACTTCCATTTCCCTCCCACAATTTCTGGCGAGTACCTCTTTACTTTTACACAAGATTGAAAAGGATAGCATATGCTTGTCATATAAGTTGTTCCTTTGAAAAAATCCATTCTAGTACATTTTACGAGCCCTATGAAGGAGGAACTTGGTAACGTCATGATGACAATCTCCGATGTCATTTATTTTAATGAGTCTGAAAAAGGAAGAAATCGACAAATTTTCATGTTTATAGAGTTTGAAAATAAGTGGAAAAGAAAACTCTAGCAATTCCCTTTTCGTAGGTACTCTCACAGATCCGAAAACATAGAAAACAATATTTGGGAGAACCTCTTAGTCACTATTGGCTAAGGTATTCCTTTTTCATAAATAATCTATCCCAGCTCGAAAAAGGGGTAAATTTACACTGGGAAGATGATATTTCACAGCCTTTAACAAGTTCAAAACGACAAGAGTCTCGAAAATATTTTCAATTTTAGAGTCAGAAAAGAGATGAAAGTTGACTCTTCTTGGAGTAACAAGTGGTATTAAGGGTAGAAACTAGTTCTGGTGATGGTGGAACTGCTTAGAACAAGTAAAGGTCAAGAGGCTGGCTAACAAGGCCACTAATTGCAGTTGTTCCTCATGAATGGGTAAAACAATCAAGTGAGGGAATATGATTGGCCAAGCTTATGGTAACGATGGAATGAGAAAAACAAGTTTGATCTGGCAAAATAGGCTGATAAAATAGAAACACAAGAGGAAAAATAAGAATGGTTACATTTTTACACAAGCTTGAAATTAGGAAACTTTTCTTCAAGTTGGTTTCATTTTTACTCAAGCTTGAAACTAAAACAAATTATGCTTGAAACTGGTTTCATTTTTACACAAGCTTGAAATGGAAACAAACTATGCTTGAAATAATTTTGCATTCCCCCAACATGGTGACTCAACAGGTAGCCACATAATTAACTTGTGGTGGGGAAGATACTGGCAGGTAAGGACCAGGAAGGGACGACGGTAGACCAGATGTCACATCAGGACCAAAGAATGAAATTTGATCAATTGTCACGATCCGACCTTCATGTGGAAAATAGATCACACAAAAGAGGGAAGAGACAAGCGCACCCATGGCATAAGCATATTCGTGCCCCAGGAGTAAATTAAAATCCAAGGGGCCTTGGACCACTATCACATCTATATAGACATTTTTCCCTCCCAAAGAAATAGGAAAATTTGGAAGGATCCCTAATTGTTGAATTGTTCCTTTGTTAAAAGCCAACAGATTCTGAGTAACAAGCACAAGTTACGAAGAACCCAAAGCTTGCCATGTAGTTGAAGACATAATACTAACTGAGGTGCCTTCATCTATAATCATTCCCGGTATGACCATATTGTAGGCTTGTACAATGATATCAAAGGGAACATAAGAAGGAAGACGGTGTCCCGTGAATCGACTCCAATCAAAGGAAGCGACCAAACTACATGGAGGGGGTGCCATAGGAATAAGAGGATTATCCCCCTATGTTCCGGGAGTGGAAAGACCATCCCTATGAACTTAGGGAACAAAAGAAGGAGGATCACCTTCTGAAACTGTGGCGACAGGAGTCGGAGGATCATCCCCCTGGATCATGGAAACAGGAGGATCGCCCTCCGATCCAGAGTAATCACAGGAAACAAAAGGAACTTGACTGGGATGAGACCCACTCTCGATGGAAAATACCTGATGAAATATAGGTGGAATCAGGTCGACATTTTTCTCAACCTGATTAGTCATGAATGGACCCAGGAGACTAACTTTCAAAGGGAGTGGAATTGACTGGAGATGAATCCCGATCAATGTGTTGACCAACTAGCAGAGGAATCGAAGAAAACTTCTAGTAACCAACGAAAACACAAGAATCAGAAGCTGAAAGGGTATCCAACACCTTAGAAGCTTCATCCATATAAGGACATAGGTGAATGGGATGGTTCCCTTCACACAACCTACAAGGAAATTTGATCGTACTCTGTTTATTATGAGTCTCATTATCTTTAGCTAAAGGCTCCTCATCAGCATGATGCCCAGAGGTTCATGAAGAAGGATGAATCGAACCAACAGACCACACTTCCAACACCTTGGGAATACCAAGGAAATCACGAAGAAGGTGGTCACCCTCACATAGCTTGCAAGGGAATTTGATTCTACGAGACAGACTGGGAGGTTTCTCGATATTAGCTGCATGGGTAGCAATAGTTGTTGATTCCCCCCCTAGCTTATTTTCCTTCTTCTTCTTTGAATTTTTCTTCTTCTTAGCCACCTCAGTACTAAAATCCAAACTTTCGCCAGGCGAAGAGGAAGAACGAGGTGAAGAAATGGGCGAAGAAGGTGAGGGGTCAACCTTAGAATCAACATGGGGTTGACATGGTTCAAGCGAAGGAGAACTTGGTTGAGAAGCCGTTTGGATGTTTAGAACCACTGAGGTCGAAAATAAACCAAACGGGTAGAACAATATTTAACCCAGGAAGGGACAACGTTTCCATATATGGGGAACCAACATTCCCGAACGAAGGAAAAGGACTAGGATTATCATCTGAGGGGATTCCTTGGTTGGTGAACCCTGGAAATGTTGCCACTAGCCTCATTCCTAATGAATCACTAAGGAATGTAACTTTAACTAGGAATATTTCATGGACAGTTAATTTTTAAGACACTGAAACAAAACTCTGTTTTTTCATGTTTTAAGAGTCAAGAAACAGGCAAAATATTACTCTAGTCACTTTCAGGTTGAACGAGTGTGAGAGGAAAAGTGCTTGATGATCTTTTCGATTTTAGAGAGACGAAAATACGAAAATGAATACTCAAGTAATCTAAGGAAGAGGGCATACCAAGTTTCCGTGAACTGCAATATACACCTTGGTGATCAAATAAAAGAGAAATGACCAAGGACTTGACGTACGTGCAGGCAGTCTCCCTGAACGTTTTGTTTGGTGTATCATGGTTACAGGGCGGAAGATTTAGATTCCTCTGGATAAAGGATTGCAACCTATGAGTGTTTGCCTTTATATACTCGACGGTACAAGGAGCACAAGTCCATACTAGTGTTGTCTACTGCCAGATGGCAAACAAAAACTACAAGGTTTAATGATGCTAGAACACGTCACTAGCCTAGACCTCTAAATATGTGCATTAAGTTTCAATGCTTTGTTAGGTTAATTGAGTAAATTTAAACAGTTGATCTTGAATTATTTCTCAATTCCAAGGCCCTACCTCTATCATCAGAGAAATTCTATATGCAGCTATATGAGAAAATAAACCTTTCAATTCGATGAATGCTATCTAGTTAAGGGAAGAGTCTCAAAAAATGATGCAACAAATAGTAATAATACAACCAAAAATTTTCAAAACTAGATGACTTTCAACATCCAAAATTAATCTAAAACATTCATAGATGCGAATTATGCTTAACCTATGCAAAATTCCCTTTTTGAAAACTATGCAATTGTAATCTATGCACAATTTTCTTTTTCTTTTGAATGAACAAGAATGCACTCAATGCATTTTTCGATGAAATGAGAATCTACTTAATGCAAGCTTTTAATTAAAGAGAAATCACTCAAAAAAAAATTAGTTTTCAATCATTAAACAATGTAATCTAAGTTCAATGATAGATTTCAAACATGAATTTTCAGTGCAACTTGATCTAATACATTTTAACGAAAAGAAAACTTTGAGACGAAAACTAAATGAACGCAAATTCACTTAATGTAAAAGGGATGCAACAAAAATTTAGAATACAATCCTATTTTGAACAATGTGTAATGAAATTCCTAAAAAGGCTATGAGATATATGAGTTCAAGGACAAAGAATACTTCCAAAGCATGGGATCAAAACAAGGCATTCATTCCTTTTTACATCAAGAAATCAAAGAAAGAAGACTTTTCAACTGAAAAATGAGCAATGTAATATATGCTCACAAGCGAACAATCAAACCAAATGAACTTGAGAGAAACTTGAGACTTGAACACTCAATCAACCAAAAAGAAAAAGGAACTCAACTAGAGATGGCTCACCAAACAAGGAAACTGACTCAATCAATAGGGTGATGTCCTGCGAAGCATGCAACCAGGAAATTGATGCATGATCCTAGAAAAACTAGGATGTACGTCCCAAAAAAAAACCAAAGACCAAGCCAATGAGTCAATAAAACCAACTTGAGTGAAGGGGAGAAAATGTAAATGATAGAAAGAAAAATACCAAAAGGGAAAGACACACTGGTGAAAGACATATGCAAAAAATATTAATTTTTCACACATACTGGAATTGGCACAACTTTAGGGGTTGAAAATAGTGCCAACGTCCCATTGGTGTGGCTTGCTAACTAACAACTAGTGCCAATCGATGTGACTGTCAGAAAAATAAAAGCACCAATGCTTGAAAAAGAAAAATTAAAGAATTTATCCTAAATAAGACTATACTCACCACTTCAAGCAAAAACTAAAAGATTGTAATTGATGAAAAACATAGGAGCATCAGAGAAATGGTCATTCGACTAAACTTGTCGAATGACTAAGACCTCAAAGAGTGACAAACTCAAAGGAAAGTCCCCAATGGAGTCGCCAATTTGTTGTCTAGGTAAATCCCCTCTGCGGACAGAGGCAATCCCTCTAGCCCTAGGGTGGGTCTAGCAACTACAGGAACATACTAACATCTACCTTCCTAAAATGTAAATGAAATTCAGAGCAAGGAAAATGACCTACCTTGTCCTGATGCTATGTTGTCCTCTTTCACCTAAGCTTCTTGATCCGTTTCTCTCCTCAAGCTCGATACACGCTTCTACCAACATCTGATTACCTGTGCAGACAGTCAAGACACCATGAAAAACGTAAAATCATGACAAACATAAAACAATTACAACCTATCTAACTGATCAAGGAATGCTAGAAATATCATTATAAATGTAAACAAAAGTGGAATATAAACATCAGATGCATTTTATTATGATAAAGACAAGGAGAGTTACAACTAAGCCTTGATGTTGAGGGTCTCCTTTGGCAGGTCTGTATCCAAGCACATTTGCAACACCCTCACACACAAAGGTCCAAGATCTCACTATGTTCCTAACACACACAAAAAATCACACTCTTCTCTATTCTCCCGAAGCTATGATCGCTTCTCCTCTCGAGCTAACTTAGACTCCGACTCTAACTACGACAACAGAGGTGAAAAAGGTCTCCTTATATAACAATGGAGGAGGAGGTTATGGGCCCTCAAATAATGGAAAAGGAGCTTATCCTTTGGATTATTTCCTATTTCTTAGGAACAAGGAGCCCAAAGAGGAATTCCTTGGCCATATCCTAAAAAAATCCTTCCATCTCGCCACCCGCGAAGCTTCTAGTCATGGAAACTTCATTTCTATTTTTAAAAACTTTCCAAAAGAGGATCGGTGTGGGTCATACATTAAGACAGAGTGTCGATCGGCGTGGGTCTCAGTTTAAATCTCTGCTATCGGCGCAAGTTAGACATGAAGACAAAGTGTCGACCTTGAAAACCATGATTTTATAGGGATTTTCCAGAAAATTTATAAAGGGAGATGCCTTGGAAGACAAAGTGTGGTTCAGGGTATGTATTCCATGCTTGGAAAGTAAATAAGGGTCACTATATGGGTCCTCCAGGATCAAGGAATAGGGAGTACAAGAACAGTGACAAATTTTTGTGTAACAACAACCTTACCTAATGGGAAGACACTTCAAGGTAAAAATTTATCATGATAGTCTTAAACACTTTTTGGACCAAAGACTATCTTCAGAAGAGAAAAAAAAATGGGTCACAAAGATGTTGGGTTATGACTTTGAAATAATCTACAAAAAAGGGAAGCTAAATGTTTTTGCAGATGCACTCTCAAGAAAGAATGAAGATGCGGAAGCATTGCTTTGTGCCATTTCTATTATCCAACCAGATTGGATAACTAAAGCAAGGGATGAATGGAAGAAGGACAAAGAATTTTGGACACTCATTCAAAAGTTGCAACAAGATCCTAGTACATCTGATACATTTAGTTGGAAAAATGATTCCTTACGGTACAAATATCGCTTATATTTTTGTAAGAATTCCCAACTAAAACAAAAGATTGTTTTGGAATTACACACTTCTCCTTTAGGAGGACACTCGGGATTTTTAAAAACTTACCACAGGGTGAAGAAAGATTTTTTTTGGGATGGCCTTAAGTCTGATATTCAAAATTTTGTGGCGGAATGTTTGGTTTTCTAGCAAAATAAAGTTGAGACAATTAAGACCCTGTGTCTTATATGACCTTTATCCATTCCAAGTCAACGTTGGGAGGAGATTTCAATGTATTTTATCACAGGTTTACCTAATTTTGAAGGAAAGAGTGTAATCATGGTGGTATTTGATAGATTTACGAAGTATGCACACTTTTGTACATTATCTCGTCCATTTAAAGCAAGTACATTTTCTACTACATTTATGGAAACAATTAAAAAGCTACATCTAAGCCCAAATATTATTGTGAGCGACAGAGATACCATTTTTATTGGAAATTTTTTGAGGGATTTATTTTCTTGTTTGGGTACTCAATTCGCTCATAGCTCATCTTATCATCCTCAATCCGATGGTCAAACTAAGGTAGTGAATAAATTTTTGGAAGGATATCTTCGTTGTTTTGTTTCTGATAAACAAACATAATGGGTCAAGTGGTTACCTCTCGTTGAATGGTGGTATAACACTTCCTTCCATACTGCAACAAAAATTACCCCATTTATGGCACTTTATGGATATCATCCACCATCCATCACATCATATTTAAGAGAAAATTCTAAGGTTCGAGAAGTGGAATATCACATTGAGCATAAAAAAGAAGTTCTCCAACTCTTAAAGGATAACCTAAATTTGGCACAAAATAGAATGAAACAACAGGAAGATCAACATCACAGCGAGAGAAGTTTTAATGTAGGAGACTAGGTATTTTTACGGCTACAACCATACAAACAAATGTCCCTCGAGCAAGCTAAGAAGAAAAATAAATTATCGCCAAATAATGTGGTCCTTACAAGGTGTTGAAAAATATTAGTACTATGGCATAAAAATTGGAGCTTCTTGCTTCTTCGCAAGTGCATCCAGTTTTCCATGTTTCGTGCTTAAAGAAGGTTATAGGTGAAAATATTCCAGTTTGAAACAATATTGCAAGAGGAAGGAAAAATCATGTTGGAACCTGAGGTGGTCACGGAAACAAGAACTCGACAGCTACGAAATCGATCAATTTCAGAGTATCTCATCAAGTGGAATAACTTACCCACTAAAGATTCTACATGGGAGGATGAGAATTTTATACATAAGCACCCAGAGCTACTCAAGAATTGGGGACAACACGTTTTTGAAGGAGAGGGGCATGTTAGGTCCTTATATTATTAGTTTAGTCCCTTATTGTTATTAGTGTAGCCCCCTTATTTTTATTGTTGTACCCCTGTAACCCTAATATTGTTATTATTGTGCCCTTACATTATTATTGTTAGGTCGGCTAGGATTATATTGTGGCCCCATAGACTCATATATATAAAGGGAGGTTTTGGTCATTTGTATCATCCAAGAATTGTTCATTTATGTAATGTATTGGAGTTTTCTCCCTCGAAGTGGCTGATTTATAAGGCATTGATCTTTCTTTTCATTTATTTTTGGAGCTGGTTTCATAACAGTATGTCCTAAAAGAATAATCAAAGGACCAAAAGAAAGAAAGATAAAAAGAGATAGAAAATATGAACCCCATAAAAAGAAACAAAAATAAATTTTGAAAGTGTTGCATATTAAAATGCCACTACTCTTAGTTTAATTGACTTTTCCAAATAAATTATGTGTAGCTTGTTCAAAATGCCAAAATTCATGATGATCATGCAATCTAATCTTGATCATTCATGCCTTTAAATTTTATGTTATGAAAGTTAGTGAATACAAATCTGACCAAACCATTTAATCTTGGCAGATCAGTAGTTAGGTGGAGAATAAAAATGAGCTCGTAAGTTTAATCTGAGCCATGGGAAGATATAAGGTTATAAATAAGTTAGCTTTCTTATCAAAATAAAATAAGAGGGTCAGCAAGCTCAAATGCACCTAATAAAGGAAAGAAAAAATGTTAGAATAAATAAAAGGGTAGGTAGAATACTTTCCAAAAGTTATATAAGCATCATTATGCTTATAAAAAATATTTTTCTAATCCTCCCCCCTCGCTAAAATTCCTTTCCCTTGGAAAAACCCTTTTCCCCTCACTAAAATCCCTTTACCCTTTAAAAAACACTTTTCCAACCCCTTCCCCTTTTCCTAAAAATCCTGAATCCCATCCAAACCCCCAAAACCCACATATATAACTTTTCGGGGCTTATTAATTTATAAACCCACTTATTATAAATTTTAAGACTTTATTTTATAAGCTCCGCCACCCATCGACAGCTGTGTTATACAAAACTTAGACCTTATAGTTATATATATCACATATTATATATATAACAAGAGTTGCTCAAACCATTGGTGAGGCCCTTGTACCTTCATCGCATATTGGCATCGTAAATCATAAACAATTAACTGCGATGCTCTTAACGCTAAACTTATAAAATTGCCGATGTGATATGATGTGGGACCCATTCCTCGCCATGCTTCTTTTTTCATTAAATTTTCCTTTGAAATACATTGAAACCTTGCCTTTTTCTGACCTCACTGCTTTACTCTCCCCCCTTTAACATTTCATTTATTTTTCATTCCGGGTCACGATCAAAAGTGGACCCTCATCGCATTTCGCAAACTTTACATATTTGGCAAGGAAAATAAACTCTAAATGTTGCGATCACCGATTTGTGGTTGTGATATCACATCGTGTTTGACTTACCATTGTGCGTGCCCGTAAGTCTATCCATTTAGTTTTGTGATTCGGTAAGCTGGCCCCACCTTTGCACCTCCGCCTCTACTTCACAAGCTGTTGCATACATAGGAATATCATATAAATTCCATAATACTTACTGCTTTAAACCTTCCTCTTAAACTATTTCCCGACCCCACCTCATTTGAAAACTCTCAACTCCTCCTACTATTTGATCATCGCCAAATAGATCGAACGTTCTACAACCCATTTCGCACTCCCTGATGTCCGATATTTAAAACCAAAGGGGGGGGGTGGTGCAAAATGGGTGGTTTTCTCCACCCGCTCCCTTGCCACGCGGCACCTCCATATTTTATCGCACCCCCTCCTACCCAAACCACTAAACCACCTCATCACCATGAAATTAACCACCCCTGTGCCATGCGATAAACTATTACTTTTTGAAATAAATAAAACCCCTTTATTTCATTATTCCCTATCTCTGTCGAACTTGCAGAAAACACTGAAGTCCACTCACCTCCCTATAAACCCTTTTTTTCATTATAGGTAGTTTTATTTTTTGTTGGGCAGGTGATTAACGGAACCAGGAGATGGAGGAGCAGCTTGATACTAGTTCTATCCTTCTTACTCCAGACCCGTAAGATAGGAATTCAAAATAGAGAAGGAGCTTTCATTAATAGAGCCTTTATCCCAAGAAAAAAAACTTCAAACACTAGAAAAATGTTTTTACCTCCAACATGAGGTAAATCACCTTTCTGTAAATAAGCCTACATTTTCTAAATATTTAGAGGTAGATGAGATTTACCATAAGATGATGAAAATCAAAATCCCAGATGAAGAAACATGGGAGAAATAGTGTGATTTACTATAAAGGGTGAAAGAAACATACAGGTGAAAGACGTACTGATGAAAGAACAAGACAGATGAAAGAAACAAACAAGTAACAACAAGCAAAGAAATAGGGCAAATATCAGTTAGTTGAAAGGTGTCACTATCTTTTTTCATAAAGATATTTTATTTTCCTCAAATAAATCCTAGTGAGTTGACCTGACATTTTTTGTAATGTTTTGTATAAATAATTCATCATTCGAAGTATCAAGGGTGGATTTCTAAATATTTCCATAGCTGACTAATCTCTTGCCTCAGGGTTATTGTACCAACTTCCAGTTAGCAGACATAACAGGTTATAAATAAACTTCTTTACAGGATTCATGTGTTAAGCTATCTCAGTGAATTATAAATTTCAATTTTTCATGTTCTCTTTCTAATTATTCCATAAACTTATATGTCTTCTAAATTTGAATGTTATAACAGGAGTTTTACTGTAGATTTTTCTTAAACATTACACTCTACTTTTAACTGTTCTGATATCCAGTTTAGAGAATTCTTAATTTCCCTCTGATCCTGATTGAATTTCTTCACCCTTCTTCATTATCTAGTTTAAGGAATTCTTAATTTCACCTTGATCCCGATTGAAAAATCACTTCACCATTCAGCCTTGAGATATGATATTTCTCACCTATCCTACCCTATAACACTTTCTTTATAGTTTTATTTTGTTATGTTTTCAAAGAATATTGACTCCATAGCCCAATGTAAAATGGAAAAGCACCTATTCATCTAAATCATTAATTCCACCAATCAATCAAAATCAATAAAAATTAAGCATACATAACTAGCCTAAAATCTATTAAAAAAACAAAGTTAAATCATATAGAGAGAGCCCTATCTAAGTTTAGGAAGGCTATATCCTAAGCTCCAAAAGTGGTTTGTAGTTACCTCTGATATTTCTTTCTAACGCTTAGAACAACCTTTGGAAATTTCAGAGTGATTATCAAACCTCCACCAGGCTTAGCCCTAATTAAATTTCCAGATGTTTTTGATGCTGACATGTCCTATAAGTTAAGAGAAAGAAACCCTGCAACTTTAGAACAGATGGAAAGTGATGCACTAAGTGTAGAAGCTAACTTGCTATCTAAAAGAGCTAGGGTGAGGAATGAGAGGAGGGTGACCATTAAGTAAGAACCATCCACTTCAGATATTAAAATAGATAGTTTAGCCAAAAATGTAGAAATACTAAAGGATAGACTAGAGAAAATGGAAAGAAAATGTCAGTGGGAAAATCAATAAGGTCCTCAAATTAGAAACCTCAACTTTAGGAAAAATCCTAATACTGGTAAATCAAGAGAATTTGTACCTGATCAATAGATTAGACCACATTTCTAGGAAAATTGTGTTGAAAGTTCACAATAGCATGAAGAAGATCAGGACACCCAGATAAACTTGATGGGAGTAAATAATGAAGATGGCATTTTTCTTACCTAGGAAAAACAAGAGTTGTACATGTTACAACAATTACTATTAGAATTTGAAGAGTCCTTTCACAAAAAACAAGGCTATAAATCTTCTATTTATGAAGTTCATAAACAATATAGCCTTAGAAGAAAAAATAACACCGAAGTTCCTATTAAGAAATCAATCCACACCCAAACTAAGAAAAAAATAGAAGCTCCTATGACCAAAACTCTACAAATTCTCCCTATAGAAACTCGGAATACTTCCAACCCAAATATTGTAGACTTAACATCAAATACTACTCAAACCTTTCTAGACAAGGAAGTTGAAAACAAAACAATTGACACACAAACTAAATTACCAAGTGCTGATAAAAAAGATAAAAACACACTAACCACAATTGGTAAAGATGAAATGATTAAATTATGTAAAACTCAAATGCCATTCAATATCGAAATTTAGATAGCCAAATCAATAATACTAGTTTCTTTAGCAGAGCTGGTGAAAAATGATTCATACAAGGCACAAATTACTGAAACATTAAACATAGGTGAAGGTGAAGACGCTATTAACCTTAATGATGATGAAATTGAGTTATTATTTGGTCCTAAATTAAATGGCAAACATCAACAAAGGGGTGTCCCTCCATTCTATATTAGCTTAAACATTCATGATAAACTCTTACATAATGCTATGTTGGATTCAGGAGCATCTCATAACTTAATTCCTAAAGCATTTGTTAGTGTCAGTCTTTACAGCCTTCCTCCAGTGATCAAACATGCTCTTACAAAGTGATTTTAGGATGTCAAGGTCAAATTTTGTCATTTCAGTGAGTCTTAAAACAAAATTTAGTCACTAGGTATTAGGTCTAGGGTTTTATTTCATTCCTTTCAGAGTTGTACAAATGTCGGTTCATGTCACCATTCAGTTGAGTGTACCATCATTCAGAGGGTTTTCATCATCATGTCAGGTTCCAAAGAGTCATTTTACACCTTGTTCATGCTTCAGTTGTGCATAGGTAAGGTCCATTTCCCTCTCCTAGGGTTTTGGAGGTAATTTCTCTTGGATGGTCAAATCATCAGAAAAAATTGTATCCTGATGTTCATACACCTTCCCCTATCCTTAATTTACTTTATTAAACACTTCCCATCACTGAGATCCCCCAAATTCCTCATTTTCGCACAAACCCTAGTTTCTTGCTACAACTTGGCAATTTTCTAGGCTAGGCCTGTGTTTTGCCCTTTTGGACCCCTTCCCCTCACTCAATCTCTAAATTTAAGCTTTCCCCTGCTTCCTAACATCCCTCCATACTTCCCAAAATTTTCCCAAGAATTTAGAAGCCCCTTAACCGTTTCATTTCGCTTCATTTCAACAAATCCCTTGTTCCACACATTGGGATAGATTTCACTCAAATGATGTTTCAGAGAAATAAAAGATGAATTTAGGAAAACTGAGAGAGGTTTTTGTCCAAAATATTCCAAGGAATAAAAAAATCCTTCACTTTTTACACAGGTGTCATGGTTTTAGAGAAATGTCAGAAATACCGTTTCCTCAGGAGAATTGATGCACCTCTGAAGTGACCTTGGGAAAATCAAGATTTCTCCTAGCTTGGTTGGCCAAATTACTTGCTTGATAAGTCAACTGATCACTAGAAAAAAATATATTTCCAATGCACTATCATGAGCTCAATTTGGAGTTTAGGAAGACCTTCAAAAGTTGACTGCAACAGCACTCCCCCTTGAGGCAGCCTCATTCTGCTCATTTTGACCAGTTTTGGGAGATTTGATTTTTGACAAGGAAAATGAACTCAAAATTGAAACATTCTGGTTGGGTTGGAAATTAAACTCAATAATATTTCTAACGAGCTATCCCACGCCCCATTTGGACACCGGGAAGGCCTCCAAACGCCTCCTGAAAACGTGTGCTATGCATTGAGCTTGGTGCGCGGCGCATTGAGCTGAAACACAAAAAAATTTGCCATTCCTCTGCAACATCAAATTTTCTTGGTTTCTCCAGGTTTGAGTAAGTCAAAGCCACTCCTCTATTTCTCATAAATTGTGCTTGGTGTTGATTATGATTTTGATTATGAAGATTTGAGTACAAAACTAAACCCTACTATCTTGTTGAGAAGTGCCTCCTTAGGGTTTTGCAACTTGTTTTGGTGTCAATCATCCCACCTCCCCTCCTTGTTCTTTCCAATCTCCCATCACTGTTATCTCATCACTACACCATGCCACCTATCCCTACAAAAATAGACAAGATTCATCATTCAGCCAAAAAATCAAAGTGGAAACGAAAATGTAGTTATGTGAGAGTGCCAAAGTTTCAAACATTGCAAAAGTAAAAATGCAAATCAAAAATCAAAATCCTTGTCATAAGAGATATGTTTGTGTTCCAATAATCCAATTACATGCCAAGAGACACTATGAAACCAATAAAAATCATGTGAGGAGTGAAGAAATCACGTTGAAGGCCGAAAATGTGTTGCAGTTTGGCAAGAGTACCAAGGTCGTGCGCGGTGCACATGGCGTGCGCGACGTTGTCGGGCTGCGTGCCCACGCGCAGCCAGAACTCACATTTTTGTCATTTGTTTCAAAAAAACCCAATCCGCTTGGTTCTTCTCGCTCCAAGAAGTTTATGAAATTTCCATTAACATGTTTGGTGCTCATTGAAGTGGATTATGAGAGTTTGTGATGTCAAATTGCAAACCCTATTACTTTGTTTAAAGCTGCTCTTTAGGGTTTTGAATTGGAGTTTTAAAATTGGTTTCTTGTGCAAAAATTCTTCAACTTTATTTCCCTATCTGTTGTTCCTTTCCCATCAGTGTTATATTATCATTATAGCCTATTTTTTTATTTCCTTTTACATATCTAAGAGGCATTCACTCCTAAAACCCTATTCCCTCATATCCCAAGTTACTCATTCCTAGGTTCCATTACCCCTATCCCTAAATCCTTTCATTCCCTTTTCTTATCCATTTCCCTATAATTTACAAAAATTCCCCAAACCCCATATTCCCCAAACATAATCAAGTGAATGTCTTCACATTATAAACTTCACTTGGTTGGAACATATTTTTCCCACCGTCCACTATACTCACTATCCCTATTTACCACAGTTCCTTCCTATACAGTCCCTTCCTATTGGGCATATTTTGGAAATTGAAACAAGGCACCAATTTGTCAAAAAACCAAACATACACTTGGCATATACCTTGCAACACCATGACGGACACTGACACATCCTATGAACAAGACAATGATTCCGCCACTGGCCTGCATGCACCAAGAGGGCACTGAAACGGCGAAAAAGGGAGGATAGACTCCGAATATTGGCTGAAGCTTCTTTGGCCGAGCATGATACTTGATGATGGACCTTCAGTCCAAGTTTCAATGAATTTGGAGAAAATTTTGTCAATTTTGTTTTTTTGGTCACAAAACAGATTTTCCTGCCCGATGCGTCGCGTCACCTTGCGCGCGCTTACGTTTGAGAGATCTTCTGGAGGAAAAATTTACATTTTTGGATTTTTATGAAAATTTATGCATGCTCAGGAATGGACTAAGGATTTCATCAAGTTCTGGGTGGTTTAAAGGGTCAAAAACACCTTGAAAATGGCCTTTCTGCCACCTTTTGCACACACAGGAACTAGTATTGGGAGATTGAAGTTTTGGACGGGAAAATGACATAAAAATCTAGAAATTCCACCTGGGTTGGAAAGTAGACAGGAAGGGCTTTCCAACGAGCTATCATGAGCTCAATTTGGACTTTGGGAAGTGCCACTTCAGGAAGTGCTCTAAAATCACCTCCAGAGTGGCGCAACGCATTGAGTTTTAAGCGTACAGAGAAATTTGCCTCTATTTTGACTCTTCAAAATTTCGTAATTACCAGCTTTTTGACTACTTTTACATTTTGATGTAAATATTGATCTATCTTGATGTAATTTGATGATTATGATGTAATTTTGGCTCTTATTTACTTTTTCTAGAGGATTCATTCACTAAAAAGTGAAAATTAAATGAATGAATTAGTTTCCTTCCATATAGAGGCAAATTGTTTGATTGCTTAGATTTCAGTTCCTAGTTTAGAATTGGTTGAAACAGCTCCTAGAAGGATGATCTCAACCCCTACAGGCATGGGAAGGGGTTAGGATGGTCTATATCATGTATTTCATGAGACATTTTCAGGGTTGGACTCTTGGGAATAGTTTGGCACCTCATTGTATATTCATTTCAGATTTTTGGCAAAGGAAAGACCAGAGTTTTGCAGCTCTTGTTGGGATCCTTGTGGCTCTAAGTTTTGATGATGTTTTTCTCCATGTATCTGTAAGTTTCATTAATTTTTATGTATGTCATTTCCCTTCTCTTTGCTTCTGAATTAAACAAATGAGTAACTAAGGTAGAATTCATTAGTTTGCTGGTGCTCTGCCTTAAGCTTTTGTTTAGTTTTATATTTTTTCCTCCATTTGAAGAGGATCCTTGCATCCTCTTGCCCTCTTCAGCTCCTCAGTAGTATTTTCTATCCATTCACTGAATCTACAACATCAAAGCCATTTCCTTCCCAACCCCAACTTGAACTCTGCAAGAATTTGGCCTCATCCCCAAGCCCAAAAATTTCCTTTCAGTTTTTTCCAACTAAAACCCTAAAAATCATTCCAAACTCCTTGATTCATATACCTAGCCTAAAATTAGCACTTATTTCAGTCATCTCAAGCCCTATTGACACATTTTCCGAGATTGACCGGAGAGATCCCTCTCGGTCGGGGTAGGGCTAGCTACCGCACCCAGCGTGGTTTGGTGTTACCCCGAATCCGCCTTCCTTCAACCTAAGGTGGATTAAGGAAATAACACATGGCGTACCATACCGGGGACAAATGTAGGTTTGCTTGTTGGTGTTATTTTTTTATGCTTGCGTACGGAGCCTCGAAGTTATGCCGTAAAAGTCGAATCGCGCTCATTTCGCGAGCATAGTAGATAAACATTGCTTTAGTCAATCTCCAGTCTAGCTTGTAAACGTAACATCTGACTTCCAATTTCCCTAGTACATTTATCAAGTTCAGATCTGATGGTTGATGGTGGACAACAATCAGACATAAGAAGGCTGAAATCATTCACCTGGTGACTCCAACTCAATGTAGAGACTCCACTGGAGGACTAACTCTTTCTCTGAGAAAATGGAAGGATCTTACACAAAGTTCAGGTATCCAAAGTGGAATGGTATTCAGGATATAGTATATTTTCTTGTAAATTACTTCTTCGCTGTTCTTGAAGTTATCTCGAAATTTTTTCAGAATTTTTTGTATGAGAAAGGTAATAAAAATCCTCACTCGACTTATTCAAAGAGTGTAAATACTGTGTTTTCCTTTGATCCTGGCCTCCTTACTTTTCCCACATCTTATGATGACTCTCTTCAGAGTGATGAGCCTGAAAACAAAACTGATCCCGTAGCTCTTGTATATACTACTACACCTTATATAGTCCCAGATAGGTATAAACCTCTTGCTTTACCTTCTGTTCTTCATGCTTTCCCTAAAAATTATGACCTATATCTATCAAGATTTGACGGTGAATGTAACAATGTCAACGCTAAGCAACATGTGCAGAATGTTGAGACTTTTCTAGACCTTTTTGAATTTGATGAAGAAGATTTTAATATTAGGCTTTTTGCTCTTTCTTTGCAAGGCAAAGTGAAGAGTTGGTTCAAACCTCTGCCTGATGCGAGCATCTCAGATTTCCAACAGTTCGTCAAAGTTTTCCTCGACAGGTGGTTGATCGGACATAACCTTTTCTTGATTATAGAAGAGTATAACCAGCTGAAAAGACTGTCAGGGGAGACAGTACAACAGTTTTATGCCAGCTGATATAAGAACTTCTCCTAGATCTGCTCTCTTGCATTACCCAGTTGCTTTTGATCCGGAAATGGAGTTTCAGTTGAGAGAAAGGAATCTTGCAACACTTCACGAGATGCAGAATAGTGCAGTAAATGTAGAGGCTCATTTTCTAATCCAAAGGGCAAGGTTGAAGGAAGAAGAGATGAAAAACATAGATCCGGAGAAATCGACAGCTCTAGAGGTAAAGCTTGACATGTCGTAAGTGAAGTAGAAGAGATGATGCAAAAGAACACCACAAGGAATGAGTATAATTTTCAAGCCCATGACTTGATGATGAAGAAGAACAAGTGGCTGATCCAAAACATTTTGTTTCTTATCCCAGTTGTCATAGTGATTGTTTTATAGATAATTTTGGAGAAGAGAGAGTTGTTGATATGACATGTATGCTTGACGATGTGTTGTATACTGATGATTTGCCTCAGTTTGATCAGTATGATGATGATTATGTTCTCTAAATAGAAGCTAATCTTGCAGATAAATCAGTAGCTAGTTTGTGTGAGGAGGAAGTTCACTTTCAGCAGCTCGAGTACAGTGATCAATCGATACATATCAATTATGAAAATGATGAGGAAAGTGCAGCAAATTTTTAAGTAAATGAAGGATCTTTGCCTTTTTGTTTTGACTCGTTTCAGTTCATCAGAGACAATTTCCATACAATCAGAAATAAACTACCAACAAGCCTTGATCTGGACCATCTTGAGCGCAATGAAAACCTTGTTCAAGACTTCTCACATTCATATTTGCAATCCCCGAGTGCCATTGATTGTCAAGTTGCAGATGAAAACATGGAAGTTGGCACATATGATCAAATGCTACAAGGTGACTCCGTACCATTCTGTTTTGAATCATTCCAGTTGTTGAAGGGTAAATTGCATAATAAATCTTCAAAGCAGCCTGTAGGAAATCAACAATCTCTTACTTTTAATGTGGAGGATGAGACAGATAGCGAAATTCTTGAGCAATTTGTTGATGATAAATCTTCCCTTGAAATGACTGATGAAATCATTTTGGATACAAAACTCTCCCTAGCTCCATATTTGCAGCCACCAAACGAAATTGAAGGTCAGATTACAGATGAAGGCGTGGAAGATGAAATACATGATTTAATGATGCAAGAGAATTCTGTACCCTTTTGTTTCAAAGAATTTCAGTTTATAAAGCAGAATCTTCGTAATATCTATAAAGCGAAAGATGAACAGTCAGTATGATGTCATACAGTTTCAATGCATACATCGTAGCAGTCTTCTCAAGTTTTTGATGATCCTATTGCTCGTATGTTGGATGATGTTTTCTGTAAAAATTCTTCTCCATTGGCTAACCATGTGTCAGAAAATAAATTTGATAATAATCTTGTTCAAAAGTCGCCTTCATTGTCTTGTTTAATAGAGTTTTCATTACAAATCCCATGTCAAGATTTGCAGTCATATGAGGAGATTGATAAAGGAGACTTTTGTTCTGTCTGGAATCAGCTTCATAGTTTGGTTATGCATGAAATTCAGGATCCTTTTGACAGCCTGTTGCAGTCGCCAAAGAAAGACAGCACAAATGTGAGGAAAATCTTAATTTCCAGCTATGAAGATCACTTGGACCAGAGCAGTAATCTGTTAATGGAAATCAGTAGCTATTTTTATGAAGATCCTTTTGCAGTTTTCTTGAAGTCATCTAGTCAATTCATGCTTTGCAATTTTATCAGCAGTCAACTTGATTCCGAGTTTCCATGGGATTTGCCTTTCGATTCTTCCCTTTTCCTACATATCAGAAATCATTTGGGAAGAAATCAAATAGCAGCTGGGATGCTTACGTGGTTGCATTGGTTGTTTCATTTCACTTGATCAGGTGATGAATGAAAATGTTAGAGTAGGTTGTATTGAGTAAGCTCTAATTTGAGCATATTTTCCAGTTTTTCAGTTATGTTTAATTATCGAGTCAGTTTTTAGTTGAGTGAGAGTCAGTTTGTGTCGTCAAGTCATCAGTTTTCAGTCATGCATTTCAGCTTGATTTTTTGATTCCATTGCCCAATGGATGAAGGCACTGTCTGCTTTCCAAAGATCTGTAGTTCTTGGCACCTCCAAGGAGCTACCATCCCCATTGGAGCCAATGTTAGTGTTAGTCTTTGCAGCCTTCCTCCAGTGATCAAACATGCTCTTACAAAGTGATTTTAAGGTGTCAAGGTCAAATTTTGTCATTTCAGTGAGTCTTCAAGTAAAATTTGGTCACTAGGTATTAGGTCTAGGGTTTTCTTTCATTCCTTTCAAAGTTGTCCAAATGTCGGTCCATGTCACCATTCAGCTGAGTGTACCATCATTTAGAGGGTTTTCATCATCATTTCAAGTTCCACTGGGTCATTTTACACCTTGTTCATGCTTCAGTTGTGCCTAGGTAAGGTTCATTTCCCTCTCCTAGGGTTTTGGAGGTAATTTCTCTTGGATGGTCAAATCATCAGCAAAACTTGTATCCTGATGTTCATACACCTTCCCTTATCCTTAATGTACCTTATTAAACACTTCCCATCACTGAGATCCCCCAAATTCCTCATTTTTGCACAAACCCTAGTTTCTTGCTACAACTTGGCAATTTTCTAGGCTAGGCCTGTGTTTTTCCCTTTTGGACCCCTTCCCCTCACTAAATTTATGAAATTCCACTTTCCCCTACTTCCTAATATCCCTCCCTACTTCCCAAAATTTTCTCAAGAATTTAGAAGCCTTTTATCCCCTTCATTTCGCTTCATTTCGACAAATCCCTTGTTCCACACATTGGGATAGGTTTCACTCAAATGATGTTTCAGAGCAATAAAAGATGAATTTGGTAAAAATGAGAGAGGTTTTTGTACACATTATGCCAAGGAAGAAAAAAATCCTTCGCTTTTTACACAGGTGTCATGGTTTTAGAGAAATGTCAAAACTATCGTTGCCTCAGGAGAATTGATGCACCTCTGAAGTGACCTTGGTAAAATCAAGATTTATCCTAGCTTGGTTGGCCAAATTAATTGCTTGATGAGTCCAATGATAGCTAGAAAAAAATATCTTTCCAATGCGCTATCATGAGCTCAATTTGGAGTTGAGGAAGACCTTCAAACATTGACTGCAACAGCACTCTGCCTTGAGGCAGCCTCATTCTGCTCATTTTGAACAGTTTTGGGAGATTTGATTTTTGACAAGGCAAATGAACTCCCAATTGAAAAATTCTGGTTGGGTTGGAAATTAGACTCAATAATATTTCCAACGAGCTATCCCGCGCCCCATTTGGACATCGGGGAGGCCTTCAAAAGCCTCCTGTAAAAGTGCGCTACGCATTGAGCTTGGTGCGCGGCGAATTGAGCTGAAACACAAAAAAATTTGCCATTCCTCTCGAACATCAAATTTGCTTGGTTTCTCAAGGTTTGAGTAAGTCAAATCCACTCCTCTATTGCTCATAACTCGTGCTTGGTGTTGATTATGAGTTTGATTATGAATATTTGAGTACAAAACTAAACCCTACTATCTTGTTGAGAAGTGCCTCCTTAGGGTTTTGCAACTTGTTTTGGTGTCAATCATCCCACCTCCCCTCCTTGTTCTTTCCCATATCCCATCACTGTTATCTCATCACTACACCATGCCATCTATCCCTGCAAAAATAGACAAGATTCATCATTCAGCCAAAAATCAAAGTGGAAACGAAAAAACAGAGCTAGAGTGAAGTGTCAAAAGTTTCAAACATTGCAAAAGTGGGTGTGCCCAAATCAAAAATCAAAATCCCTGTCATAAGAGATATGTTTGTGTTCCAATAATCCAATTACATGCCAAGAGACATCAGTGAAACCAAGACAAATCATGGAGGAGTGAAGAAATCATGTTGAAGGCCGAAAATGTGTTGCAGTTGCAGAGCGCGGCGTGTTGGGTTGTGGCGCAGCGCACATGGCATGCGCAGCGCATTGGGCAGTTTTTCGCAGTGTAAAAATACACTGGTGCGGCGCACATGGCATGCACATCGCGTTGGGCTGCTACGCACATAGAGCCAAAACTCACATTTTTTTCATTTGTTTCAAAAAACTCCAATCTACTTGGTTCTTCTCACTCCAGGAATTTTATGAAATTGCCATTAACATGTTTGGTGCTCATTGAAGTGGATTATGAGAGTTTGTGATGTCAAATTTCAAACCCTATTACTTTGTTTAAATATGCTCTTTAGGGTTTTGAATTGGAGTTTTAAAATTGGTTTTTTGGGACCTTCACTCCAAATTTCAGCAAATTTGGAGAAAATTTTGTCATTTTTGAAATTTTGGTCGCAAAACAGATTTTTCCGCCCGACGTGTCATGCCACTTGGCGCGCGCTTACGTTTGAGAGATCTTCTGGAGAAAAAATTGATATTTTTGGGTTTTTTATGATAAATTATGCATGCTCAGGAATGGCTAAGAGATTTCATCAAGTTCTAGGTGGTTTAAAGGGTCAAAAACACCTTGAAAATGGCCTTTCTTCCACCTTTTGCACACACAAGAACCAGTCTTGGGCGATTGACGTTTTGGAGGGGCAAATGACATCCAAATTCAGAAATTCCACTTGGGTTGGAACGTAGACAGGTAGGGCTTTCCAACGAGCTATCATGAGCTCAATTTGGACTTAGATAAGTGCCTCAAAATAACCTCCAACGTGGCACGTCACATTGAGTTTTTGGGCGTGGTGCATAGAGAAATTTGGTGTCATTTTGACTCTTCAGCTCAGAAATTCGCCCAGTTTTGACTAGTTTCACTTTTTGATGTAACTATTGATCTATCTTGATGTAATTTGATGATTATGATGTAATTTTGGCTCATATTTACTTGTTCTAGAGGATTCATTTACTAAAAAGTGAAAATTAAGTGAATGGATCAGTTTCCTAGCATATAGAGGCAAGTTGTTTGATTGCCTAGATTTCAGTTCCTAGTTTAGAATTGGTTGAAACAGCTCCTAGAAGGATGAGCTTGATCCCTAGAGGCATGGGAAGGGGTTAGGATGGTCTATATCATGTATTTTCTGAGACATTTTCAGGGTGGGACTCTTGGGAATAGTTTGGCACCTCATTGTAATATTCATTTCAGCATTTTTGGCAAAGGAAAGACCAGGGTTTTGCAGCACTTATTGGGATCCTTGTGGCTCTAAGTTTTGATGATTTTTTTCTCCGTGTATTTGTAAGTTTCATTAATGTTATATGTATTCCATTTCCCTTCTCTTTGCTTCTGAATTAAACAAATGAGTAACTAAGGTAGAATTCATTAGTTTGCTGGTGCTCTGCCTTAAAATTTTGTTTAGTTTTATATGTTTTCGACAGTTTGAAGAGGATCCTTGCACCCTCTTGTCCTTTTCATCTCCTCAGAAATATTTTCCATCCGTTTATTCAATCTAATACATCAAAGCCATTGCCTTCCCTGCCCCAACTCGAACTCTGCAAGAATTTGGCCTCATCCCCAAGCCCAAAAATTGCCTTTCCCTTTTTCCAACAAAAAACCCTAAAAATCATTCCAAACTCCTTGATTCATATACCTAGCCTAAAATTAGCACTCATTTCAGTCATCTCAAGTCCTATTGATACATTTTTCTTGAGATTGACCTGGAGAGAGCCCTCTCCTGTTCTGGTAGGGCTAGCTACCAGACTGAGAGTGGTTTGGTGTTACCCTGAATCCCGCCTTCCTTCAGCCTAAGGTGGATTTAGGAAATAACAAAACTCATGGAAAAATTAAACTTAGATATCACCAAACCCTACAAGGACCTGTTCTCCATTCATTCTAGTCAATTCAATTGTCTTGGCCTGATAAAAGATTCGTGTGTAACTCTGGTCTAGTGCTAAACAAAGAGTATCGTTATGGACATAGTAGTTGCTGATATCCCTCCCAAATATGGTATGTTCCTGTGTAGCTCATGGGGAGAAAAAATACAAGGATCATTGCAATTAGACATGTCATTTTCTACCATTTCTGTATTTGGTCAGCAAAGGAAGCTTTATAGAGAAACCTTGATGAAATTCATGGTAAGTAGTTCAGAAAAACCATAGAATTACCCTATATATTCCATGCATTATGATCTGGACTCATTTATCATATTTTATTCAAACAATTACAAAGATAAAATCATAGTTGTAGAAGAGAAACACAAAGAAGTCGATAGTGAAAACATAACACACGAATCTATGTGGAATTTAGCTTTTGATGGTTCTGTAAATAGATTAGGAGTAGGAGTTGGAGTATGGATCTATAATTTAGGAAATTATCATTCAGAAGGACATGCTTACATATTAAATTTCAAATTCACTAACAACATGGCAGAATACGAAGCATTAGTGCTAGGCCTTCAAATCATAAGAAAACTTGGAGCTAAAAGAGTTTCCATCATGGAAGACTCAGAATTAATTATAAAATAAGTCAAGGGCGAGTATATTACTAATAACCCTAGACTTAGGCGTTACAGAGAAACCATTCTAGACTTGATAAGATGTTTCCTTAAGACAGACTTTGCTGTCATTCCAAGAAATTAGAATATGCAAGCACATAGATTAGTCACTTTTGCTAGCACATGCAGATTACCCTTTCAGCCAAATCATTAGTACAGGGCTGAGGTAAGCCATAGACCAATTATACCTGATAATTTAAAGTATTGGAAAATATTTTCACAAGACAATCAAATTCATGATTTTATGATTTCTAAAGGAGAATTTCAAAATGGCAATATAGACACTGACTGTACATTATATTATACCATAAATAATGAAATAGATGTAAATGATGTAGATAAGATAGAACCAAATAGATTCACTAAAGTAGGAATGGAACAATTAGAAATAGTAGAAATTGAGGAATTAATCAATGATGAATTAGAAGTTTTAAACCTCAAAGATAAAAAATTTCTGAAGAAATTAGCCCCACTAGAAGACCTATTTGACTCCAATGATGTATCTAGAAAACCTAAAATGGAGCCTCTAAGGTCAAATATAGAGGAATGCAACATAGGAACAAAGGAAAATCCCAAGCTTATCAAGATATCTAAGACACTACCTCCAACTGAAAAGCTGAAGTACATTAGCTTATTTAAATAATTCCAAGATATATTTGCCTGGAATTATGAAGACCTCAAGTATTATGATACCATCATTATCCAACATAAGATACCTCTTGGCAATATGATGCAGAGTGTTGTCCTTGATGGCAACCCACTGATTGAAGATGAAGACATGAGATTGTTGACTTGTGTTGTCCTTGATGGCAATCCACCTGATGAAGTTATTCTTGACTTGATGAACTTGGTAAATGATGTAAATATGATGTGATATGATGTGTGTTGACAATATGATGCTGAGTACCCACTTGATAGAGTAAGTTTCTTGAAGGGAAAAAACCACCCAATGAGTTATTAGTTATGCTTTATAGAATATGATTTGATGAACCTGCTGGAAAGATAAATCTGATGACTATAGAGAGTACATAAGGTATTGAAGAAAGGAATTCAACATGTGCTAGATCCATGATGAAAAGAGAAGGTTTCAAGAAGCATGATTTGTTCTAGGAGAAGTCGCCAGATGCACGCTGCTGGCACGTGCCAAGTCGCGTATGGGAAAAAGCGTCAAAGTGAAAAACTGGGGGTAACCACCATGGTATTGACCCATCTACCTGGTAATATCACAAATGATAGCTATTCGCAGAAATACTACTGGGAAGTAATGGTTTTGGGCTCATGGTATTGAAAAAGGGTAAAACTACAGAAAGAGAAGAAATCTATCAGGCAACGAGGGGCAAGGTGTCCTAGGGCTTGAATGAATACTTCTCTCTGAAGGATATCTGAATGGAAAGGGTTACAGTTGAATGATATATCTGAATGTATGATGCACCAATGATGAAGAAGTGGATCTAGATCTGAAATGTACTTATATTTGCTAGATATGTTTATGAAATGATTAGATTTGTGATGAGGCGAACATCTGTCTGAGGTAAAGGGTAAAATCTGAAGTGATGTATCTGTTGTGAAGAATTGCAACCTTAAATGATTAAAGAGTACGAAGATCCAATTCCTAGTTCGCGCGAGGAAGCGCGTATATACGCGACTTTGCTGAAGATAAAGCGCGTATGCACAATGGAATATGTACTGAGGTATACGCTGGTTGATGAGGACGAAAGCACGTATATATGCGACATCAGTGAAAGGAAAGCGCGCACTAGAGAATTTGGCGGAAATTCCGACGGCCAATTCGTCGCTATTCCGACACATAGTCATCACAAGAGCGACAGTTCGGGGGCGGACAAACCGTGGTTTGTCATGCCATCGCCATTCCGACGCACGTAAAAAGTGTCGCACTATCGACACTTCTTCCGTCGTTCCGAACAAGCGTCACTGAACGTCTCACAAACGAGTCGACGCCTCCAGAAGCGTTTATGTGTACGCATAGGTGAAATGTGGTTCGACGTTTCGGACGTCGTTCTTCCGACGCTCATAAACCGTCGCAGTTCCGACTAAACGTGGTCCGACGTTTTGGCGTCGCTCTTCCGACGCTTGTAAACTGTCACAATTACGACTAAACGTGGTCCGACGTTTTGGACGTCACTCTTCCGACGTCTGGAAGATGTCGTAATTCCGACGATATGTGGTCCGACGTTTGGAACGTCGCGCTTCCAACGTTGTCATACTGTCTCTCTTCTGACGTTTCTGGGTTGTCGCAGTTCCGACGTCTACAAGGCGTCGGTAGACCGACGGAGGGTTCAATTTTTAAAAAAAAAATTAAAATTTTAAAAGACGAGAAACGCTGTTTTGAAGATATTATATGAAATAAAACAGTCCATGAAAGTGAAATAGCAGTATGTAGAATAGTAAAGCAACAGATAGAGTACCGACGTCCATTGTTAAATACAAATTAAAGTACCCAAAACACAACGAGTGGTAGAACGGTCCATGATGAAGATATTATATGAAGTATTCGGTCCATGAAAGTGAAATAGCGATGAAAAAGAATAGTGGTAACGGATAAATAATTAAGCAAAACGTCCATTGTTCCAGAAATACAAATTGCGTACCCAAAGCTATTACAACGAGTGAAGGTAAAAACTGGGTCCATAAGAAAGTGGAAAATAAAGCGTATGTGAATATTAAAAACGGATAAGAAAGGGTCCATTGTTCCAAATACAATTAAAGTACCCAAGACCCTACAACGATGAAAGTAAAACGGTCACGAAAGTGAAGATATTATATGATAAAACGAAGTCCATGAAAGTGAAATAGAAGTATATGAAGTAAAACAGTCCATGAAAGTGAAATAGCAGTATGTAGAATAGTAAAGCAACAGATAGAGTACCGACGTCCATTGTTCCAAATACAAATTAAAGTACCCCAAACCCTGCAACAGAGAAAAACGCTAATCATAATCATGTGAGGAGTGTGATATGTCCAAAATATAAAAAGACCATCAGACCATATCAATAAACCAGCAACATAGACCGGCATCGCTAGTTTTGAAGGCAGAGTGATAAACATTAATCATTTTTTTTTTCACAAGAGAAAAAACGATGTTTTGAATATATTATATGAAGTAAAACAGTCCATGAAATCATTACATTTTCACATCTGAAGATTGGAACCCAAATATACATCCGGAAAAGTGGAAGTCCCACCCCAGACAGTGATAGAAAAATACCCCATGTCACATACAGGGACTTGATATAAAACCCAGTAACGGTCCACATGGAGATTATCGACAATCTGAGAAAGCATCCAAATATGCCCGGGGCATCTATAAGAAAGTGAAATAGCAGTATGTAGAATAGTAAAGCAACAGATAGAGTACCGACGTCCATTGTTCCAAATACAAATTAAAGTACCCAAAATCCTTGAACAGAGAAAAACGCTAATCATGTGAGGAGTGTGATATGTCCAAAATATAAAAAGACCATCGGACCATATCAATAAACCAGCAACATAGACCAGCATCGCTAGTTTTGAAGGCAGAGTGATAAACATTAATCATTTTTTTTTCACAAGAGAAAAAACGTTGTTTTGAATATATTATATGAAGTAAAGCAGTCCATGAAGTCATTACATTTTCACATCTGAAGATTGGAACCCAAATATCCATCCAGAAAAGTGGAAGTCCCACCCCAGACAATGATAGAAAAATACCCCATGTCACATACAGGGACATGATATAAAACCCAGTATCGGTCCACATGGAGATTATCGACAATCTGAGAAAGCATCCAAATATGCCCGAGGCATCTATAAGAAAGTGAAATAGCAATATGTAGAATAGTAAAGCAACAGATAGAGTACCGACGTCCATTGTTCCAAATACAAATTAAAGTACCCAAAATCCTTGAACGGAGAAAAACGCTAATCATGTGAGGAGTGTGATATGTCCAAAATATAAAAAGACCATCAGACCATATCAATAAACCAGCAACATAGACCCGCATCGCTAGTTTTGAAGGCAGAATGATAAACATTAATCATTTTTTTTTCAGAAGAGAAAAAATACTATTTTGAATATATTATATGAAGTAAAACAGTCCATGAAGTCATTACATTTTCACATCTGAAGATTGGAACCCAAATATCCATCCAGAAAAGTGGAAGTCCCACCCCAGACAATGATAGAAAAATACCCCATGTCACATACGGGGACATGATATAAAATCCAGTAACGGTCCACATGGAGATTATCGACAATCTGAGAAAGCATTCAAATATGCCCGAGGCATCTATAAGAAAGTGAAATAGTAGTATGTAGAACGGTAAAGCAACAGATAGAGTACCGACGTCCATTGTTCCAAATACAAATTAAAGTACCCAAAATCCTTGAACAGATCAAGAAAAACGCTAATCATGTGAGAATTCAAAGTAAAGTTAATCTATTAAAATTGCGAATAAAATTACACCGAAGTCAAAAACATTGCCTGGCCATACTCATGGCAAATTTGTCATCAAAAAATCAAAAAATTAAGAAGACTGCCCTCATACGGGGAAACCAGTCTTGAACGATTAATTTACAGAATTCAAAAATATTACTTAAAGGTCCAGCACAGTAAAATAAACTAAAAGCAGCCCAATTAACTGGGCCTGCTAAGCAAGAAAAACAAATTAACCAAACTAATCCTCCGTTGGTTCCTCCACGATTCGGCACCATCCTTCGGAAGGTCCAGGATCGCTAGGTGCTACCTCCACATGCATGCCACGGCTCCCCTCCTAAAGGCCCGAATGCTGGCCGACTTTTTCCGAGCTCAGACCTGCCGGATGGGTGCATTCTTCCTCCGTTTGGGCCTCCTCGCGGAAGACCACAGTGACTACAGCTGTGATTCGCGGGCGGTTGAGAGTGCAATCAAAAAAAAATTGCGCAGTGCGTGTCGTGGGAGAAGGTGAACTAGTGGTGGGGAAGCCAGGAGCAGGGGAATCCATACGGTGGCCAGATGCTACAAGCCGACCCCGCCCACTCATAGTATTTGGATATCGACCTAAGTAATAATCACTGGACTGGCCGGAAGTCATCTCTGTTGAGGTGCTGGAGGGAGCGCGCCGGGATTGACCTCTAGTGCTCCCCCTGTGGCAACGCATCCTATGACGCACGCGAGGCATGGGTGCAATCTCAGGCGCAGTGGGCACAAGAGACGAAGAAGAAGAATTCCAATTAACAGAGGAAGACAGACAGAGACAGAACCGAGAGAAATGGAAATATGCAGCAAAGTCTAGGCAGAAGTTCCGCTGGCCACTTCTCCTTATCGTCACAGTTACCAGACAGTGTAATCCAGCAACCGGCTTGTCTGAAAAACCATGGCTAAACGCCATTTTTTATGTCGACCCTTCTGCAATGCAATCAAAGGACGGCCGTCATAATGAATCTCTGATCATTAATAATGAGAGCCGAAGGCCGGATCAAATTGGAGCGTGCGGAATCGCTCAGAGGAGTGGAGGTCCGATCTTGAACAATGTTAAAAATTAATTAATGTAGATTTGATGTGAAAACTTAATTGAACAGCGTTAAATGTTAATGCGAATGATATGGAATCGCCATATCCATGTCCCATCACCTTAAACGCCATCAAATGCACCCGCAGCCGGGAGCAGGGCAAGTTTTTATTGAGGACACGTGGCAAAAATTGATTGGAGCGGATCTTTGTTTGGGCCGCTCGCGCAGTGGAAATCCGGACCCGTAAAATATTAGGGCGAATTTGATAAGAAATTCGCGTCACAAAATTGGCCGATGTCAGCAGGTTATTTTGGAACGCGAATTTGGTTTGAATTATGGTTTATCGCCGTTTGAAGTCCGGCGGGCTCGACTTTTGAACAATTTTCTTATAAAATTTGTGTTGGTTTTCTTTGATAATACACATGTTAAAATCCCGCTTAATAAAGAGACAAAATTGTTGTGCTTTCGGAACCTGACCCGAGGATTGGACATGAGTTAAAAAACAAAAGGATAGCGGAACCAGACATGCACCCGTGGTCAAGCCCTCTACCAAAACCACGAGCGGAATCACAAAAGCAGGTTGCCCATATCGCACCGCTTTTGCGGAGTAGGTGGTATTTCCTATTCGCGAGCGATTCCATAGGGAATGCGACACGTGGCGAAGTGACCCCGGAAAACAACCGTTTAACCCACGCCATCGCACGTTAAAGCCCGACGTTGGAAGCCAAGCGAAATTGCCAAGAGTCGTTGATTTGGAGAAGGGCCATCGGACGGTGGTCGCACGTTGAACTTGCCCGGAGGTTAACTAAGGTGTGCGGAGGATAGCCAGGTACAATACGAGTGTTTGATTGGTTATTGATATATATAGGTGGGGCCGAAGTATAATGAAATTGTTTAATTAAACGATTGGCAGATAATTAGCATAAGTCTGGAGCGTGATTGTTGTAAGGCTGGGTGGTGAAATATAGAGCCGAAAGTTCATTACAAGTTATTTATTTAAAAAGAAACGTGGAGTATAAATAAAAAGTGTTGAAAGTTAAACATTGGTTATAAGGATTGGAGATAATATAAAGTCGTGAATATAAATTAAAGTCCAACCATTGTGGATAGTATTTATTTATCAAATTCTACGAATTTGATAAATAAACCCGAAGAAAGAAGAAGTCAATTAAGACTCAGGCTGGAGGAAAAGAACGGGGTAAACCAAGGGAAAATGCTGACAGGGCGATTGTAGACACACCAGCTCTCCTTGGGGGTCCAATTTCAGTTTTGTTGCGTCACATGATGATCTCTCTTCTCTGGCATTTACTTGTATTGAAGATCACTATTCTAGGAATAAGGAGTTATTTTTTCCAAAAATAACCCTAGCCAAACATTGACAATGCATCAAGGATATCTTTCTATGCTTCATAAGCACATTTGTTCTACTTCTAAATCATGTCTTGAAAGTGGTTGTTGTGCTGGAAATTATTCACCAGTTGGTTTCATACCAAAGTCTTTTTCACATTTTCAGCATCCAATACATGAAAAAGATAATGGTTTAAAACAACCTAAATATTTGAAATTTTGCAAGAATTGTCTGGCACACTTTGAATATAAATTTTGAAGTCAAGTGCATGATGATGTATAGGATCAAGTGTCATTTTGAATACCAAATGTTTCACAAAAAACTTCTCAACATGCTACCCTGCAGTAAGGATTAAATGACAATATTGCATCAACTATTTCCATAATAAAGGTGCACCTCGGCCATAAGACTAAACAACTACAAATGTTGTAGATCTAACAAGACCACACAATCAAATGTATTCCACAAGGCCAATACTGTATGAAAAATGAAAGGAGTTTGCAACCAAAAATACCTTAGGCAACTAATTCAATTAGATACACCAAACCATCGGCAAAAAGGAAAACCAGCCTACTCAAAAGGCAAGCGTTTACCTCCTTTGACAAAATTTTGAGTTCCGAAACAAGGGCCTTTATTGTCTTGTCAATGCCCCTAGTAATTTGAATGGGGTTTGCACCTGCTGCAACAACCTAAACAAAAGGTTTCATTTCAAATTATTTTCCACAAATTTAAGATACAACCATTGTCAGTTTTGTATTTCCTAACAAGCTCATAAATTTTGACAAAAGAACCAAATTTTTTTAATACCCGATAGCAATTTTTTCACTCAAAAACTATCTTAGACTCAATAAACCCAACCCAAAACTAAAAAACCAAACACCATAAGACCCTACAAAAATGAATAGATGATCTTAATCCGGTACCATCGACAAAAAGTTACCTTTACACCCTCACTTATTAAACCCTGTGCTGTTGAATTTTAACTTCAACTGCTGCAGCAGAAGGACGGATGCAGCAGCAACATATTTTTTTGGAGGTTGCTTGCATGCCATCCAGAAATTTAATTCAGCATTTAAAATTCCTGCAAGTTTTTTTTGTAGACGGCCACAGCCATATTTCTGTACAGGATTGTACTTAAACACAACAGCCAGCATTAACGCAATTCACCAACCAGAAATTAAACAAACAGAAATTTACCCGACAGTTTTGTAAATTCGAAAGGAGGACACGTGGAGCATTAATATTGGATCGCATGAAATTGAAGGGAATCTGAAAACCTGAAAACCGGACCCGAATTTTTTATAGGGCACATTGGATTGAGAATTCGAGTTAAAATTAGGCAGACGTCAGCATCCCATTTTGGAACGCGAATTTGGTTTGAAATTCAATCTATTTAGACTTTTGAAGTCAGACGGAAAGGGTTCTTTAATGTTTTGATAGTTTAATATATACATATGTTATATATATATCATATGCGAAATGAAAGGTGGGCCATAGAATTTAGTTTTAATTTTATTTTTTTTAAAAGAGGGTTTATTATAAAATGTTTTATATGTTCCGGCATATAAAAATAAAAAGGTCGAAAAAGCTTGGTAGTTTTTTTTATAGACAGTACGTAAATTTTTTATTACATAGCAGTGTGTAAAAAGTGAAAAATTGAGTGTAACTTTTTAAGTGTGTATGCACAGCAGTGCGAAAGGGAAAAACACAGCAGAGTGTCTTAGAGACGGAGTATGTTTGTTTTGAACAGACAGTGAGTTGGTTTTATGCACTGCGTTTTGTAGCAGTCATAATTTTGTAATCCCTCTCAGTGAGGAAGTAGTGTAATAGTTTTTTTTTGAGTTATTGAAGGGAATAGAAGTTTGTTTTCAAGGTATTGAAACTCTGTCTCCTGTCAAAGAAATTTTTATTTTCTGTGTGTTAGAGGAAGGGAGATTTATGGGTGGTTCTTATGAATCAACCAACCATTCAGAACATGCTCATCGATCCAAACCATAAGTATTATGTGACAATATTCAAGCAGGCACTCAATCGGATTTCTGAAGCTATGTTAGAGAAACCCTAAACTCTCACTGAAAATAGGTGAAATGTGGCACCACTCAGAGATTGACATGTGGCAATTGGTACAAGTGGTAGACAATTGGCATGCTCAAACAACGAGGTGATGCAGGAATGACATGAGGGAGAAAATATCAGAAAATCCCCAAATCTAGAGAACTAAAGCTCATCACCAACTTGAGATTGACAACTTTACATGATGTAACCTATGAAATCGTAAATGGAGAAATCATAGTAACAATAAAGTAACCTATGTAACATTAAAGTCGGATTCATCCTGGGAGTGGTAATGGGAGAAATCATAGTGAACAACAGGAAACATGCATAGTTGCTTACAATCAAATAGATGAAAAAACACATACAAAAAACCTAGATAATAATCGTGAACAAGCTTAATATTGAATTATGAGCTGTAAAGGAACTTACAAAATGTGACATTACGAACCTGGTCAAGCGCACAAGCAAAAATATCCTGGACATGACCCTGGTTGACAAGTTGTATTGCTCATGATGCGAGAGGATTTGTACCTGCACTGCCAAGTCAATCAAAATCCATCATTATCTATACAATAAATACAAGTAATTGATGTAGTATTTTTTACTCTAAGATGCATTCTTATGATAATGTTAGAACATATATTGAAAATGTCAAAACATACCTGAATAAGCTCCTCTTCATTTCAAGAACAATTTATTGGAGTCGCATGAACTTGGAACAAGCCTCCCACGATCTGAAAGAGTAGCAACTAAGTCAACAGTGACTTTTTTGTTGCTACGCTGGATCAAGGGAGGTTTGCTCCAAGATTAAATCGCTCCAATAAATTATTCTCTACTAAACAGGGCCAACCACGTGAAGGTGGAAGCTCTTATGGCCCCTCCCCCCCCCTCACATCACTCTCAATTCCCCAATACCCAATCTATATTTCATTTTTTACTTTCATGAGCATAAAAAAAATATTCAATAACTAGTAAAAAAACAATTCAACAAAAAGTACGCAAGGAAACATTGCAATTAATGCTTGACATAAAAATAGTATGATAAATGAGTTTTTTATATAACGCAAAAAAATATTCCAAGTATGGTAACGTTTGTCTTATAATAATACAATATTTTACATTGTCAAATTTTCTTTTTCTTCTTCCTATTTTTAAAGCTCCTAATTACATCATCAATATCATCGTGCTCTGCTCCTGTTTCGTGCCTTTCAACCCGCACTGCTGACCTAGTTGCGTATTCACGATGTCTGGACTCATCCAGTGACAGGGCATCGCCTACAAAAATAGATAATATTAAATTTTAATTGTGAGTTTTTAAATATCATTGAACTAGTTCGGTAATATTAATAAAAAAAATTGCAATGAGATTATTTACCTGGTGCACCAGTTGTCGCCGCTGACCTAGTTGCATTGTCACGATGTCTGGTCTCATCCAGTGACGGGGCATCGCCTCCAAAAACAGATAATATTAAATTTTAATTATCGGTTTTTAAATATCATTGAACTAGTTCGGTAATATTAATAAAAAAAATTGCAATGAGATTATTTACCTGGTGCACCAGTTGTCGCCGTTGGGACTGTTGCCCTGTCTTCCTCTCTGGTGGTAAGATCCTCAAGGGAAACATTCTCTGTCATATAAACAAAAAACGTTATAAGGACAACCATCGAGGTATAATTAGAAAAAATTATAAGTGGAAATTAATTACCGTCACGGCCCTCACTGATAGCAGCATTGTCGGCCTGGTCCCCACTACAATGATCAGGTTGCACGAGAGGATCATCTACATCTGGCTCTAAAGCTGGGTTATTTACCTCGTCGGTAGTGTTGCTCCCCTGATTTAAACAAAGTTGTTAGACATTAAATTTATGGACGAAAACAAAAATATTGAAAGGTTAATGTTTTACCTTATCAGGCATTGTAGATCTTGGGACCTGCCCCAAGCTTCTGCAACGTTCAACTACAGCTTGATAGCCAAAACGGAAAGCAATATTTTTATCTTCCTCTGTAGTTATTGTTCCAAATTCATCACCCTACATTATATATGATTGTGTATTTTTAATCATATCTGATAGGATTACAAAAACGTTGGAAGGCGATACAATTAATTATAAGATGTTTAGCTACTTAATTACAATTCTTGCAGCTAATTTCAAGTAGCCACCCTGGTCGAGCTTGTGATGGCCCTTTTTCTCTATCCTAGCTTTGGTTGCCTTTGAGGTGTCAGGCAACCTAGCATCAAAATATTGAAGTCAGATATGACGTAGCACACTTTTATTTTAGACATAAAGAAAATTAAATCTATTGAATTAAAGTTGTAATTTACCTTGCGGGTCCAGTTGGCATTTTTCCTTCTTTCTTTGCCCTTTTCTCTTTTCCGTCATGGATGAGTGCTCTCCACTCACTCTCTGAAACTGCGAGAGGACTCTCATATCTAGGGTTAAATTGCAATTGCTTCCTATAGGTGTCCCTGGTATATTTCAAATATTTGCCGGCTACCTGAGCCACCGCTTTTCTGTCAAATGTGCCGACCCCAAAAAGGGCTTCTAGATAATCTAAAAGTTCTTTTTTCAGGTTGGAATTCTGGGAATTCCACCCTGTGCGTATGGTTGGGCCAAAAATTACCAACGCATGGCTCTCCAAAAACCTGTAGAACTCATTGTTTCCTACACAGAAAAAAGAAGATATTATCATTAATTTAAAAATAAAAATCATGATAAATATGTTTTAGATAAAGTACATGAAATAGTTAAAATATTAAAATTTACCTGGGAGTTGTACATGCTTTATGGGGACACCCTCATCGTTCACCAACAATGTGCCATTAATGGTCCCTGTGGTGCTGACACGTGTAGCTCCAGGAAACGCAATAATGTAGTTGGCCATATCAGCCTCATCATTGCCAACACGTTCAGCGGTTGGCTGGGTGTCTGCTTGGGCAGGGTGTGTTTCTTGGCTAGCACCTAAAGGAGTAGAAGGTGTACAAGAGGGTTGTTGGGCAATCTCTTGCCCTTGTGTCCCACTACCACCAACACCGGGTTCAGCAAATGCCAGAAGACGCTACATACAAAAGAACTTTTTGTTAGTTTAGTCAATGTAAAAATTAAAAATCAAACTATCACAATTCATCTCATGCAGAACAAAAAAAATATCCTTTTGAATTTTTATTATTACCTGATATCTATTTAGCTGCCTCATAAGATGTTGTATCCTCCTTTCTATTTCAGGTGTTTGAGGCGCATCTATCAAAGCATTAAATTCCGACCTTGCATCTCGTGCCTTTTTTTGCAACAACAACACTGGAGATAGGGATGGAAAAAAGCTCTTCCTCAAAGAGCGAATCATCAGGCGTACCATGGCTAGGTGTCTGCATATTTGAAAAAAATTAATATTATTTCAATTATGTAAATAACTAAAATACCTAAAGATAGAGCAATGCTGGCACTTTACATGTTCTTCCGCTGGCCTCTTTCCGCGATCATCTTGTCTCGGGGTTGTTCCTGCACTGCTCTGATCAGTCTGCCACATTGCAATAAAATTATAAATGTAAAAACTTGAAAACAATATCTAACTTGAAAACACAAAATGAAAACTGAAATAATTTCTAATAAGACACCGGAAGACAGAGTTAGAGTTTCAAATATGCCTTGCATTGAATTCAGTTCTGGAAACATGTCATTGCACATTAAGGCACCCAAACATTCAATCCACGAATGATATATTTAAGTAGGCTTCTCCTATTATGGGAAAACACCATACCTATAATTCATTCACTTGCATGTATAAAGGGAAAGGAAAACATGTTTTCATACAACGGTGACAAAGGCATCTTGGGGAAAGGTATCTTCATTTTTTATTTATGTTGTTCACCCACACCACTCTCGTGTTTTCACTAATCCTGTTTTGTCATTTTTGGATTCAAATTAAGTTAAGGCCTTAAGTATTTTTTGACCTTTCGGTGCAGTTTTTATAAGTGGCATGTATGGATTTTCCATTAATTCTGCACTTTTTCTCTTCATGCGCATGTTTCCCTGGAAATCAAATGCATGATTTAGTCCCATACATTTAACAAGTTGTTGGATCAACTCCATAGGAAATATCATGTTTCCTATTCAATCAAAATTTATCTCAGTTGGGGTAGGTAGGAAGGTTTTCCCTTTGTATTAATAGGGCACTTCTAGCTTGCATTTTTATTATATCTTTCAAATTTAGTGTCGTTTCAATTAGGGCATGATTTTTTGCAACTTTCAAAGTGAGAATGAACAAAGACAAATTTTTGTGATGGATGATTGTATATGACTCCATCGCCAGAGGAAAAGGCACTAATCTACTTCTTCAAATATCTATAGTTCTCATTCACCTCATACGAAGATGGTCCCTGATTTTGAGCCAAATGTTGCAGCAAAAAGTCCCCCCCCTCCATAATTTGATAGTCAATGGAAATTTCTTAAATTGATGATGGGGAAAGATTATGGAACATTGGCACATACATATGTAATGGAATTCCAAGATCATGATATATGTTTGCATATGTTTATGGCAATGTTCCACCAAGTCCCCTGGAGGTGGGAGCGAGGGGACGAGGGCGCGCGGGAGCGGCCTATGCAAAAGCTCCCTACCAATTTTCAGGAAACGTGGGGGGACGTCGGGGTCATAAAAATTATAAAATTTAATATTTAAAATGTAACTATGTTTTTGCAAGGAATGTATATACAGTCATCATACACTTGCATCATGAAAGATAAATCATAAATGATAAAATTACAAATCGATGAATGATGAATTATATAATTGAAAAAAATTTAAAAGTTAAAAGTTAAAACATACATCATACAATCATGCATGTAAGTTTGTAAGTTTGTAACTATATAATCATTAATGTAACTACTAACAATGTACAATGAAAATAAAGTTTAAGATATCATATGACATGTTATATCAAGATTCAAAATAGAGTTTAAACTGAAGTTTACAACTCAAGTCTGAAACATAAAACTTAAACGCAAATAAGTTATGTCTGAAACATAAAACATAAAACATAACATATGAATATCAAATGATATCATCATACTGATAAATGAGCATAAATGCTCAAGTTAATGCCCCACTAGTCTCTGCATCCAACTTCCGCACGAATATATCAAGATCAACCATGTCACCATCTGAATCAGAATCACTTGGATTCTCAAATATGCTAAGTGGCACATCAACTTTTAACACGAAACCATAAACTAAAAGGGGCGGTGAGGGGACGTGAGGGGGCATGAGGGAAACATCCCCTAGAAGTCCCCAAGACCCCAAAGCGCGAGGGGGCGAGGAATCTAGACCCCTAGGTGGGGGGGCGAGACCCCATGTAACACTGGTTTATGGAGGTGGTGGAGCAAAAAAGAGCTCAAATAGAGCTGAAATTTTTCACATAAAAAGGACTGTGGGCTTGAATAATGGTTCCATTTAAAAAATGATATCTAGACAGAGAATAAGTGTAGCACGCAAACATGCATTGAAAATCCATCTGAGTTTGCATTGTATTACTTATGATGGATTCAAATTTGGGTTTCAAAATGCCAGGTTATGGCATGATTTTGTCGAGAAACCCTTAGTTGGATTCTCATGTTGGTTTAATTTATATTTTAAGTTTCTTTTGCAATCTTTGGGTGATAGTAACTCATGAACTAGGTTACCAATGTGTAACAATCATATTTCAAGAATAAAGTTGTGATTTTTTTATATTATTATTATTATCTATTAGCCACGAGTATTGACACCTAATGCCTGGAATTTTGACATCTTGATAGCATGGATAATTTCGAAAATGTTTCTAGTAATGTTAACATAATAACTATCATTACATGTCTTCACTTTTTTCACCATAATAGACCTGTGATATGGACTCATCACACAACTTCATGTGCTATGTCCCAACAAGTTCAAACTGGTTGAACCTACCTCATAGTGTGGTTATTAAGGACAAGTTGCTTGATATATAACTCGATAGCATAGACCACGTTGCAGTTATAAAAAGAATCCTCAAGTGTCAAAAAAACTTCACAATATGTTCTACTATAAAGCCTTTTTGGATACCTGAAATAATATATGTATCATTGATGAATTTTAAAGTATGACAAGATCCAGAGGGAAAGGAAATCAATGGAAGAGTGATCCACCAATGAGAACCTAGAATTTAGCATCAGATGAGTTAGAGTCTAGGAAATTGAAAGCCTATAATTTTAATTATTGATGAAGGACATCACATGGGTAATTATATTTTCATGTAGAATAATCTGTTAATTCAAATTTAAACTACATAATATGAAAGGCATACCATAAATTTTTCCACGTAAGTCCAAACAACCTATAAAAATGGAAAACCTTCTTTTTCCATGGAAAATAATTTACCTTTCCTTTTTCAAGGCAATCTAAATCACAAAAAATATGAACTATACTGCACACATTCTTGGATAATGTGAAAGTGGAAAAGGAATACCCTACACAAGTGATGCACACATATACATTTGAACACTAATAGATTTTTTTAGTTGAAATGCAATGCTTGTTTTCATTTAAATGTAGGGTTTTTAAAGCAGGGAGAAATAATGGCTGCCAAATTAATAAGCGTTTCTTTGGGAAAAATTTAAATCTTGTATTGGGTGATGAAGATAATAGAGGGTATTGAATCTTGATTCTTGACATCTGGAGAGAACCCTACAGCCTAACACAATCCAATGGAATTGACCAAAAAAACCCAAATAGAGTCAACCCTACTATAGGAGGAAGGGCCTGCAGTAAGAACTTACCATTTTGCAGAGAAATTTGCTGAGGGTGAATGTTGTTCTATGAAGGCGAGCGAACGAGGGCGAATGTTGTTAAGGGGCGGGCGAATGCGAGGGCGAATGCGAGCAAAGGCGTGCACGGGGCGGCGAATGCGGGGGCGAATCTTTCGACCGAAAAGAGCTGAGGGCGAATCCAGGGCAAATGCTGTTCTGCAAGAGCTCAGGGCGAATGCTGAGGGCGAATGCTGTTCTACAAGAGCTCAGGGCGAATGCTAAAGGCGAATGCTGTTCTGCAAGAGCTGAGGGCGAATGCTGAGGGCAAATGGTGTTCTGCAAGAGCGGAGGGCGAATGCGCGCGTGAATCAGACGTTAATGTAGCACACATGTACATTTGAACACTAATAGATTTTTGTAGTTGAAATGCAATGCTTGTTTTCATTTAAATGTAGGGTTTTTAAAGCAGGGAGAAATAATGGCTGCCAAATTAATAAGCATTTCTTTGGGAAAAATTTAAATCTTGTATTGGGTGATGAAGATAATAGAGGTGATGAATCTTGACTCTTGACATCTCGGAGAACCCTACGGCCTAACACAATCCAATGGAATTGACCAAAAAAACCCAAATAGAGTCAACCCAACTATAGGAGGAAGAGACTGCGGTAAGAACACCATTTTACGGGGCGGGGGCGAATGCCATTACGCAAGAGGTGGGGGCGAACGGCGAGGGCGAATGCGAGGGGGCAAATGCGTTACGCAGAGATGAGCGTGAATGCGAGGGCAAAGGCGGTACAGAGCAGAGGGTGAATGCGCGCGTGATATCAAACGTAGCTATTGCGACAAATACGAAACATTTTTATGTAGCGCGCATATGAGTTTCGAATTTTTATGTAGGGCCCATATAAGTTTGGTATTTTTATGTAGCGCGAAAATCACTGTCGCTATACCGACGGCGGAAAAGGCGTCGCTATTAGGACGGTGCCTCCAAACGTCGCAATGGCGACACCTAGACATTGTGTCGCCGATGCGACGCGTTTAGAGTCGTCTCAATGGCGACGCTTTGGGCCATGGTGTCGCAATTGCGACGTCCTCCTTTAAACGTCGTAATTGCGACACTAGTTTAAGTGTCGGTATTGCGACACTTTTCTATAGACGTCAGTATAGCAACGGTTTCGGGCGGGATGGAAAAAATTTGGGAAAATTTCTGACATTTGGTCAAAAGCGTCGGAAACAGGTGTCGGAATTTCCGCAAAATGTAGTAGTGGCGTATGCAAACTAGGGTTTGCTGAAGCATGGGATATGAAATGTCTGATCTGTTCTGCTGTGTTGCTGCTATCTGTATTCTACAATTCTGAGTTGTCTGTTTCAGTTTGGTTGTATGATGGAGCTTAAATATGTGGAGTGGATCCAGTGTGAAAATTGATGAAACGTGGTCCATAGAGGTGCTGAGGGTTGTAGCCTTCAGTCAGGGGGTTGTAGCTCCCTTCCAGGTGAGGCTGGTAAACGAGATCAGGGGGTCGTAGCTCCCTTCTAGGAGAGGCTGGTAAATGAGATCGGGGGGTTGTAGCTCCCTTCCAGGAGAGGGCATTTGGTAAACGAGCGCAGGTGGGTGCCTACGTGCTGGTAGGAGTCTGCACCAACACATATGTTGTAAGATGTTTTCTCTATAATAAAATATTGAAGGCTGAGCAATTGCAGCGGTGGTTTTCTCCCGACTTGGGTTTCCACCTAAAAATCCTGGTGTTCATGTGCGATGCTTTGTGTGATGGTTTATTCTGTTCTTACTGCACATTTTTACTGTTTATTAAACATCTGATGAATGAATGATGGAATGATATAAGTGAAGAATTAATGACATAATTATATCTATGTGTATACGTGAGTTTCATAAAGGGTATCCGCGTATATATGCGAGTCTGTATCAGGAAAGTAGCGTATGGGTTTTAGAAGCAAGAAAAAGTAAATTTTTTGAATATGCAGTAAATACTGATTCACCCCCCCCTCTCAGTATTTTTCCCAACAATTGGTATCAGAGGAGGTTCTTCTGCAGAAGCTTGATCACTTGAAGGAGATCCGTCGCAATGGGAAGTCTTGAAGGAGTAATGTCTATAAAGCCACCTCTATTCAATGGAAGCAATCTGATATTCTGGAAGGTACGAACAAAAGCATATCTGCAAAGTCTTGGTGCAGATGTATGGGCAATCGTAGAAGAAGGTTATCAATACCCGGCAAGTATTCCTACTGATGCAGCAGAAAGGAAGAAGTATGAAATCAATGCCAAAGCGGTAAATGTCTTATTAGGAAGCATGTCTGAATCAGAATTTGCTAAAGTGATGCAGCTACATTCAGCAAAAGATATATGGGACAAAATCATTCTAAGCTATGAAGGAGACACAAAGGTAAAAAGTGCAAAACTCCAAACTCTTAGAATTGAATATAAAAATTTGAAGATGCATAGTGATGAGAGTGTTGCCAGTTTCTTTCTTCGTCTGGATGATATTGTAAATCGGATGAGAAATTTGGGTGAAACCATAACTGATACTACTCTGGTGGAAAAGGTCTTAAGATCATTGACTTCAAAATTTGACTCTAAAGTTTCGGCTATTGAAGAAAGGCAAGATCTGCAAACGCTTACTATTGTTCAATTACATGGTACTCTGACTGCTTTTGAAATGAGACAAGGAGGTCCTTCTCAAATAAGAGAAGCTGCTTTTAAGGCATCTACAAAAGGAAAGGAAAAGGAAGTTGTCAAAGAATCCAGTTATATATCCGATGAAGAAGAAGCGAATTTCGTAAGAAAGCTCCAACTAGGTACTGGAAGATTCAAAGGTAAGCTTCCCTTCAAATGTTTTGAGTGTGGAAAAATTGGTCACTATGCTGCTAAATGTCCTTATAGAGAAAAACATGGTAAAGGGAAACAATTTGAAAAGAGGAAGAGTTATTATGCAAATGAAGATGATGATGAAGTGTCCAGTGAAGATGAAGAAGATTCTGACCATGATCTGAAAGTACTCATGGAAAAGAAGCAAAAGAAGAAGGCTACTCGAAACAAGAAGATATCTCAGAAAACTTGTATAGCAAAAATTGAAGAAGATGAATCAGATAGTGATTGGGGTCCTTGTAATACTCTTCTTTGTGCAAACAATAGTGAAGATAATGAAAGTAAAGTTGTGGATCTAGAAGAAGCTATCAAGATCAAAGTTGAAGAACAACAAAAGGAAATTGATAAGAAAGATTCTATCTACAAAGAGATGATCTCTCAAATGAAAGAACAAATAGAAATGCTGAATGGACAGGTGGACAAGTATCAAAGGTTTCATACTTATGCATCCAATCGAATTAAATAATTTGAAGCAGAAATCATCTCTCTCAAAGAAGATCTAGAAAAATAAAATAAGAAGAATGAAGAGCTGCAACAAACATGTGAAGAAAACGAAAATTGGTTGAAAGAAGAGATTCTAAATCTGAAGGATCAAGTAGAAGATGGAAGAAGGAAAGAAGAAAGCTTGACGAAGCAATGTCAAGCCTTGGAGGTTGAGGTAAACATTCTCAAAGGTAAATTAGAAGAAAAGATTAAGCTTTTGAGGTTTCAAGATAGTACTAACATTTTGGACAATATTCTGAGTAATCAAAGGTCTCCTGCTATCAAACTTGGTCTTGGTTTCCATGAAATTGTTAAAGGAGAATCTAGCTCACAAGGAAGTGCTAAAAATTCAGAGGATGTCAATGCAAAACCTGAAGTGTTGAAAGAAACAAAAGGTCAACCAAAAATGATGAAATCTCAAAGGAAATCAGTCAATAAAGTTGAATGCTTTAAATATCATAATTATGGGCATGTTGCAGCAAATTGCAGGAGCAGATCATTTCAGCCTCAATAAAACAGTTCCTACATAGAAAGGTACTCTGGTTTCTTCAAGGGATATTGTTTTTCATGTAACAAGTATGGACATAAAGCAGCTGATTGTAAAAGGAGGAAGATTAGAAATACTCATTATGATTCTTATGCTTATTTCTCTGGACACATGGGATGTTATTCTTGTAACAAGTATGGACATGTAGAAAAGGAATGCAGGTTGAACAGATCTGAGAAAGTGGACAATTTTCAGCACACAAATAGAAAGTTCAAACAAATCTGGAAAAGGATGGAGGACCGATCAGAAACGTAGGGAATTTTGACCCTACTGCAGTCATCCGCTTCTGAAGCTTACTTCTCTGATTGACTGCAGGAATGATGTGGGATACATTATGAGATTTAGTAATGTATCATCACAGGGGGAGCAATGTATGATGTCTCTCATGATTGATTTGATTATTCTGATTATATGTATTTCTGACAGAGCATCTGATATGAAGAAGACAGGTACAGGAAGTACAAGTTTAGGGGGAGATGAAGGAATGTGAAAAATTTCTATGCTTCACTTTCCATACGCGGGTTCTATTAACAAAAGTCACGTATACACGCGAGTTCCAGCAGACACAGTCGCGTATGCATTGATGATAAGAGAATTTATATGATAGCTGAAGATCTGGAGCAGAGGTTCAGGGGGAGCATCAGTCTGACTGTTTATAACTGTATTATTGACTCTGTATCAGCTTACTTTCTCAGTTCTATAATAATGATGATATGATACTTGGTTTCTTATGTTGAAGATTATGGATGAGTCCTGTTTGCTTTTTGATGAAGAGTATTCATTGTTGAGATGAAAGTATTATAATTTGGAGATAAGGGCAGTTCATGCAGAGATTGTTGCTGATGACTTACTGATGAATGTATTCAGGTTGCACAAGTTAAGAAGGAGCACTGGTTCAGGGGGAGCAGCAGGTTGAATACTAATGATTGCATTGTTGGCAATATGACTGCTTATTCTTGGTTATTGTGATACTCATGCTTAATGATGACTTGGTACATGGTTTATTATGATGAGATTTTGATCCCGGTTTACTGAAAAGTATCTTTTGTGTTCACACATGGATGAGTTGGAAGTTGTTTAGAGCTTTGTTACTATGGTTGAAGATCTTTTGCCTACATATGTTACTTCATGATAAATCTTGAAGATCTTGATGGTATTGGACCACATGGATGATTGTTTGAATCATATTTGAAGATGTTGTTTTGGTATGATAATCTCTCTTGGAAAGATTGTATTGATGCTGCAAAGAATATGAAGGCTTGGTTACTAATGTGCTTATGCTACAACCGTTGGATGACGCTTGAAGACACAACTACACTGTTCTATCTATCTGTATTCCAGGGAAGCTTTCAAATATCTCAGAAAGAAGCTGAACACTGTCTTTGCCTCACAGAGGATCAGATCTGGTTAAAATATAGAAGATGGTATTGGATACGCGGATTTCCTGAAACACAGTCGCGTATATACGCGAGTTCATGCACATAAAACCGCGTATGTCTGGTTGCTGACAAATTTCTGTTTGGGGTCAGCTTTCTTCAGCACAGCTGCAGTGCTGTTTGGTATCTCTGATACTGTTTGGTATCTCTGGTGGTGTTCCAGTTCTCATAATTCTATTTCTAATGTTTTGATAAAGATGCCTTGATGATTTTTTGGTGAAAGTGTTCAGGATGCACAAACTAAGGGGGAGCCTTAGTCATATGGAAAGGATGCTTGGATGCACAAATTCAGGGGGAGCATTAGCTTTGCTAAGTATAATGCATTGTTGGCATTATGATGGTTCTGAAATATGTTCTCTTTCTTGAGGACTTTCTGGTGTTGGTCATAAATGGTCATATTTGTAATTTGATGAAAAGGTCTTGTTGAGACCCATGATGTAAAATTGTAATATTCAGTCATGTAAGGACTTGTCAAATTTTTAAACCCACTTGGTTGGGTAGCTGAGTCAAATTTTGTAAACCCACTTGGTTGGGTAGCTGAGTTTAAATGTGTAAACCCACTTGGTTGGGTACTTGAGTCTCATATGTAAATCCACTTGGTTGGATATTTGATGTAAGTATGAGTCTTTGGTGATAGGAAGTTCATAGAGTCATGTACTTCATTGAAAAATATGTTTGAAGATTCATCATGAACTCAGGGGCAGCTTGGTCACTTCAGTATACATCAGATTTGCAGAACGCTTCTTCTACATGAGGAGAACAGGGGGAGAGTGTGTTGGTGTTGATCCGCCCTTTGCCCTTGATGTCAAAGGGGGAGAGTGACATGGTGTTTGAAATGGAGAGAAAGAATGGTGTCAAAAATGGGGAGAGTAACATGGTGTCATTGTATTCTTAATGTACCTATCTGTTGTGATAACCAAACACCATCGTGGTTGCCATCAAGTCCAAAGGGGGAGATTGTTGGCAATATGATGCAGAGTGTTGTCCTTGATGGAAACCCATTGAATGAAGATGAAGACATGAGATTGTTGACTTGTGTTGTCCTTGATGGCAATCCACCTGATGAAGTTATTCTTGACTTGATGAACTTGGTAAATGATGTAAATATGATGTGATATGATGTTTGTTGACAATATGATGCTGAGTACCCACTTGATAGAGTGTTGTCCTTGAATGGAAACCCACCTGATGAAGTTGTGCTTGATAGAATATGTCTTGATGAACCTGTTTAAAGATGTAAATATGATGTATCTACAGAGAGTACAGAAGGTAATGAAGAAAGGAATTCAATATGTGCTAGATCCATGATGAAAAGAGTATGTTTCAAGGAATACGTGGATTTGTCTAGGAGAAGTCGCGTATGCACGCGGTAAAGTACGTGCCAAGTCGCGTATGGGAAAAAGCGCTCATAAAGTGCAAAACCAGGGGTAACCACCATGGTATTGACCCATTGTATTGGGTAATGATTCTTCTAAATGACCCCGTCCAGGAATACAATCGGAAGTAATGTAGTTTTGGGCTCATGGTATTATTTTGGCTCATGGTATTGAAAAAAGGGTAAACCTATATAAAGAGAAGAAATTCATTGTGCAAATCATGAGTGTGGGTGCAAGATGTCTGAGCTTGAATGAATACTTCTCTCTGAAGGATATCTGAATGGAAAGGGTTACAGTTGAATGATAGATCTGAATGTATGATGCACCAATGATGAAGAAGGGGATCTAGATCTGAAATGTACTTATATTTGCTAGATTTGTTTATGAAATGATTAGATCTGTGATGAGGCGAACATCTGTCTGAGGTAAAGGGTAAAATCTGAAGTGATGTATCTGTTGTGAAGAATTGCAATGACATAAAAGTCTGAAGATCCATACGCTAGTTCGCCGCAGAGGAAGCGCGTATATACGCGGCTTCGCTGAAGAGAAAGCGTGTATGCGCAATGGAATTAGATCTGTAATATGTACATAATTATACGTTGTTTTATGTGAACAGAAGCGCGTATATACGCGACATCAGTGAAAGGAAAGTGCGTATGCAAACTAGGGTTTGCTGAAGCATGGGGTATGAAATGTTTGATCTGTTCTGCTGTGTTGCTGCTATCTGTATTCTACAGTTCTGAATTGCCTGTTTCAGTTTGGTTATATGATGGAGCTTAAATATGAGGAATGGGTCCAGTCTGAAAATATGATGAAACGTGGCCTGCAAGTTGTGTCCTAAAGGAAGCTTTGGATCCAGTGTGAAAATTGATGAAACGTGGTCCATAGAGGTGCTGAGGGTTGTAGCCTTCAGTCAGGGGGTTGTAGCTCCCTTCCGAGGTGAGAAACGAGATCAGGGGGTCGTAGCTCCCTTCTAGGAGAGGCTGGTAAACGAGTCAGGGGGTTGGAGCTCCCTTCCAGGAGAGGCTGGTAAACGAGCACAGGTGGGTGCCTACGTGCTGGTAGGAGTCTGCACCAGCACATATGTTGTAAGATGTTTTCTCTATAATAAAATATTAAAGGCTGAGCAACTGCAGCGGTGGTTTTCTCCCGACTTGGGTTTCCACCTAAAAATCCTGGTGTTCATGTGCAATGCTTTGTGTGATGGTTTATTCTGTTCTTACTGCACATGTTTACTGTTTATTAAACATCTGATGAATGAATGATGGAATGATATAAGTGAAGAATTAATGAAATAATTAGATCTCTGTGTATACACGAGTTTCATAAAGGGTATCCGCGTATATACGCGAGTCTATATCAGGAAAGTAGCGTATGGGTTTTAGAAGCAAGAAAAAGTAAAATTTTTGAATATGCAGTAAATACTGATTCACCCCCCCCCCTCTCAGTATTTTTCCCACCAATACCAATTAAAGAAAAGAAAAAGCCCTTTAAACAAAAGCTAAGGATAATTAACCTCGTTCTTATGCCATTAATAGAAAAAGAAGTTTAAAGGATGTATGCTGCTCAAATTATAGCACCCATCAGATATTCTGATTGGGTCTCTAATTTATTCCCCATTAGAAAGAAAATAGGATAAATCAGACTATCTGTTGATTTCATAAACTTGAACAAAGTATCACTGAAGGATAACTATCCCCTCCCTCAAATGGACCACAGTCTCCATAGGGTAGTAGGGTCATCCAGAATTTCATTACTTTATGGATTTTTTGGATACAACCAAATCCTAGTCCAACCTGAAGATTAAGCAAAGACTGAATTCACCACTCCCTAGGGAACTTTCATGTATTTGAAAATTCCCTTTGGACTAATGAATGTTGGAGAAACATTCCAAAGAGCCATGGACATAGCCTTTGCAAAGGAAATCCATGAATTTTTAGTAATTTACCTAGATGATATCACAATCTTTTCCAAGTCAGATAATGAACATCTAGATCATCTAAGAAGAGTATTCATAAAATGCAGAAAGTTTGGCATATCCTTAATCCTAAAAATTCACTTTTTTGATTAGAAGAAGGAAAACTTTTGGGACACATCATTTCAAAAGAGGGCATTAGAATTTATCCAGCTAGAATAGAAGAAATCCTAAATATTAGTCATCCTAGAAACATTAGAGAATTATAAGCATTTTTAGGCAAAATAATTTTTCTTAGAAGATTCATCCCCAACTTAGCAAAACTAATTAGAAATTTAAATAAAATGTTAAAAGATGATTCAATAATTTAGTGGACAGTAGAAGCTAAATAATATTTTGAAGCAGTTAAAGAAGCCCTTACTAAAACACCTGTCCTCCTAAGTCCTAATTTTAACAGAGATTTCATAATTTTTTCATTTGCTTCAGAGCACACCATTGTAGCAGTCTTGTTGCAAAAGAACGATGAGGGCCTTGAACAACCCATTGCTTTCTTCAGTAAAAATTTGAGAGATACAACACTAAATTATAATATCATGGAAAAACAAGCTCTTGCTTTAGTGAAAGCCATAAAATATTTCAGAGTATACATTCTATACTCTCACATAATAGCATATGTTCCAAACTCAGTTGTAAAAGACATTCTAACTCAGAATGGGCCTGATGGAAAAACATGCAAATGGATTTCCACAATACTAGAATATGACATTGAGATCAACCCTACAAAATTAATCAAAGGCCAAGGTCTGGCCAAACTCATGGCTGAATCGGACTGTCAAGACTTAGAAATAAATTTCATTGCTGCCATAGATGGTTAGGAAGAGATGGAGACTCCACAAACCAGTGAATCTTTCATAGATTCACCCTGGTATGTAGACCTAACATTTGTTTACTCAACCTAAAAGCTCCTCCTAGTTTATCTGGAACCAAAATTAGATTCTTAAAAATGAAAACAATGAAATATTGTATCTTAGATAATGTTTTATTTTGGAAAGATCATGGTGGCATCCTATTAAATTGTTTAATAAAATATGAAGCTAAAAAATTCATGCAGGAATTTCATGCAGGAGATTTTGGAGGACACTTGTACTGGAAAACAAATGCTAAAAAAAATTTGAGGGCAGGGTTTTACTAGCCCACCGTTTTTTCAGATGTCTAAAAGTATGTGACCTCCTGTCACAAATGTTAAATATTTGAAGGGAAGAAGAAACTCTTACCATTACTCCTCAAACCTATCTCAGTAGAAATTCCATTTCAACAATGGGGTTTAGAAATCATTGGTGAAATTCACTCACCCTCCTCTGCCCAACATAAATGGATATTGATAGCCACTAACTACTTTACCAAGTGGATAGAAGCCACCCCTTCTAAACAAGCCACAAAATTTGTAATTATTTAATTTCTTGAAAAAAACATATTTTCTAGATTTGGATGCCTACAAAATCTCATCATTGATAATGTTGCTACCTTCAAATCCAAGAAAATGATAGATTTTTTTAACCGATACCATATCACCCTAAGCCATTCCACTGCCTCTTACCCTCAAGGTAATGGACTAGAAAAATTTTCAAACAAAATCCTAGTCAACATCATCAAGAATATATTATAATATAACAAGAAAAACTGGAGTAAAAGGTTGGTGAATTCCCTATGGTCAGACAGATTAACTACTAAGAAATCAATTGGTGCATCTCCCTACCAATTGGTATATGGGATGGATATGGTTTTTCCATCTTCATTAGGAGTTCCACTAATGAAAATTATTCAAGAGCTGCAAGTAGAACTGAGTGACACCCAAGGGAGGATAAACCAAACAAATCATTTACAGCGAACCAGGGAAGAAGTTTATATCAAATCCTAAGTAATTCAAGACAAAATCAAGAAGATCTTTGATAAGAAAACTAAAGCAGATGATTTCTTTATAGGTGATCAAGTACTGAAATGGGATTCCATAAGGGAAGACAAAGGAAAACATGGGAAATTTGAATTTCTTTGGAAGGGCCCATACATTATTTATGGTTACAGAGGTAAAAATTCCTTTTTCTTGAAAGAGTTAAATGGGACAAACCTACCAGGTGGACTAGTCAATGGTCGAATTCTGAAGCACTATTTTTCACCAGATTAACCAGTAGTTCATTTGTTCTATTTTACCCATTGTAAATACCATAGCAAAGTTTATATTGGAGTGGATGATTATCTTCTAATGTTGAAGCTTGAAGAAAAAAACTTGAATCTTTAAAAGATATAACACCATATGTTTGAATATAGGAGATCACAGAAAGCAGTCCCAAGCAAAGCAAAGCCAAAGTTCCAAGGCCATTGATCAGAAAGTTCTTGACATCTTACAAAGAGATGCCATCCCCAAGTGGAGCCACTGTTATGGTCCTATAATAATAGGGATCATAATTTTGAATTGGCTATGTTAAGTCTTGTAATATTGTACATACCTTTGCATTTCTGCAAATGTTTTCCATATTAAAAAATGAAAATAGGGTATGTCCTAAAAGAATAATCAAAGGACCAAAAGAAAGAAAGATAAAAAAGATATAAAATATGAACCCCATAAAAAGAAACAAAAATAAATTCTGGAAGTGTTGCACATTCAAATGCCACTACTCTTATTTTACTTTACTTTTGCAAATAAATTAAGTGCAGCTTGTTCAAAATGCCACAATTCATGATGATCATGCAAACTAATCTTGATCATTCATGCCTTTAAATTTGATGTTATGATAGTTAGTGAATAAAAATCTGACCAAACCATTTAATCTCGGCATATCAGTAGTTAGGTAGAGAATAAAAATGAGCTCATAAGTTTAATTTGAGCCATTGGAAGATATAAGGTTAGAAATAAGTTAGTTTTCTTATCAAAAGAAAATAAAAGGGTCAGCAAGCTCAAATGCACCTAATAAGGAAAGAAAAAATGTTAGGATAAATAAAAGGGTAGGTAGAATACTTTACAAAAGTTATATAAGCATCATTATGCTTATCAAAAATATGTTTCTAATCCTTCCCCCTACTAAAATCCATTTCCCCTTGAAAACCCTTTTCCCCTCACTAAAAACCATTTCCGCTTTCAAAAACATTTTCTAACCCCTTCCCCTTTTCCTAAAAACACCGAATCCCATTCAAACCCCCAAAAACCACATATATAACCTTTCGGGGCTTATTACTTTATAAACCCACGTATTATAAAGTTTTGGACTTTGTTTTATAAGCTCCGCCACCCATTGACAGCCGTGTTATACAAACCTTAGACCTTGTAGTTATATATATCACATATTATATATATAACAAGATCCACTCAAACCATTGGTGAGACCCCTTATACCTCCATCGCATATCGGAATCGCAAATCATAAACAATGAACTGCGATGTTCTTAACGCTAAACTTGTAAAATCGCCGATGCGATATGATGTGGGACCCATACCCCGCCATGCTTCCTTATTCATTCCATTTTCCTTTGAAATAGATTGAAACCTTACCTTTTTCTGAGATTTCCACTTTAATCTTCCCCTTTTACCATTTCATTGCTTTTTCATTCCTGATCGTGATCAAAATTGGGCCCTCATCGCATTTCGCAAACTTTACATATTTGGCATGGAAACTAAACTCTAAATGTTGTGATCACCGATTTGTGATTGCAATATCGCATCACATTCGACTTACCATTGCGCACACCCACAAGTCTATCCATTTAGTTTTTCTATGCGGTAAGCTGCCCCCACCTCTGCCTCCGCTTCACAATTCATTGCAATACATAGGAATATCATATAAATTCCATAATTCTTACCGCTTTAAACCTTCCTCTTAAACTATTTCCCGACCCCACCTCATTTGAAAACTCCCAACTCCTCCTACTATCCAATCATTTCCAGATAGATAGAACGTTCCACAACCCATTTCGCACTCCCCGACATCCGATATTTAAAACCAAGGGGGGGGGTGGGAGGTGGTGCAAAATGGGTGGTTTTCTCCACCCACTCCCTTGCCACGCGGTGCCTCCATATTTTATCGCACCCCCTCCTACCCAAACCACTAAACTACCTCATCACCATGCAATAAACCACCCCTGCACCATGTGATAAACTATTACTTTTTGAAATAAATAAAACCCTACTATTCCAGTATTCCCTATCTCCATTGAACTTGCTGAAAACACTGAAGTCCACTCACCTCCCTGCAAACCCTTTTTTTCATTACAATTATTTTTATTTTTTGTTGTGCAGGTGATTAACGGAACCAGGAGATGGAGGAGTAGCTTGATACTAGTTCCATCCTGCTTACTCTAGACCCACAGGATAGGAATTCGAAATAGAGAAGGAGTTGTCATTAACAGAGCCTTTAGCCCAAGAAAAACAGCTTCAAACTCTAGAAAAATTCTTTTACCTCCAGCATGAGGTAAATCACCTTTTTGTAAATAAGCCTACATTTTTCAAATATTCAGAGGAAGATGAGATTTACCATAAGATGATGAAAATCAAATCCCAGATGAAGAAACATGGGATAAATAGTGTGATTTACTATAAAGGGTGAAAGAAACATACAGGTGAAATACGTACGTATGAAAGAACAAGACATATGAAAGAAACAAATAGGTAACAACAAGTAAAGAGACAGGGCCAGATATGAGTCAGTTGAAAGGTGTCACTGTCTTTTTTCATAAAGATATTTTATTTTCCTAAAATGATTCGTAGTCAGTTGACAGGATATTTTTTGTAATGTTTTGTATAAATACTTCATCATTCGATGTATCAAGTGTGGATTTCTGAATATTTCTGTAGCTGAGATCTCTTGCCTAAGGGTTATTGTACCAATGTCTAGTTGATAGACATAACAAATAATAAAGAAACTTCTTTACATGATTCATGCATTGAGCTATCTCAGTGAAGTATAAATTTCAATTGTTCATTTTCTCTTTCTAAGTATTCCATAAACTTATATGTGTTCTAAATTTGAATGTTATAACAGGAGTTTTACTGCAGAATTTGATTAAACATTACACTATGCTTTTAAAAATTATACATATATGTGTTTTCTTTTGATATCCGGTTTAGAGAATTCTTAATTGCCCTCTGATCCCGATTAACTTTCTTCACCCTTATTCACTATCTGGTTTAAGGAAATCTTAATTGCTCCTTGATCCCAATTTAAAAATCACTTCACCATTCAACCTTGAGATCTGATATTGCTCACCTATCCTGCCCTGTAACACTTTCTTTATAATTTGATTTTGTTCTATTTTCAAATCATATTGACTCCATAGCCCAATGGAAAATGGAAAAAAACCTATTCATCTAAATCATTAATTCCACCAATCAATCCAAATCAATCCAAATTAAGCATACATAACTAGTCTAAAATATATTAAACAAACAAAGTTAAATCATATAGAGAGAGCCCTCTCTGATTTTAGGAAGGCTAAATCCTAAGCTCCAAAAGTGGCTTGTAGTTGCCTCTGATATTTCCTTTTAGCACTTAGAACAACCTTTGGAAATTTCAGAGTGAAAACAAGGTCTTGAAATAAAAATATTATTTTAATATTGAAATATGAAAAATTGGAGAATAAGCTTCTTATTTCTATCCCATGAAAAGAGTAACTAATATTGATGTTAAAATTATATCAAAGAAAATAAAAAAATAAAAAATAACATTATTAAAATAAAATGAATTTTTATAAGTTAAAGTTATTATAGTGAAAAGTTATTTTTAACCATTTCCAAAAATGGCATTTGAAGATAATTGTCATATTTATTATTAAGAAAATATTTAAGGATATAAAATACATTTTTATTGAAATTTTATACATACGTAACATTAATTTCAAATTTCAAATATTTTAACAATATCCATTTTCTAACTTTTTTTTTTGGGGGTAAGTTCAAGCAATTTCTATTATATTTCAAAAAGAGGAGTATATCAATGCTTGTCCTCTGCTCCTAGGTTACCGTATTGGAAACTAGACTAGTGGTAAAGATTCAAATTTTTCACATTATATATCGCATAAGTTATAAGTCGGTCTCTTAAACTAAAAAGAGTGACTAACTAAAATAAATTTCCTTAGTTCAACTTCATAAATTAAAACATTTTCATAACAAAAATAAAAGCGTAGTAACTATCTTACCTGATCATGTAAACCTCAAGGTGAGTCCACCTATATTGGTGGAGGAGAGTCACTTTCTCCTTCATTAGGGGAGAACATGATATCTTCCTAACTATTGGCTAAGAAGAATACTTTTGTATTTAGATTTTCAATTTTTTCATCATTTCTTTCATGCAAATCAACATATTTTGTTGAGTATTGTACCTTTCAATAAGGACTCCAATCATAAGTGTTTAACATGCCAATATAGGTTTAATTCTTGGTTGTACAATGTTTGGTGATATCAAGTGAAGGAATCAATTTCTAGGATACATTGGCATGTCTCTCTTTCTACACGATTAACAAGGATGTATCTCCATTTTTGTCCCACTTATTCTTCAACCTATGCAATTAATCATCACACTATCTCATGGATCACTTTGAAATAATGAGCCATAGCTCATCAAGTGGAATATTGCGCACACATTTGAGGCAAGGATGTGGCAGGGGGTTCAAAATTCATGGAGTCGGTTGCCCTACCCCTTCTTCTTTCTTTGTGATTTGCAAAGGCTTCGTACCTAGCCGTAAATGGAGAGGGTAAGGTGTGATGGTATGGACCCAAGAATGAGACAAAAATCCAAGATCCAATTGAGGGATCTGTGCAAAAAAATAATATAAAATTCTGCCTTACGTAGGAAAGACCTTTGAACTAGAAGGAGTAAAAATGATGACTTTTACGATAGGATAAAGTCTATAGAAAATTACCATAAACTAGAACAAATAGGAGAGGTTTGTCACAAGAATTAAGAAAATTTGGAGAAAGATAAATCCATAAGAGCTAATCTAATGGCTAAAATAATACATATGAATGGGTGGATGATATGAAAGGACTATATTACTTTTTTTGTGCTAAGTGTCTTTTCAGTTATAAAACGTGTGCATACTTGTCTCTTTAGTTTGCTTAAGGATTGAGGAATTTAACCATGAATTGTAGATGATTTTAGTGAATTAAAAGCATGAAATAAGCACAAATAACACTAAACAACAATGCAAAAAAGAGAAATAAGTCACCAAATAACATTTACACAGTTGGCATGATGAAGCAGCTCACCCTTCCTGGGCTACATCTGTTGGTCGAGCTCTGAATGGCATGTCCATATTTCATTATGCTCAAAATTTTGCAAATACATGTAGTTATAGGCCTCTAATGGTTGTTTTCTCTGGACTAATGGATCCAAAATGATCCAATTAGTCTAGAATGAACCTTCATTTACTCTGAATGGGTGAAAATTGAGTCTCCTACTCATTTTCCCAATAACACCTCGAAAAGCTCTACTAAATGTGGAGGACTCCACTTAACTGGAGTAAATTTGGAAAATTTTGCTAAAAAATAGTGTTGGATAAAAGCCCACCGAAATAAACCGCAAAATTTAATTGGGAGGTTAGGGGTGGCCACATGCCAACACCCGTTCCACGGTTACTGCGACAGTTGGTGTAAACTTAGCACAAACCCTAGTGGATAAGTTCCAAAACTAGAGTTAACATCAGAGTTTACGAAACCGTTTGTTTAACCCGCATGGAGAAATAGCAATAGATCAATACCGTAATAATCAATTTCGCAGAGTTTGCAAACCATCGGAGGTTGGAAGGTTTTGTTTGTTGTTACGTTAAGATTGAAATGTGACCATGTTTTGTGGGACCGTTGGCGATTTGTGATCGCCAGCGGTCCCCAACCTCGACTCCACTTTTCATTAAAGTTTAAATAGAACCCAACTACTATAAGGGTTAAGTAACAATGTAGCACAGGCTGTTAAGTTTTATGGTTGCTTTGCTGGAGATCACGGGTTGGACTCCTGCGGCCTTAACAAAATTTTAATACACCACTAAGGGGACACATGGTGGCCTCAAGGCTGGCCACGTGTCACCCTATGATTGGTCCTCCAACCAATGTACAACCAAAATAAAACAATAATATCACGCCACATGTTAGCCTCGGATTGGTTCTTAGGAAAGGAATATTACTCAAAATATTCATTTTGCTAACTGTGCATCCTCCATGTTACCTGGGCATCTCAGTGAACCCTATCGCAAAATTTAGTTGTTTAGGATTTCGATCAGAACACTATATCTCCCTCATACGACATCAGGTTTTCGAACTGTTCATGGCGCCGAAATCAGGAAGATGAGATATATGCAACCATCCTAGTTTCAACCTAATTGTGTAAGTTCAAATTTTGAGAAAATTTATGAACTCCTGATCACTCCTCACCATTGGAAAGCTTTTGGACTCCAAAATACTTGATTATATATTCAGTAGATGAGGGTAAAAAACCCTCACCTTTCCAACCTCCATCCACTTATCCTTGCTTGGTTTAGTGCCCTTGAGCCCAACTCAAAGGTAGTCAACACTTCCCCTCTTCGATGCTCTTGTCCTTCTGTCAAGAATTGTATCTTCCTTGACCTCATCCAGAAAATCTTTGATAGAGGGCAGTTTAACATCACTTCCTTGATCATCGATCAAAGGTGGCTCATACAAACGTAATTTTTCAACATAACAACTGAATACATATCCTTGCTTGGTTTACTGCCCTCGAGCCCAACTCGAAGGTAGTCAACACTTCCCCTCTTCGATGCTCTTGTCCTCCTGTCAAGAATTTTATCTTCCTTGAGCTCATCCAGAAATTCTGGCGATAAATCTTCAATAGAGGGCAGTTTAACATCACTTCCTTGATCATCGATCAAAGGTGGCTCATACAAACGTAAGTTTTCAACATTAACAACTGAATACATTTGCATATATGAAGGCAAGTCAAGTTGAAATGCATTGTTACCAAATTTCTTTATGATCTTGAATGGACCATAGCGAATGGGTTTGAGATTTTACATTCCCCTTGCATCCTTTCTTTGATAATGTGAAACCATACCTCATCTCCCTCTTGAAACTTGTGATCAACTCTATGTTTGCCATGCCTCTCTTTGTATGTTCTTTGACTTTTCTCAAGCTGTTCTTGAACTTGTTGATGTATAATCTAAATTTTCTCAATTAAATTTCGAGCCTTGTCAATATCACTATGGCCATCAATTGAAACATCCTTCCCAAAGATGAAGTCTAATGGCGATTTTGGAAAATACCCAAAGCACACTTCAAAAGGTGATGTTTGAGTTGAATATTTATTTGCCCGGTTGTAAGCGTGATGAATATAATGCAGTTTCTCATCCCACAACTTAGGATGCTTGCTGTAATATCCTCTCAATAGATGCACAACAGTTTTGTTCACCACCTCAGTCTTTCCATCAGTTTGCGGATGAAAAGCGGTACTCTTTTCCAACTTTGTGTCTACCATACTCCATAGATTGGACCAAAAATTCCCAATGAACCTGGAATCCCTGTCACTAAAAATAGAAGTTGGCAATCCAAAATGAACCCAAACATGTTGAAAATAAAGTTCAACAGTTTGTTCAGCAGTAATGGTTTTCTTACAAGGAATAAGTATACACATTTTACTAAATCTATCCACAACTACATAAAGGTAATCATGCTACTTTCTTGACATAGGTAGACCTTCAACAAAGTCCATGGAGACACTCTCCCATGGCCTTGATTGTACCAGTAGTGGCATGTACAACCCAAGCTTCCTATTACTAGGCTTACTTGTTGCACACATAGAACAACCTCTTATAAAACGAAACACACTATCTATCATGTGAGTCCAATAGAAATACCTCTGTAGATTCGCCACTGTTTTTCTTACCCCAAAGTGTCCAGCAATTAGAGATGAGTAAGCTTCTCTCATGACACTTAGCCTCTCTCCTTGTGGTATACACAACTTGCCCAATTGAAACAAAAAATTGTTATGCATGTGATAATATTTTTCTTTAGCTTGATTCCCTTCACTCAAACTAGCATACACATCTTGAAAATCAACATCATGTGCATATTGTTCTATGTAACTCTCATGTACAATAGAATCATTTTTGAGTAAAGTAGATGCACTAATGATTGGTCTTGAAACTATATCAAAAAATTTATTGAAAATACCTTTCTTGTACCTTATAACCAAGTAAAACTGTTGAAGAAATCCCATCCACCTGAAATGTCTTGATTGCTACAATTTTGTTTGCGGCTGCAAGTACTGTAATGGTTGCAGATCGGTATGAACAATTGTCTCTTTACCCATCAAGTAGTGTTTCCACTTGACGCTTTGTACCAACACATATAGTTCTTTGTCATATATATGATAATTTTTCACAGCACCATTGAATGTTTCAAAATGAAAAGCGATAGGCTTACCATGCTGCGAAAGAACTGCACCCATGGCATAATCACTAGCATCAATTTGTATCTTGAATGGTTGTCTCAAATTTGGTAATGCAAGGACTAGAGCTGAAATAATATTGTCTTTTAAATCTTCGAAAGCTTGTTTTTTTTGCCTCCACATTGGAATCCTTTATTCACATTTGTCATTGTATGCATAGGCGCTGTGACAGCAGAAAATTTAGCAATAAATTTTCTCCAATATTGAGCTACACCTAAGAAACTTCTTACCTCGGTTACTGTTTTGGGTGTCAGCCAATTCACAATGGCTTCCACTTTAGAATGATTAATTCTCAACTCTCCTCCTCCTACAATGTGTCCCAAATAAACGAAAGAAGTCATTCCAAACTCGCACTTTGACATCTTAAGAAACAATTTCTCTTTCTTCAAAACATCAAGCACTCTATTCACATGCAAGACCCATTCTTCTCTTGTTTTGCTGAAAATAAATATGTCATATAAGTAAAAAATCACAAATTCATCAAGGAATGGATGGAAAACACTATCCATAACACGCATTAAATTTCCGGTGCATTACAGAAACCAAATGGCATAACTAATCACTCAAAGAATCCTTGTTTTCTTTTGAATTTAGTTTTCCATATATCACTTTCTGCAATTATTACTTGATGATATCCACATCGTAAATCTAACTTAGTGAAAAACTTGGCTTCTTTCAGTTGATCAAGCAAATCATCTATCCTTGGGAGTAGGTAACGATTCTTTACTGTAATCTTGTTCAAATCTCTGAAGTCTACACACATGTTCCAAGTCCCATCTTTCTTTGGAATCAAGACTATGGGTGAAATACATAACGATGTGCTTGGCCTTATAATTCCTTTTTCCAACATCTATTTTATTTGCCTCTTTATTTTAGCATTCTCTATTATATACATGCGATACATGCCGATTTTTGGAAGAGGAAAATCTTGCTACAACTGAATCTCATGTTGAATCTCTCTTTTTGGAGGAAATTTTGTTGGCTCCTGAAACATCTCATGATGTGCATCAAATACATCATATAAATATGATTTCAAATTAGGATCACATCCTTCAAATGATTCATGATTAATATCAGCTTTAGGCTTAATCATTAGAAGAACAAAATTCTTACTTGAATTTACCAGCCTCTTTACCTATCCAACATTTACCATAGCAATGTTTGTCTTCTTGTGATGTTCTCTAACAATGTATTCCTTGCCATATTTAAATAAATGATATTTGTTCTCATGGTGATGGAACATCGCTTTACTATCATACAATTAAGGACTCCCCAACATAATACCTGTTATGTCAAGAGGAACCACATCTAATTCAACTGTGTCAACCAAATGTGCAATGATTGCAAGCCACAATATGAATTTCTTTGAAACCTGTAAAGTTGAGTCCTTACAAATCCAACCTAATGGATATGGTTTTGGATGTGGTATGGTTTCAAGGTTAAGTTTCTTGACTAAGTCCTCAGATATTAAGTTTTCTTGTGACCCACAGTCAAACAATGTGTCAATCTTGGTATGCTTGGATATGACCCTCACATGAAACAATTAAATTATTTCTACTTCATTTGGAGCATGTATGTGACAGTTTGATGTACTAATACTGGGTTTAGTTTCAATTTATTTCCCCTTCATGTTCTTCAATCCCATGGATGTAATATTTTCTTCATCACCTGAATCCTCTCCTAAATCAGGTTGAGTTGTAGCTGTAGTTTTCTGTTTCCCTTTGTTATTTTATTTCTTGGGCCTCATTTCAGGATGTAATTTCCAACAATGAGTTTCATCGTAGCCTTCTTTTGAGAAATGTTTACAAACCAATTTTTCTCCCTCTTTCTTAACAGATGCATTCTTTTTTCTTTTAAATTTTGAGGTCTTCTCTTTGTTTTTACCCTTAAAAGGTTTCTTTCTACCCTCTTCAAAAATGTTTTTCCCTCTAGCTTCTAGATGTGTGGCTTGAACACATACTTCATCTAGACTTGTGGGGTTAAACATGAGAATAGTATGTTTTAGGTAGCTATGTAAGCATCCTATGTACTTGAGAAAATTATCTTGGCTCTACAAATCTACCCCTAATAAGAGAGCTCTTCTCCTAAATTCTTGGGTGTATTCTTGCACATTCTGTCCCTTCAATTGCCTAAAGTTTTGCCAGTTCATTATGGCTTTCTGCATATGAGCTAATGGATAAAAAAAAAATTTCATTGCAGTAATGAAATCAGTCCATGATAGAACAATATTACCATGCTTCTTGATCTCCTCCTTTGTCTTGAATTCCCACCAAACAAGTGTTTCACCCTCTATTCTCAATGAAGCTAATTGGATTTTGGTGTCATCATCTTGAACGTTCTAGATTGTCAAATAGACCTCAAATTTCCTAATCCAATTATCAAGCTTTTCTGCATTGACTTCACCATTAAACATTATCAATTCAAACTTAGCACCAAGTTTTAAAAAAGGAATTTTACCAGTGTTCTTTGACTTCTATGGTTGATGTACTGAAGTTGAAGTAGAGGATGATGATGATGGTTCTCCATTGCCTCCATTTCCTCCATTTCCCTTCTTTGAATTATCTTCATCATTGTGACCTCCTGAAGATCCCTGTCCTTCCTTGTGAAGTTTGGATCTTTCTCCTTTCAGACTCTCGTTCCTTTCTTGATAAATGATTCTAACCATCTCAGTCATGTCAAGGAATGCTTTCCTGAACACTCTTTCTTCCTCTTTGGGATCAAATTCTTCATGGATTTCTCCTTCTCTATGAGACAAGATTAATGAAGCTTCTGCTTCCTCAGGATGTGAACTAGGTGGTGGAGATTGTGGCAATATTTCTCTCCTTTTCTTTGGCTCTACTTGAGACCCTTATGCTCCCACCAATTTTCCTTCTCCTCTTTTGACCTTGAGCCTAGTAAGCATCTAAAAACTTGCAAAAAGTTAAACAATTCTTTCCACTAAACAACACTAGAGAATAAAATCTAGCTATGATACCAATATGATCTGATTTGACTGTATTATTTTAGCTATGCTAAGTGTCTTTTCAGTTATAAAACATGTGCATACTTGTCTCTTTAGTTTTCTTAAGGATTGAGGAATGTAACCATGAATTGTAGATGATTTTAGTGAATTAGAAGCATGAAATAATCACAAACAACATTGAACAACAGTGAACAATAGAAAAATAGGTCACCACATAACATTTACATAGCAGGCATAATGAAGTAGTTCACCCCTCCTGGGCTACATCTACTGGTCCAGCTCCTAATGGCATGTCCATCTTTCACTAAGCTCAAAATTTTGTAAATACATGTAGTTACAAGCCTCGAATGGCTATTTTATTTGCACAAATGGCTTCAGAATGCTCCAATTAGTCTAGAATGACTCTTCATTCACTCTGAATGGGTGAAAATTGAGTCCCATACTCATTTTCCTAATAACACCTAGAAAAGCTTCACTAAATATGGAGGAATCCACTTAACTACAGTCAATTTGGAAAATTCTGCTCAAAAATAGCACTGGCTAAAAGTTCGCCAAAATAAATCGCAACATTTAATTAGGCGATTAGGGGTGGCCACATGCCAACCCCCGTTCCGCGGTTACCACAACAGTTGGCAGAACCTTAGCACAAACCCCGGTGGATAAATTCCAAAACTGGAGTTAATGTCAAAGTTTACGAAACCATTTTTTTAACCCGTGCAGAGAAATAGCAATATACCGTGGCGTGTGACAATCAGAAACCGTAAAAATAAATGTCACGGAGCTTGCAAACCGTTGGAGGTTGGAAGGTTTTGTTTTTTGTTACATTAACACTGCAACGTGACCATGTTTCATTGGAATGCTAGCGAGTTGGGACCACTGGTGGTTGCCAACCCCCACTACACTTTTTATTAAAGTTTAAATATAACCTGACTGCTATAAGGGTTAAGTAACAACGTAGCATATGCATTTAATTTATGTGGTTGCTCTATTGGAGGTTGCAGGTTTGACTCCTGCAGACTTAAAAAAAAATTAATACGCCACTAAGGGGACACGTGGTGGCCTCAGGGCTAGCCATGTGTCACCCTATGGTTGGTCCTCCAATCAACGTACAACCAAAACCAACCAATAATATCGCACCACATGTCAGCCTAGGATTGGTTCTGAGGAAAGGAATATTCCTCAGAATATTCTTTTTTTTTACTGTGCATCCTCCATGCTAACTGGGCATCCTAGTCAACCCTGTCACAAAATTTACCTATTTAATATTTTGATTAGAATGCGATATCTCCCTCATACGACATCATTTTTTCGAACCGTTCCCGGTGGCTGAATCAAGAAGACGATATCTACGCAACCATTCTGGTTTGAACCCAATCGTGTAAATTTCAATTTTGAGCAAAATTTATGAACTCTTGATTAGTAGATAATCTAACCCACTGCATTGGAGAGCCTTAGACCTAAAATAGTAACAAATATACTTGCAAAATAAGAACCATTTGAGTGTGGAATTACCATATTTCTATTGTTTTAAGCCTTGTGGATTACAAGTTGTGAATCAACCTAATTTGGTCCTGGAAACTCCAGCTTTAACTCTCTAAACTAGATAGAGCTCATAGTAAGTACATTATGGTTGATGGTAATGTTGCATGTAGGCCCTCCCAAACCAAACTAAACAATAATTGTTGTTGTAGAACCATAAACAGTGGACACGAGAATTCCCTAGCTAATTGAATTGATTAAATATCTTAATCATAGTCTCCCATGTCACAACTTCCACTTAGTTGTATAACATTACGAACTTTACTCCCACAACCTCGTCTTTAGCCATCATTTTTTGTCATGATTCCTTTTTCCTACCATCGTGTTCAGCGTAATTATGTTTTTATCAAGGTCAAATACATTCTCCCAGGTGGTTTTTCTCCAAATTTAATCTTCCCACCATTACCAATTAAGAATCTGCTCTTGGACGCCTTTTCACCTTCCTCTTCACTAGCCAACTACACCTTGTACTATAAAGATACCTCCATTTAGGTAGCCTATGGACCCCAACATTTATGACAATGACTCTCATTTCAAGAGTTGGCCTTATGTCCCATCTCCTAAGCATTTGGTCATGGGGAGTATCCACTTCTTAACTTATCATAACAAAGTTTCTTTGCAATATTTTCAAATATAAAAATAAATTTTTTAAACAAATTAATTATATTTATTATTTTATTAAAACTTAACAAACAAAAATCACATTATAAGAATAATTATCAATAATATAAAAAATATAGATAAATAACTAACTTCAAATAATGGATAATGGATACCATTATAAATTATTTTAAATTATGAATTCAATCTTGCATACTTTTTATCATCACCCTATCCTAGTTTAGAAAAGAATTTTTAACTCATAATCTAATCCTACCATACTTGGTTGAAAATTAATATATTTGTGATTAAGTTCATGAGGTAGGTTGGAGTCGATTTGCTAACCAATATTAAAACCATTCAAATTTAAAACTTGGTATATTTATAAATAGTTAAATTATACTTAAAAAATATAAAAAAATATGTGAATATCAACCATGAACCTTTCAATTAATATTTACTATTTTATTAAAAATTAACAAATAAAAATCACATTATAAAAATAATTATCAATAAATATAAAAAGTACTACTAAATAACTAATATAAAATCATACATACCAATATAAATTAGTTTAAAAATGAATTCAACTCTCCCAAAGTGTTTTTTATTTCTACCCTAACCTAGTTTAGAAATGACATTTTAACTCATGATCTCATCCTACCATATGTAGGTAAAAATTAACATATTTGTGATTAAGTTCATGAGGGCTAATATTCATTATTAAGTATAATATAAAAACAATCTCTCATTTTCAACCCTAGACTTTAGGTGATGTCTAATTACCCATTTTCGAATTCCTCTAATACCCAAACTAACTTATTTATAATTTAAGGAAACACACAACACCTAAGAGCAAGCCTTATTTCCTAAGCTATTAAGCCATAAATACACCATAAAATTAAAACAATTACACCATATAACGGTGAACCTGCTAGCCATCAGTAATTTTGTCATAGCAAATGATGGCTAAAACAGGTCTGGAGCCTTCAAGAGATTATTTTCATAAGAAAATTACTCATTCTTGAAGTCTGTTGTTCTATAAAGTGTTGTTCCCTAAAGTGTTGTTCCCTAAGTGTTGTTCCCTAATACTGTTCCCTAACATTGTTGTTCCTAAAGTGTTGTTCCCTAACAATGTTGTTCCTTAAGTGTTTTTCCCTTCAAAATACTGTTGTTCCCTTAGAAGAAATCCACCAAGTTAAGCTTGTTGTTCCCAAAGAAAATAGTTTCCTAAAAAGCCCCTCTTTCATCATTTCATTCCCCCCATTTTTTCCCCCATATCATTCATTTTCCTTGTAAAATTCTCCTTTCCTCTCTCATTTATCCTTATTCCCCTCGAAAAAACCCTTTAAAACCACTTAACCCTTTCGTATTTGGTTTTAAAAATCCTTTTATTTCATTCGAAACACCAAAAACCCATAAAAAACACATAAAACCCTCTTATTCCACTTTTTTTTAACAAACAGGCTTTAGCCCCTTTCGTCTTAGCCCCCTGCTCTTTCTCCATCATATGATCAACCCCCGTGATCGGGCACTAGCGCTCATCACATCGCAATGTTTTATATCGCATCGGCGCTATTACATTTTATTACTTCGCTTCCCTTTCCCCCCCGCTGATGCGATAAGCTTCTCTTCCTCGGCCACTAGTCACATACTCCTCCATGAGACCATACCTTAGCGCCCACTCCTTAAGCCCCCATCGCTTCGCACTGTTGGAGTTCCTTTTCTTTTTCCCCATTTCCTTGTTTCTTAGCGAACCGTCGATGCGATAAGCCCTGTTCCCTTTATAAAGCGCCTTTTCCACTATTTTTTCCTCACCATCCTTACCACTCTGAGGAGCAACCATAGCTATTGATCATGGGCTTAAGGCCTTGATCCAACGGCTATAACACTTCCCCTCTTGCCCTTCCTTCCTCCCAACTGTTATATATCCTTTCACCCTCATAAACAAATCTCCACTATTGATTTTCTTTAATCCAACAGCTCTCAGTTACACCCGACACCTGACCCCTCCGGACCCACCTCCCTCACCGTTGGATCTGTACCCTCAGATCCAACGGCTTACAATCTATTTCGCGCCCATTTCCCAAAATAATCAATCAAACTTTAACTACACGAAAAGAGTGGTTTGGGGAGGATGTGTGTTGCTCCATTATTGGATCACGTTCATTTTATTAAAAACCATTTACCCCCCAAGAGTCACACGAAAACCATTCCCGGTTTTCGCAAAACCACTTTGCCCAAATTCGTGCCAAAGACAATTTTAAACAGGATTTTCTCTAATTTTCCTCAATAAAACTCCTCTGCTTGCATAATCACCCCCTCCGCACTACTCCTCCCGCTCTCTATCAACCTCTGCAAGCAATTTTCCAATATCATAGGGTTTATTAATGTGTTTTGTGGTTTTTACAGGATTCGGTGGCATTTTTACAGACCAAAGGCTTTCTCCCGATTCATAATGAAATATGGCTAGAAGATAAGGGTCCTCGTGGTCCAAATAGAGGAAAAAATCACGAAAAAGGGAAGTTACAGGGTTTGTTTTCACAGTTTTACCAATGTTCCATGAGCGGTGGTTTTATTAAGAAACCCTCCCGCTTCGATGAAGCCTCTTGTCCACAGAAAAGGGAAAGATAGAAAAGGAACATAGATAACGACATTAAAAGAAAATATTGATGATTCAGAGGGTTTAAATCCCGATAGTAAGGGATAAAGCATAGTTTGAAGGATTAAAAGGGTTAAATCCAGTTTTTTTAAGGTTAAAACACAGTGTAAAGGTGGATATAGTCAGCAAAAGAACAATTGAAGACCGAAGTGGAATGAAAAGGCATGATCAACCTTAAAACACAAAATCACAGTTAAATCAATATTTTAAGGAATTAAGACAGATGGATTAGTAAAGGAGCCTCCAAATGCCACATCATTCATGGAATTACTCCTCAAAATGCCACCCACCAGCTGATTTCACCTAAAAGAGTGCATATTAATTACACAGTCAAAGATATTTCTAAAGACAGCTTAGAATTAATTATGAGCCTACCAAAAGCCCCGAAAGTCAACAAAAGTGACTGAGGTTGATGAACTTTAATGCAATAATCAATTAGCAGAGTTAAAACATTGGAAAACTTCTCCATTTGGCCCTTCAAAGGCCAAGAAGCACTTACTCTGCATTAATTGAATAAATGAACCCTTCTTTCACTCCACCTCCTCATTCTTCTATAAATACTTCTCTAGAAGATAGTGTACAGGTTGGTCTTTGGATACTTGTTGAATGTAAATAGCTTTGAAGTTGTTGAAGCTCTGTTTTGTAATAGAAGAAAGATAGGCTGAGATGAGAAGTCTGAAGCCGTAGAGACCCACTGGACTTGAAGATTGTAACTGGTTTGAACATCAAATACAAGTTGATTTATGGGATCCTTATCTATGTCAATGGTGATGTGTTTTTTATTGTAATTGTTATTTTCTTTATGTTTTCATTTTCTCCACATTCTTTGATAAAGAACAACAAATATAGATTAGGATTTACTTCTGAAGTACCCTAAATCTCACTGATAAATCTTTATCCTTTATGTTTTCTTCTAAATGTGTTTTAAGGTAATTCAATAGATAAGCCCATGTTTCCTGCGTAAAACTTGAGATATTGTCTTTGAATTTTCTTGAAAAGTCTGCTTATTAAAGTTTAAGCTAGAGAATTTTATGGTTAGCCCTATCCTCTAGTTTATCTCCAACAATTTCTTTGAAAAGTTCCCTTGAGAGTATGCCAAAATCAGGATAGGTTCAAAGTCCTTACCTAATATTAGGCTATTCTTTGTTTATCTTAAATGTTGTCTTGAAAATTTTGCTAAGTAAAGTTGAACTAGGGAAGTCTATGGTTAGCCTTCTCCTCTAGTTTACCTCCAACAGTAACTTTGAAAGGTTCCCTAAGAGTATTTCCAAAAGTAGGATAGGTTGAAAGTCCTTACCTAATCTTAGGTTATTCTTTTTTTATCTTTAATGTTTTCCATTGAGAATATGGTGAAAGCAGGCTAGGTTAAAAGTCCTTACTTGATCTTAAGCTACTCTTTGTTTTCTTATATGTTTGCTCCATTCACCATCCTTAATGTTTCATACCATAAATCAACTTAAAGAGATCTGTTGACCTAGGTGACTTGCCCCATAGACCACGCTATAAACTTGTTGTGCAATTAAATCCTTTATGACTCCATAGCCCAATGGATTGACACCGTTTCCTATCTATCTTATCAGCTGAACCATTTTCAACCTACTCACAACTTTACCCTTCAAAGGACTTCCTTCATTTTAATGATATTCATCCCAACCAAAAAAAACAAAAACCCTTGTGCTTTATAACTAGCCTAATATCATATCATAAGCCTTAAAGATCATATGGATTGACACAGTTTCCTATCTATCTTATCAGCTGAATCATTTTCAACCTACTCACAACTTTACCCTTCAAAGGACTTCCTTCATTTTAATGATATTCATCCCAACCCAAAAAAACAAAAACCCTTGTGCTTTATAACTAGCCTAATATCATATCATAAGCCTTAAAGATCATATCTTTAAACACATATATAGAGAGATCCCTCTCTGAATATAGGATGGCTAGATCCTAAGATTCCAAAGTGGTTTTGATGTAGGCTCTGCAGCCTTTGTACTTGCCAATATTGCAAACTACGGAGGCCTAACAGAGTGGCAACCACACTGGGGAATGTTCTGAGTAAAGTCCTTAAAACAAAATAATCAGCATTCATTCAATTAAAGATCAACTTTCTTCAAGCACTACCAAGCATATTGGTGATCATGATAGGACTTGTCTGAATTAGTGGCAATCTAAGTACTTCTTAGGATTATAACAGACCCTTACCAAACCTTGGAGAAATCAGCCAGTGAGCCATAGAGTAGACTCTGTTTGTCTCATCCCCGTATCTAAGTGTTGAAATAGATATAGAACACTCTCATATCCATAGGACTATAAAAAATTTAGAAAAACCCAAAACATTTTAGATTGGTATTTAAATAAATCTATGGGGGTGGACCATAAAACATTTTACCTTCAAAAAGCTAAAAATTTCCAGCTGGCGACTCCACAACTCCCAAAAGACCAAATGAATCCACTGGTAGAAGACTCTAAACTGGTTGACCAGATACAGTGACCTCTTTTCTTATTTACAAACATGGATTCAGATGCAGACCTAGAAGAAAAAATATTGACCAAGATGGAAAGAATTTTGTACATGTTTGCAAAAATAATGAATAGGTATGAAGCTAATTTAAATATTGAGGATCTAGAGCAGCCCATGCTTTTTCCAGATCAAGAACAAACTCAACCACCATAAGACCTAGACAATGAGCGAGACATGTATGATGATCAAGACTTTATAGAATATTATGAGCAAGGTTACAGAGAAAACAATGAGGAAGGTTGTCAAGAAATTCCTGATTGCTTACCTATATCTTGTACTATGATGTTAAGAGAACTTCACAACCGAATTTCAAAAACTAATAATGAACAGTGCTTTGAGGAAACAAGTAGCCACTTAGAAAATGCATAATCTGCTGTGGAAAGAAAACTAGCACATATAGGGACTCTCCCTCTCTGTTACAACTCATTTCAAATTATACAACAAGAGTGGCATCTTAATAATATAGTAGAAACAACTCATGAACCTTGTAATCAAACTGAGTGTCATAATTATCATGAGGAATTGTTTGAAACAGAAGAAGATCAGGAGATATTAGAAAATTCCCAAGGTTTCCCTGCAAGCACAAGTGAAGATCCCTTAGAAGAGGCTCAAGAAGACATCCAGCCTCAAAACCAGTTAACACAAGAGGAAAAGGACTGCTATACTTCTGTCCAAAACCAAATCAAAATACCTCCTCCTCTGACAGAAGAAGAAATTGATCAAATATTGAACAAACAACCAACTTCTGAAATATTTGATAAAAAAAACACTTATACTCATCTACCTACTGAACCTTGTAGTCTTGAATCGGAAAATGAACTTATGCATCAGTTTAAAGAAGAAAAAACTTGAAAACCCAATATGCTTGATTGGTGAGATTGTTTATACTAATGATTGTTCAATTTTTTATCAGTCTGACGATGAGGATAAGATTAAAATAAAAACTAATCATGCAGGGCAACCAACAGTTGATTGGGGTCATGAACTTCACCATCACCAGCCTAATAGCAACAATCAGCTAATCCAATCCATCAGAAAAAAAATTTACATAATTGGGAATCAGCATTCTTTTTGCTCAAAGGTTGAGGAGGAAAACCATGAAGAATTTCTTGAGCATGATGAATATAAAGAACCTTTTCCTAAAAGGGTTGAGGTAATTAAAGAAACCCCTGCTCAAGAACTTAATGACCTCTTTATAGATTTCAATCCACTAAATCAGAATATACCAGGACTACAAGAGGACATCACTGCCAAGTATGATGAGTCCTCCAGTTCAGATAAAAATGAAGATGAAGAAGATTTTCTTTCTCAAAAGGATATTTTTCTTGATCCTGTGGAAGAGAAAATAATCCTAGTTAAAAATTATCTTTCAAATACTAATGACCAGGTATTTTTTCAAGATCCCTATGCTGATTTTTTGAAAACATTTGAAGAGGGAATAAAGATTGTTAGGAGCAATTTATTACCAAGAACAAGAAATTTTCTTAACACTACTGCCAAGAAACAAGTAAGATGGGAGTGGCCCTGTCTGTCCAGTATGCTCAAGGAGATGAGCAAAGACCATTCATGGAACCTGTTAGCACCTAATTTGAACCTTAGGCTAAAAAAGGCAAATCAGGGTAACCTTTAAACCACGCTCAGCCTTGTAGCTAGCCCCACAAGGTTAGGAGAGGGCTCTCTCCGTGAAAAGATATTCAACAAAGTACAATTATGAACTGATTTTAGGCTAGGTATAATAATGGGAAATGTTTTAAATGAATTTTTCAGGGATGTATGGAAAAAATGGGACATTTTGAATCGAGGAATTAAATCAGGGATACAGGTTATTTCACGGGGCAAGGTAGGCAGTGTTAGGTTCCCGTGATTTGGCTGATTGGCAAGCCAAATGACAGTGTAACATCAAACCAAACTTTGAAGTCCGAGGACCTAGCCTTCCTGCACTCAGAGAGGGCTCTCTCTATATGTGTAAAGGATATCTGTGTGTTTGTTTATTGTGTTCTGATTTTAGGCTAGTTATGAAGTAATTTTTTTGGTTTTTTAAGATGTGAGGGATGAAACTGATCAAAGATATAAAATAGATAACAAGGTGTTAGATTAACTAGCCTATGGGGTCAAAAGCTCAAGAAAGCTATTAGATGACGATACAAGGCTGTTGAAGGGCCGATTTGATTCAAGGTAGAAAGGATCTTTGGGCAAAATGGAGTAAATGGACATCAAGTTTGTGAACGACAAAGGATTTCAAGCATAACTAGTTTAATAGTAGACATAAACATGGTAGGGAAAACCATTAATCATGCAAAATGTAACTATAAGCTAATCAATACATAGAAATAAACATTCAAGCCATGCATAGAAGTATAAGACCCTCTAACTTTGGGAAATGGCTATCAGACTTTGGGGAAAACACTTTAAGGAAGATAAAAAACTCAAAACACTATGACGGAATGCCTAAACACAGTACTTCAAGTTATTGGGCACTTTGAACAACAAGATTTGCATAGTTTTAGGCAAAGGGATAGATCAAAACTAGGCCTCCTTGGTTCAAACAAAATGATAATCTAATCAATCAAAGATAAGTTTCATGGATGGAACTATAGCTAGCCATAGGTAAGCAGGGCGTACCGTAAGTCCTTCTTAGCATGTATAAAACCATGAATGAAACAAGCAACAATATCCTAAATACTTAAAGAGAAGTCAAGAATTCTTTAATGTTACTTAGGAAGAAGAAAACAAAGAGGCTATGAAGAAATAGGAAATTTGAGGTGCCTCCATGGGCATGTCTCAAATTTTTTCTCTACTGATCTATAGAAAGCAAGAAACATGTATTCATGAATGAAAACTAGAAGACAACAACAAAGCAAGAGACACTATACCATTCTACCAAGTCATGGAATCCATCAACAGAGGAGCAAAGGCTTGGATGAGGCCCCAAAAGCGTCTGCGCAGAGCCGAAGGGAGAGTCGAATTATGGAATAAGGAGCAGGGGTGGAGGATTTAAGGGCCATGGGATGCAACCAAGGCAGGATTGTCAGATTAAATGTGCAGAGGACAGTGATTAAGGCGGAGGACGTCAATGGGAGGTGAGCGAGGGTGGCAAGTAAATGCCCCACGCTCCAACATTTAAACCTAATCGGGTGGCCATGTGCATTCGGATGGGGAGGACAGGTTCCCTGCCACCTTGCGTCTGAGTGGAAATGCTAGTTAGCTCGGTCTTTCACCTACATCCGAGAAATTTCCATACCTATTTACTAAATAGGTCTATAAATATAGATTTTAGGTTTATCTATTTAGTATCAAATGTAAATATGATGATTTAATACTAGATTTAAATGAACTCACATGTTTAACATAAGAAATTTTATATTTATCTATTTATTAAATGTAAATATAAAGATTTAACCTTAGATTTAAAACAACTCTCACTTTTAACATAAATCAATGAAGTTTAAAAATTAAACTTTATGACCAAATATTAAATATAAATATAAATATTAATTTGGATATATAATTAATATATAAATTATAACCTTTACTAAAATTATAATGAAGGCATTAGTGTAAAGTTGATAGATGATACATGCAATTATGCTAATTGTAGATGAATCCATCTACACTGTTAAACTTTAGAGAAAAAAGGGTATTCATAATTTTAACACTATAAATTCAGAGACCCCTAAATTTTAACACTGCAAATGGATTCAGAGACACCTATAGTGAAATGTAACACTTTGGTACCAAAATTGCAATTTTTTGTATATGGAGTGACACAATTAAAAATTACTGACATAAATGACTAATCCATATACTTTTTGTACTTGTTATTTGACCATATTTTTATTCTTGGACTATAATAGTCATTTACATTAATCATTATTAATTTTGTCACTTATTATCTAGTAATATATTTTAATCCTAGACTAAATTAGTCATTTAAGTTAGTCGCTTTTACTTTAGTCACTTATTATCTAGTCATATATTTTATCCCTAGACTAAATTAGTCATTTAAGTTAGTCTCTTTTAGTTTAGTCACTTATTATCTAGTTGTATATTTTATTCCAAGACTAAATTAGTCGTTTAAGTTAGTCGCTTTTAGTTTTGTCACTTATTATCTAGTCGTATATTTTATTCCACGACTAAATTAGTCATTTAAGTTAGTCATTTTTAGTTCGGTCACATAAAATTGCTCAAATTTAGTAGTAATTCACTTGAAATAATGGTGGTGACTAACATTTTTAGTCACCTAGTCATTAATTTCATCGTTTTTTACTAGTGTCTTGACAGCAATCATCAGTGTTGTCTTCTAATTTCTCTATAGCCCTTTCAAGTTCATTCATTTCTGTCCAGTTCACCTCACCTTTTTCCTTATTCCATCAATATTTTCTGATAGACTTTCTTCATGTTTGGCCTTGTGTGCTTCCTCCATGTCATTTTCTGCAAGTGATCAATGTTTGGCACTCAAATGGACTAACAAGTGTATAAACCCAGTAATCTACAAGATAAAGTGTTTCCTCTTTCCCTTGTTGTAAGTTGTTTTCATTCAGGAGTAAAAAGTGTACATCATCAGTAACTTCAACTGATAAATCTTTCAACACTCTTGCAGAAGTGCTAGAATTTTTCCATTTTTCTCATTTTCAAGTTCTGAACTGAGGAGATAATCTTCTTGGGAGATTTTAGGTCCTTCTTGAATAACCATGTCTTGACATTATATTACATCTGAGCCAGATTCTACGAAAGGAAAAGTAGTGCTTGAAACATCCAAGGATGACCATAAACAATGTAAAACCCTAATGACTTAGTCAGAGGGTCCTTTGACCTGATTTTGACTGAAATTTTACCTAGGGATTTTCAAGTCAAAATAGATTATTGTTATAGGTTATTATGCCCAAAGGGACATGGGAATGATTTAGCAACAAGAAACCCTAGAAGGAGGATGGAGTCTATTGACAGGGGGAAAATGGGGCAATGAGGTTATAGGCATGGAAGGAGGATGAAAATGAGAGGTATAAGCTCATAAGGAGTTTTTAGGAGAAAAAGTGTGACTTCAGATGGAAAAATTGATAAATAGTGAAAATAGGTTTATAAGGATAATGAAGGCAGTGGGATTTCTGAAAATCAAGATATTCAAGGAATATTGTTTTCAGAAAGCTACAAACATCCTATATCCATATAAATATAGTGAAAAATACTGATGAATAAAACAATGAGCTTATTGAGCTCCCTATAATATGAACACATGCACCATGATCCATCCTTCTTGTGCACCAATAATACTAGAGAAAATAAATAACTTTGACTAGGTTCAATTATAACAGCCTCTAACATTTTTGCGATCATATGTTCAATTTCACTCTTTTGGACATAAGGATATTTGTAAGGCCTAATGTTTGGAGGAACACTTTCTGGAATCAAATGAATAACATGATCATGATCATGAATATATGGGAGTCCTTTGGGAGTTTCAAACACCTCAGAATGATTGTTCAAGGCTTTTTGGAGATTTAGAGAAATAGATGATTTTGATGTTGGAACTTCTAGTGAGCATAATTGTGCAATTACATGTCATTTTTCTCTATTCATAAGCTTTTTCATGACATTAGAGCCTATTATCTTTCCTGGCTTCCCTGCGATACCTCATAACTAAACTTCCTTTCCTTCCGAACAAAAATTTCAGGAAAATTTCTTAAAAATTAAAAGGTACTTTCCCCAAAGATTGTAACCATTGTACTCCTAGTACAACATCCACGCCTGCCATTGGAATGGAAAGAAATGGACTATTCAATACATATTCCCCCATGGTTAGCTTGATATGATGGCACTTTCCAAAGAAATTTATAGCTCCTCCATTTTCAACCATCACTTGACACTCTGGCATTGGGTATAGGAAGAAATTCAATTCCTTCGCTACCTTACAATGAATAAAATTATGGGTACTACCCAAATCAATCAACACTATTACATTTTTCTTCTTGATATGTCCTTCTATATTGAGAGTTTGAGGAGTGGTAATTCTTGACAATGGATTATAGGATATGGTCAAACTCATTTATTCTTTCTCTAGGATTGGTTCTTGGTGTATATCCTGTTCTTTTGAAGTTTCTTTTTCATTTTATTCATCCTCTTCACAATCTATGTAAAATAATTTCTTCTCATCACACTTATGACCTTTAGTGTATTTTCTATCACAACTCTAGCAAATCCATTTTTCTCTTTTTTCTTATAATTTTTGTGGTGTCAACCTTGTAGGTTGTGAAATTCTAGGAGTAACAACACTTCCATATTTATAGATGTGACTGGTATGCTTCCTTGTCGCCATAGTTTTATTTTCAATTTTTCTTTCCAACCTAAATTCCTTGTCCAATGAATCAAGTTCGTAAAGGTGAACCTCTTAAATTCCCTATGAAAACATCAATCCTGTGTTCCTCTAGAATATAAGTTACCCTTATATTCAATTTTTAGAAGTTCTCATTTTGCTCCACCATTGAACCCTTATGTTTGAGATTTATCAATTGGATAAAGAAGGTGTTGCTATTTTAATAATCATAATGTGCTATCTCCTCTATAAAAAATGTCCAAGTGGCAATTTTTTTATGAGAGCAAAGTCATCATTACCATACACGTGTATTTTTTTCTAAATATAAAGTTGCAATGCATACCTTTTGTGTGTTTTGCACATTATGGAGATCAAAATATTTCTCCATATGTAGTATCCATGTTACGAGGTCCTTGCCATCAAACATCCTCATATTGATATTTGGAATATGGTGGGTCTTCAATCCAACATTAGAGTTTATGAAATCACAATTAACATTTATTTTGTTCTCATCATGAGTTTCTTCTACTACCTTTTTTCCATAAGGAATCATTTCTTGTATCAACTTTTTCAAAACTTCCTTCAAATCTTCCATGTCTTCTTTTAGATCATTCTTCATGTCTTCCATGTTGGCTTTCTTTTTTCATCAATCTTAGCTTCCATGCCATCCATCTTAGCTTACATTCCATTCTTAAAACCATACATATTAGCTTCCACGCCTTTCTTCAAACCATCCATATTAGCTTCCACACTTTTCTTCAAACCATCCATATTAGCTTCCATGTCTTTCTTGAAACGATTCATCTTAGATTCCATTTCATTTTTTGTTACTCTTTGCGAGAGCGATTTTTTTTGCACTTGGTCTTGTAATTTTGATATATCATGTTGCACTTCTTCCTCTTCATGAGTGATAGTAGAGCCTTATGATGGATTAATGGGTGTTGAATTATTTTTAGGGGGGATTTTAGAACCCAATACTGATATATATGCTTCAATATGCCCTTGGAATCACTTCAAACTGATTTTTCAAAAAAGACTTATGCAATTAAAAAAAAAAATACACACCTTTTTCTTGATTTTGAGGAGCTCGATATTGAAACAGATGTATCTCTGTAATTTCAAATCCCCAATATTTTATATTCGGTCCTTTAGTAGCCCTCTGAATCTCCTTTTCAATGCCATAGGTTTGACCTGATTTGGATTCTTCAAGGCAAAGTTATTCCCAATCTCGTACAATGACCTAATTATGGATGGGTTCAGTAGAGAGAACGTGTACGAGGTGCCAGTTATCATTGTTTCCTCCTTAATCTCTGCAATGGATACATAGGAAACTAAAGTCCGTGTGATTTCAGCCACATTTTACAGAATTCCAATCGTATGCTCAGAGAGAGAGTTATGACTATTTTCCCAAGGTTACCTCTTTGATATTAAATTCAGGAGCATTCAAAAACTCCAACTTCCATAGATCATATCTCCTAAAGTATTGGGAACCAAGATCTAAAATTTTTACAAGAAGTTACTCAAGATTTATTAGAATATGAGTATTTTTTTAACTTCTAAACCTTTGTAGAAACAACATTATAGAAAAAATTCCACGATGACCTATTTGAAGCAGAAAAACCCTAGAATCCAAAGCTCTGATACAAACTGTTATGAAACTAGCTCACAAAATAGAAGAAAAGAGATATTAGCGACTTAGAAATCAACATCTTTGAGGGGGTAACCTCCTTGACATTACATAAATGAAAAATTCTTGGATGATACAAATGACAAAACCTCCTTTCTATATATAGGAGTCTATGGGGTCACAATATAATCCTAGCCGACTTAACAGTGATAATGTAAGGGCACAAAAATAATAATAGTGGGCTTTTATGGGGCATAATAATAACAATATGGGGACTACAGGGGTACAACAATAAAAATAAGGGGGGCTACACTAACAACAATAAGGGACTACACTAGTAATATAGGTACCTAACACATAATGAGATACTTTTCCACAATTCAAAAATTTGAAAGGAGACTTCCTTTGTATTTTCCATCTCATTTCTTTAGTCTCCTAACAAACTTGGCCTCTTCTTCATGAGATATATAACTTGAGAATTGTTGGTCAACTTTGGTTTTCCTGTCTTCTTTAAAGTTCACTTTCTGATTCAGATTTATGCAGGAACACAACAGAATAAACATATAACCATAAATATAAAGATGCAGCGGAAATAAGTTGTTCTGCAATGTCAAAGGTGTCCAGTAGAGGTGGGAAGTAAGGACGAAGGTGGTCCACATTGAATACTGGGTGCAGACCAAGGAATGTTGGAATACTGAGCTCGAAGGCATTGGTCCCTACAGCCTTGGTGATGGTGTACAACCCATATCAGAGCAGGTGAAGCTTGCGTTGGGGTCCAATGAGGCGCTCCTTCTACAAATGTAGCCATACTTTGTCGCCCACCTAGAAGTTGTGTGGCACCCGATGTTGATCATGGTGTTGCTTGTACTTAGCATTGGCTCTGTCCAATATTTCATGAACCTATTGGCAAATGTGTTGAATGCGCTCGATGAAGCTATTTTCTTTGTTAACTTCAGACTGGACATGAGCCAAATGAGCCTGAGTAGTCGCAAATGGCATGGCTACGCCAATGGGACATAGTGGCTGGAATCCAAAGCCCACCTGAAAGGGTCTATGGCCGATTGAACTGTGAAGAGCCCGGTTATAACTATGTTGTACATAGGGGAGGCTCTCATCCCATGTGCATGAATGATTTGAATTGTACATGTGCAGAATGTGTACAATCATTTTGTTGACGACCCCTGTCTAGCCATCTGTTTGGGGATGGAAAGCTGTGGACTTGGTGAGTTTGGTGTCCAGCATTGACCAGAGGCTGGACCAAAATGTGTTGAGGAACCTACTATCCCGATCTGATATAATAAACTGTGGGATCCCAAAGTGCACCCACACTCGTTCAAATAATATTTTAGCAGTGGCTTCTGCTGTGATATTCTTCTTGCAGGCCGCCATAATGGCCATCTTCGAGAATCGTCGATGACCACGAAAACACATTCATTTCCATGCTTAGTAGAAGGCAGGACCAACATGGAATCCATGGAGATGGATTCCCAAGGTCGACTAGGGGTAGGTGGTGGAGTATATAGGCCTTGCTTCTTAATGGTCGGTTTGGCAATGGCACAGGCAGTACAGGATCTGATGTGCTTCCCGACATCCTTTCGAAGGTTCGGCCAATAGAAATACTTCTACAGTACTACTACTATTTTCTCGACCCTGAAATTCCCAGCGACTCGACTGTAGTGTGCTTCCCATATCATTTTGGCACGCTCGCTTGAAGGAACACAAAGGTGTCCTGGGTGACATAAAATTGCGTCTTGGAGGTGAAAATTTGGAACTTGTGTACCCCCCAAGAGTGCCATGTAAGTGTGGCCAAATTATAGGTCGCTCTCGTAGAGAAGTGGCCAATCAGAAGTCTCGTGCCCACAAGAGTTGAGAATGGTGGTGGGCGCCATGATCAGTGGTCAGCTGAGGCAGTCTGCAACATTATTGGTGCTACCCTCCTTGTACTTGATGTTCAATTGAAACTGCTGCAGATATGTGGACCACTTCTGATGGTGATCGTTCTGCAACTTCCCTTGTGTCTGTATGAAATGCAGGGGCTGGTGGTTTCTGTGGATGATTATTTCCTTCCCGAAAATTTAATGCTTCCATTTTCGACAAGCTTGTACAATGGAATACATTTCTTTGTCATAAGTGGGATACTTGAAAACTGTGTCAGACAATGTCTCACTATGATATGCCACTGGATGTCCCTATTGAGTAAGAACTACCCCAATAGCATAGTCAGAGGCATCTGTCTCAATCTCAAATGGTTGTTGCAAGTCTAGTAATGTGAGCACTGGGGCAGAACAGAGGCTATTTTTCAATTCTGTGAATGCCTTCTGTTGAGGTTCCGACCAAAATAATTTTTCTCTCACTCCTCCCTTGGTGACTTAACTCAAGGGCCAAGTGATATGAGAGAATCCCAACATGAACCTACGATAGAAATTAGCAAGACCCAAAAAGCTGCGAAGCTCTGTTAAAGTGGTTGGGGCTGGCCAATCCTGAATTATTTGGATCTTGGTTGGATCCACATGCACCCCCCTTTCATCAATAATGTATCCCAGATTTTGAACCTAGGTCATGCCAAAAGTTCACTTCTCCAAATTGGCACAGAACTTGTGTTGCCTCAGTGTTTGGAGGACTTGTTGAATGTGGTAAAGGTGCTCTTCCCAAGTCTAGATGAAGATCAGAATGTCATCCAAGTACACCACTACAAATGAGTTGGTGAATGGCCGCAAGATGTTTTCCATCATCCTCATGAAGGTTGCGGGAGCATTCATCAACTTGAAAGGCATGACCAGCCATTCGAAAAGGCATTCCTTGGCTTTGAAGGCAGTCTTCCACAGATCGGAGGGTTCAATTGGTACCTAGTGATACCCAGACATCAAGTCGATCTTGCTGAAATATTTTGCACCTTTGAGTTGGTCCAGAAGGTCATCAATCCGTGGGATCGGGTACCTATTTCGGACAGTGATCTTGTTCAGCGCCCGATAGTCAATACAAAGTCTCCACGTCCCATCCTTCTTCTGTACCAACATGATTGGGCTCCCACAGGGCAATGAAATTGGTCAGATGTGACCTTTCTGCAGAAGCTCCTGAATCTACCTCTTGATTTCATCATTCTCTAGAACAGAGCGCCGATAGATCGGTCCATTGGGTAGCAACATACCTAGGGTTAGATCAATTGGGTGCTTAACCTGACAGTGCAAAGGAACCCCTATAGGTGAGGTGAATATGTCCCCGTACTCCTCCACAATCTTATCCTTGTTGTTTTCGTGCAGAGGAGCCTTCTATGGAGGTCATGGCCATAATATTCTTCTTGCCCTGGGGGTGGATCATCAGGAAAACGAATTTCCTGGTTTGGGAAATGAGCTTACTGCATTGTTTTGTAGTAACCAAAGAGACAGCGGCAGGAGGTGGTACCTTTGGTATCCTGTACAAATTATTTCCCAAAGTAACAATAATAGTGCGAGGCTGAGACTCATACACAGCATGACGCTTCCACAAGTATGGTTGTCCTAATAATACATTAGAAACATCAATAGGAGCAACATCACATACACTATTGGTTGATGCGGAGATCTCGTCCTTGGTGAAGCCACCCGATGGTGTATGGATGTGGGTGAGATGTGGTCGACAAGCCCAACCGCTTCACGGAGTCTGCTGAAATGAGGTTCTTTTGGCTCCCATTGTCGACAATGAACTATACCGGGGAGCCCTTTACCCACATCTGGGAGTGAAAGAGACGTTCCTCCTCCTCTAGATCTTCCGGTTTCTCCTTTTGGATCTTCATAGTGGCAACAATGGCATTGGGCTCCACATCAATAATCTGTTTCCCTTTGTCATTCCCATTGTTAGGTTCTGATTCAGATTCGGAGCATGCATTTGACTCAGAAGCCCTCATCTCAGCCACCAGCGACTGCTTGGCCCAACACTCACTTGTGTTGTGAGTGGAGCTCTTATGGAACTCACACCACTTTCCCGTGTTCTTCTTTGGCTTTGCAGTATTTTTCTTTGCTTGTGGCTTCGACAGGTTGCCTTAAGTCACCATGCCTTGGCTCTTTTCTTTGTTCTGCGGTTTGGGAGCACCTTTCCCTTACTTTTGATTCGCAGATCCAAAGTCTCGCTTCTTCTATTTGAATTTCTGCTCAATCTTGGCAGCATACCGATATGCCGTACCAAGCGAGGAGATATCAAGGAACTCCATTTCCTCCTGAATGTATCTGTGCAGACAACTGTGATACTTTAGCACCAGATGTTTCTCTGAATCTTTGATACCCAACTTGGTGCGCAGGGTATGGAACATATTCGTCAGCTCATGCACATCTTGATCCCTTTGTTGTCGCAGCGTGGTCCATTTTATGTACTTGTCCTCATAGCTCCCCATGAGATAGTATTGTTCCCTGATGGCATCTCAGAAATAATTCCAAGTGGGTAGGGCCGAGAACAGAGAGGGTTTTGTCTCGTCCTTTTTCTCACAGTGGGTTTCCCACCAGTCCTTGACATGGGGGCAGCTTTGAGGAGTGCAAAAATAATCTTCTCCCTATCGAAAAAGTCATGAACTGAGAAATATCCTTATAATAGATTCAACCATCTACCTACAACATCTGCATCTATTTTGACCCTCAAATATGGGAATGTAAAAATTTACTTGTACCTTAAAAGGAGTCGCACCTCCAGAGTGGCTGCTAGATGCAGATGTGCCATCGGTGGGCAGCCATTGAAGGATCTGGGCAAATTTATCCATCATCACGTTCCTTTGTTTTTCGAGGGCCTCCTCGAGCAATATTTTGATAGGATCTCCTGCTCCCTCATCTTTATTTTCGTCCCCCATGGGCATCCGTCAAGGTTTACGAAGTTAATCTTGCAAAAGTTCCACCAGATCGAGCCCTAACTCCTTATACCCCGACCTCGTTGGGGACATGCAAAGAAAGATCGAGAAAAAGCAGACCTCTCTGATACCACTGATATGGATTTATGCGGGAATGCAACAGAATAAACATATAACCATAAATACAAATATGTCCGACAAATAACACTTGATTTCATTAATATCGAAGAACTCAAATTTGCGTACAGACAGAATGGAAATAAAACTAGCTAAGGTGCTGGTAGTTATCTCTGAGAAGAGACGTGGCGGCTACAGGCCTTTGAATTTAGTTACAATGAGGCTCGAGGGCCTATTTATTATTTAGAAACAATGGAAAATCCTAACCAGCCAAAACCCTAACCCTAGGAGATGAAGCGCCAAAACTAAGGGCCCCGTTTGGGGAAATTGGTGTTTCAACTTCCTGAGGACGTAACTTTGGCATACGATCTCCGTTTGACACGTACCATACCTGATTAGAAAGATCTATTTGAGGACTAAAAATTTTGAGTGAGAAACATCAATCCATGGACCCATGTTGCTCCCCGTTTTCCCAAAAAATGTCGTTTAGGGCCTCAAAACGGCTCCAGAAGTTCAGGACCCGAAAAACTGCTAAAAATAGTAAGTTGTTCCGAAACTAAAAAAACTAAAAGAGACAATGGTGGGACCCCAAGTGGAATAGGTGGGTCACCACCCATATCCACCTGGATCACTTTCCTTGATGTACAATTCTCTTTTGCAGTTCTCATTTCATAGGCTATTAATGTTCTAAGTAATTGGTCCATCATTAATGTGTTGAGGTCTGGAATCTCCTCAAGGGATGACACTTTATCTTTGAATCTAGAAGGAAGATATCTCAACACCTTTTAAACTATAGTGGAATCATTTATAATTTCATCAAGACCTCTCATGGCGTTCAATATTTCATCCACATGAAGAAGAAAGTTTAATATGTCCTCATCCTCATTCCTTTTAATGACTCAAATTGCATTATATAGAATTTTGGTTTGGCCTTTCTTCCTTACTACCACCTTCATAGATGTTATTAAACTTGTCCCACATTTCTTTAGTAGTCTTGCAATGCATAAATTTAAAATATTCCATTTTAGATAATCCGCTTAGGATTGCATTTGTTTCTTTAGACTTAAATAAAAAATCAAGCTTTTCATCTATGTCAAACACTATAGGAGGCTTTTCATAGCCATTCACCATTGCATCACAGATATCTATGACAAGTGGCATTAGGTAATTTCTCATTCTCACTTTCAAAAAGGTATAGTTTTTTCCAATAAAAAGAGGAGCTTTTTTTGTAAGTCTTTAATCCTGGCTCTCTGTTTTTTATATTTATATCTACCTTCTAGTTATTAGATTGTTGTTGAAGGAGCTTTTTCTAATACCAATTATTGAAAACCAGAATAATACTAAGAAGGGGGTTGAATTAGTATTATTTCAATTTTAAACAAGTATGTAGTCATTCAAAACCATTCAATATACAACAACACATCAATCACATAAGAATTGGACAGGTGATGTTTACGTGGAAACCCATATGGGAGAAAACCACAAATATTCTTTTAATTTTAGTGTAAATGCAAGAACCCACTTCAATTTCGATCAATTTATGTAAAAACCAACCTACAAGAGGCTACAACCCCATTTATTTTCAAGCACTCATTCCCACTAGTTGTATGAACCAACCTGTTGATATTTTTAGGAACCTACTTGAAAGAGACATCAATCCATTTTTAAAAAAAAATTAATATTTTTTCTACCCATATTCTCTGATCTTTTGTTTGTAGCATCGTCTTTATCTCCGATTCTTTGTAATTTTATTATACACAATAACTTTTTATTTCCCCCAATATTCACTTACAACCACTACTCAGCTCCTCTCTAACAATCTATCTCTTATCTACTTCTTATTTATGACATTCAATAACTTCAATTTTTTCTCAATCCTCACATTTCAACTACCTATCCTTTTCTCTCCTTTTCATCAATTTTATCCCAATCATGAATTATAAGTTATATAGATTTTCTTCTACTTCACTACCTCTCAAAAACTTCCACAATTCCATTTGTCTTCTACCATCTTTTCAACTTCATAATCATGAGAATTTGATTCCGTTCAGGTTCTCTCATCATTCAAATTTTACTGATAGCTCATATTTTGGGCATTTTTCAACTTTTTGGCTTCACCTTTAATATGGATCCACTGGGGTTCTTGTCTCTTAGCTCTTAGGTGATCATGAGTTTCATATAGTGTTTCTAATCATTTTCGACCCTTTTCTAACAAAAAATCCCATTATAATGGAAAAGGGATCAAATCCTGAACTCAACACAAATAACACTTACTTAATCCACTGTGCATGACCATATACTAGTGATTGGGCACATGAGATATTATATCTTAGTATCTCGGAATTATCCTTGGTATCTCCATTTACCACAATAGTCCAACATGATGGAAAATACACCGAGAGGATCATAGGCCATGGTCACATTTTCCTTAGCTTGAAGTGACCGAGGGTTGTGATCGAGGGATGGTCCTCTGTCGGCCCACATCTCGTCACTCATTAGCCTTTGTTTAAACATATTTCTACTCTAACTACCAAATCTATATAGGCCCCTAGGTGCTCACATGCTAGGTCCTATGATAAGGCTCTGTGACCACTACTTTACTACTCATCGCTCACCACTTATTTTCTTGTTGTTTGACCACTCTACCGCTCACGATCCATTATTCACAACATCTACTGAATGGGAAATAGGCAGTAGCTAATGGCCCCACTACATGAAATCACAAGAAACAACCAAATATTTTAGCATTGCGAGCCCTTACAAAACCATTCCTTAGTGCATATACTGAGGCATCCCAATCTATCATGTCATGTCCACATGCACCAATTAAAGCCTGCAACATGTCCTCTGTTAACCTATAACTACCACGTGTACTATTATGTCACTTCCACATCAATTCTTTCCACATGTCATACCATGTCTCTGCCAGATGTCACTTAGAAAAGGGCCACTTGGACACCCAGAAAGCCAAATTTACTTGTAACACGTCACATTTTTAAAGTTCCACATGTCATCCTATAAGCACGTATCATCTAGCTATCTCCACGTCATCATCACCTACCATGTGTAGGTACCACATGTACTTCCACATATTTCCTCTTGTTTCCTCATCATTTTCTTTGTTTGTGTGCAAAATTTAGACTTGGTGGTTCGACGAGACCTTGGGTGCTTAAGAAAAGCACCCTATGACTAAGGGTTATGATCAGGGCCTTGCAACCCCACTACCTCATGCTCACTACTTTCCTCCTATTTTTGTTTTTTTAACATTAAATAGACTAGGTAGTATGACAAGTGCATGGGCGATTTAGCCCAGATCCCTTTGGCCAGGGGCTAGGACTAGCGAGTTAATACTCCATTGCTCAATTGTTATTGTGTTATTTCTCCTGAGATCTTACCCCTTCCACTTTGGACCCACCAATCCAATGAGGAGCTCACACTGGAACCATGAGCCCTTACAACCTTGCTCAAAGTAACATACTTGAAACCCTCATATCTCCTCAATCCTTGGGAGTTAGGCTATGTTCCATACATTTTCGGAAATCTCTTGGAGAGGAATATTCATCCAACCACTTTTCATGTGATTTTGAGCAAGTCACGTGTAGATCAAATTCATTCAAAGATAGGTTACTCAACAATAACCAAGGCATCATAAGCTTATCATGCTATTAATAGAAATAACCAAGACATCGAAAACCTCACCAGACACTCCTTGAAATTGACATTAATTGACATAAATGAATTATAATTGACATTAATGAAACAACTGCCAACATGCTCAACAATCTCTTCATGGATTTTACAGTTATTGCAATTTATGGTGATGAATTTAAAAGATAACAAGTAGTGATGACTACTTACTACCCACAACTCCTATTTCAAATTGGAATTATCCATGCATGCTTCTTATTCTTCGTAGAATATTCTTATTCATAACATAATTAGCGATAAAACAAGAACTATTACCTCAAAACAAGAACTCTAAAAAAAAAGACATAAAAAAACCATGAAAAAACAACCAGAAAAATGAAAAGTTGTATTCTGGAATACCCTTTTTTTTGGGTTAATTTTCAACACTTATTAAAAATGGAATTAAAAGTCAATTTTTTTTGTGCAAAAAACAACTTAAAAATGAAAAGTGTTGATTTTGGAATAACATCGCCAATTTTGTGTGCGTAAAAAAAAAACTTGAAGACGAAAAGTGGTGATGTTGGAATAATGACGCCAATTTTGTGTGTGTAAAAAGGCAGCTTGAAAATGAAAAGTGTAAAGTGTTCATGCTCGAATAACGTCATATAATTTGGGTGCAAAAAACTCCTTGAAAATGAAAAGTTTTGATGTTGGAATAAGGTTTTTTTCTTTTTGGGGTAAATTGTCAATAGTTTTTAATAATGACATTAAAGATAAAATATCATGAGTCTGAAAAATATTAAAATTTCAACGATAAACAAGACATTAAAGATAAAATATCAAAAGCCTTAAAATTCCAACGATTTTTAGACATGGTATTAAAGATAAAATATCATATCTCTGAAAAGCCTTAAAAAATCAAGGATGACATTAAAGATTAAATATCACCTTTATGAAAATAAATTCCAATGATTTTTAGTCATTGTATTAAAGATAAAATATAACTTGTAAAAATAAAATAAAAAAACAAAAATTTCAAAAAAAACAAAACAATTTAAAGAAAAAAATCTAACCCAAACAAAAAACAATTTTCTTTTTAACTTATTAAAAAATTAATAATAATAATAATAAAAAACACATAATTAAAAAACATTATAAAATAAAATAATTAAAATCTAAAAATCTAAAAATAATCCAAACTAAAAAGAAAAAAAAAAAAAATTAGAAATTTAACTTTAAAAATAAATAAATTAATTAATTAAATTGAAAACCAAAATTTAAAGTTTTAAGAAAAATTATATAGATATATGAAAAAAACAATTTTAAATTAAAAAAAATAAATTAATTAATTAAAAAAAAAATCTTTTTTTAAATTAAAAAAAAAGAAGAAGAAAAAAACATTTTAAAAATTAATAACTTAAAAATATAAATTAAATAAATAAATAAAAATAATATTTAAAAAAAATAAAAATAAAATTTAAAATAATTTAAAAATATAAAATAAAAATAACATTAAATCAATAATTTGTGTTGCCCTTACAGCCGCAGAGCTCGACCGGCGGGGGGCAGAAGAGCTGCCACTCTCCCGTCGGTCAAGCCCCGCGACCCCAGGGAAGTGGGGGTCGATTATCTAAATTTACCGCTGCGGCCCCCGGAGCGATAGTGGTTAGAAAAAAGTTTATTCAATTAATGAATTAATTTATTTAAAAAATAATTTTATTTATTTATTTATTTTAAATTAAACTTAATTTTTAAATTATTATTTTTATTTTTATTTATTTACATTTAAATTTAATTTTTATTTATTTATTTATTTTTTCAAATTTAATTTATGTTTTAAAATGTATTTTTATTTTAATTTTTATTTTTGTATTAAATTTTTTATAAATTAAAAAAAAAAATTAATTATATATTTATATATATATATATATATATATATATATATATATATATATATATATATATATATATCCCTTTTTTATTTAAATTTTCTTTTTAAAATTTTAAATATATATTTTTTTAAATTTAAATTTTTATTATTATTATTTTTTTTTTTAATTTTAATTTTAGTATTGTGATTATTTTATATTTTGATTATTTTGATTTTTAATTTTTTTTAATTATGTTATTGTTTTTTTTTTTTTTTTTTTTTTTTTTTTTTTACTTATGTTACAATAATTTTTGGTTTTTCTTTATATTTTGTTTTTTTTTTAATTTATTTTTGGAATATTTTATTTTTTTTAATTTTTTTACAAGTTTTTATGTTTTTTGTTATATTTTTATTGGTTTTTTTAAAATATTTGATTTTTTTTTGTCAGGTCTTTTTATTTTATTTTTATGTTTTATTACTAAGATGAAAATCACCACTGTTAACAAAAATTATTGATGTGCATCAACACTTTTCAAAATTAGCATGAAAATCACTAACGTTTTAAAACAAATGTTCATACTTGATAAATAAAAAATCACCATTTTTCAAAATCAACATGAAAATCGTGACATTAAAAAAGAAAAAATCAAAGAATATTTGAAGTTCCAAAAATATGCTAAAAAAAATGAAGGTAATTCTACGTCACCATTTTTCAAAATCGACATAAAAGTCACGACATTTAAAAAAAAAGTCATAAGAAAAATTAAAGTGCCAACTATGCTTAAAAAAAAGGTGATTCTGCATGACCACTTTTCAAAATCAGGTGCTTTTTTTGCTACCTCAAAAAAATAGGTATTAGTTAAGTTACCTATTTGATTGGTAACTATGTTTCATGTGTTCTATAGGGGTGTGGTGGAGAGGAAAGAATAGAGATAAACAGATTGATGGTGAGAGAGGGAGAAAGAGAGAGAGAGAGTGGGAGGTAAGGAGAGAATGAAAGAGGGAACATGATTGGGGGGTGGGAGGGGGGGTATAGATAGAGAGGAAATAAGAAGGGAGAGTGAGGTAGAGAGGTAGAGAAGAAAAGAGATAAATTTTGAAGAGGGTTTTTGTGAAGGAGGGAATAAGGAAGGGAGGGAGAGAGAGGATGTGGGAGAGAGGAAGAGTGAAAGAGAAAGAGAGTGATGGTGGGGGAAAGAAGAAGAGATGTGGAGGAACTAAGGGAGGGTAAGGGGTGATGAGATAGGGAGGGATATAGAGATGGAGATGGAGATAGAATTTTAGGGTAGAGAGAGGGAAGAGGGTGAGAGAGATAGTGAGGGAATGAGGGAGAAAGAGATAAGAGAGGATGGAGATAGAGATAGAGATGGAGTCGGGGGAGAGAAAGAGAGAGAGAGGAAAGAACAAAGAGAATTATACACACACACATATAAGGAGAGAGTGTGTGTATTTGTGAGGAAGAGAAAAAGAGAAAGAAGGGGGGGGAGAGAACCCCCCCCCCCCGCTCTCTTTCTCTTTCTCGTGCTCACTCATTATTTTTCCCTCTGTCTATCTTTCCCTCTATCTCTATCCCACTCTCCCTCGTCCCCATTATCACCCCTTTTCCCTCTTCATCTCTCTCTTCCTCCCACTCTCTACTTGCTCAATCTTTATCACTCTCTACGCCTCCCTCTGTATCTCACTCTCCCCCACTGCCCCCTCTCTCTCTCTCACTCCCCCCTTCATCCCTCCTTATCTCTCTCTCTCTCTCTCTACCTTTCTCTCTAAATTCCCCCCTTTCCCTTTCTTTCTTTCTTTATCCCTCTCTACCATCCACGGTCCCTCCTTGACAACAACCCCCTAAAGTTCTATCTCTCTCTTCATCTCTCCTTCCCTATCTCTTTCCCCTCTTCTCTATAAAAACCCATTGTGATCTTATTCACACTCCCTAACTTTATTCCCCTATCCCCCTTTTCCTCTCTCTCTCTCCCTTCCCTAATATCCCCCACCCTTTACCTCTTTATCTTCCTCCCTCTCCCCATTTCCCTCTCTCTCTCTCTCTCTCTCTCTCTCTATTTTCGCCTCCCTTTCTTCCCCCTCTTTATCACTTGTCTCTACACCTCTCTTTTCCTCACTTTCTATCCCCCATATCTCTATCTTTTTTTGTGTGTGTGCATGTGTCCATTTTCCCATTTTTGCTTCTCAATATCTATCTCTTCCTCATGTCCCTCATGTCTCTCACCCCCACTATTTTCCCTTCTCCTCTATCATACTCGATCCTTCCCTTCCTCTCTCTTTCTCTTTCTCACACTCTCCCCCTCTTCATCAACCACTCTACCCTTGTCCCCTAATCTTCATCTCTCTTCCTTCCTCACTATCTCCCACTTTCCCTCTTCAGATCTCTCTCTTCTTCCTCCTTTCTTCGATTCCATCTTACCTCTACCCTTCTATCACCCTTGCTCCTATCCATCTCCCTCACACACTCTGTCTACATCTTCCTCTGTCTCCTTCCCTCACTCTCTTTTTCTTCTCCCTGCTCTCTACCCCTCTCTCTAAACCTCCATACTTATCTGTCACTATCTTTCGTTATTTTTCCTTTCCTCCTTCACTACCAACTCTCTCTCCCTCTTTCCCTTACCCCCTTCCTCTTTCTCATTGTGTCTGTCCCTCTCTCTCCATGCCACCACTTCTCAACCTCCCTCCCTCCCTCCATTTCTCTCCCCTATTTATCTCTAACAACTCTTTCTCTCTCTTTATCTACCTCTTGCTCTTTCTCTTGTGCATTATCACTCTCTCTCCTGCCCTCTCCCTTTCCCTCTTTACCTCTCTCTACATCCCTCTCTTTCTCTACCTCTTACTCTCTCTCCATTTGACTATAACACTCTCTCTCTCCTTTGAAACAACACCCCTACCCCACCCCCACCAAGCTCTATCTCTCTCCCTCCCTCCCTACTTATCAATGATTAGAAACACAAAATCATGCATGTGCTTTGAGATATATACACACTTTCAAAAATGCACACATGCTTTCAAAATAACAGATACTCACATACATTATTGAAAGTACGCATGCTTTTGAAGACATAAGCTCATTCCTAAAAAAAAATCCAAGCTATTATGTATTTGGGACAATTTGAAGAGTGCCAAGGCTATAGGATAGGAAACACATGGACCTTTTAAAAAAATGTAAACCCATTCATACATGAATGCGTGTAATTGTTCCTACATGAACACGTTCGTGCCACTTTTGATACCATAATCTTCATAAACCTTTATATAATATTATAACTATATATATATAATTATATAATTAAATTTTTATATAATACTTCACATAAAATTATATTTGTTTCATTATAAAAATAATTAAAATTGGAATTATAAAATTCAAGAGGAAACTGCTAAAAAGACAATGCTTAAAAGAAAGGATAAATATTTTTTTAAAATTAAGTAAATCATGAAAAATCTTATCATAAATAAACATTTTTTATTGGAATAAATAAGACAATATAATGTAATCACTAAGATTTGTTTGTTGTGAAAGCATTATTTATTTATTTTTTGAACGCATTATTTAGTTGGTATGAATGCAAATTAATAAATTGAAGTTTTGTTTTTTAAGTTCTTACATGACAGTTGTTTTGTTTTTTCAGGACAGCTTGGACCCATTTTTTAATTTTATGTATATTTGCAAAGGTTTTGAAAAATAATGAGAAAAACCACAAACAAAAAACCAAGTCCTGTAGTGCGGAATTGTACTTTGAATCAATCGTGATCATGTTTCGATATGGTACTTAAAGAAAAAGAGGACAAAGAAACAAAAAAAAGTTGTATCTTTTGATAAGACTTTTGCAACAGCATAGTTCCAGCTACTCCAGCTCATTTTCTTTTCGTGTAAAATATAGACATGTGTTAAGCGAAGTATTTTGAAATTTTGCACCTTACCATGGGCTTCTACTTTCCAATAATAATTCCAGTTGTTTTTATATGGTGCAATGGATTTGGACTTGCAGTTCCAACGCTTGTATGTAACAGAGTGGATTTTGATATGCTTTTCCAAAGCCAGAGGCTTTCTGGCATGCTTTTCCTTTTGTTGGAAAAACTTAAGTTTTACATGACACCCATTTCGGAAGTATTTCATTTAGCCCATAGATGATAGGTTGATAGGTCAAGTATTTCAGGTAAGTCTAGATTCAAGATTTTATGGAATTGTTAGCCATAGGTAGGTTTGGTTTGAATGAATAATTTTTTTTCTTTAATCCATATCGAGATTATAGCAGGTTATATACTCAATGAGATTTGAACTGGGGTTTTATTGGTTTCACTCAACTAAACTTACCACTAAACCACACATTGGATGAATAATTAGTTGTAACCAGAACAAAAAAATTGAAAGACTGTTGAGTTGCATAATATTTTGACTAAATTTGATTTGGTGATAAAGTTAATTTTTTATTTTTTATTTTTTAGTTTAAAATTTTGATAACTTATGATTTTGTTCATAATGTAGTTTATTTAAAAATATGTCCATAATTTATTGTTTATAATATATTTGTTTATATCTATGTCATTTAGTTTGACTTTAAAATATTGAAATGTGAAGATTGATATATGGAATTTGGCCTTGAGTTGGAAATCACCATTATTTTTAGACCAAAATCCTTCATGTTGAAAGAGACTTGAGAAAATTGATATATTTAATGTTTAACAATCTCTCCTCCAAAAAAAACCTTCTTGTTTATCAATCTATATTTTAATACCACTTATTGAAAATCACAATTCAGATTAAACCAAAACCCAAGTATTAGTTAACCATGTAGTTAGCCATTACATGACAGAAATAAAGGTCCACAAGTCAATATCAAGAAACATACAAGAAACCTTGATTTATCCAACATCCAACACCTGGAATTGGGTATTATGTTTGATAAGAGATTCCGAGATGATAAACACACTAAAAAGAGTCGAAGTGTGGGCATATTCTACACGCGGCATAAGCCTAGTAGTTTGTTTATGAATGCAATAAGCTACACGTACAATGGCAGATGTGCCTCACCTCCCTTGCGTGTCACGATTTGATTACTTTACACCCTGCTAGTTTCAGTAGGCGACAGAGGAAGAAGGAACGTAACTCAACAATAATTCTCACCCCTCTATCCATTTCTGGTCGGTAGAAAGCTACGTATGCATCGAGCAATTTAAAAAGGGTTTATTTTCGTTTTCATTGGTACTTGTTCTCAACAGCACAACACCCGTGGTCTTTACATGGCTGCCTTTTTTCTTATTAGTAGGTAACTCTCAATCATCCACACGCCACCGTCCAAGCAAGTGGGTCCTGTCCTTTCACCATCAACCAGCTTTCATTCTAGGTCATGCACATGGGCACACAAATACTTTGATTTGAATGCCTGCCTAAGCTATGAGCAAGATCCTATATAAACCCTATATATTGTCTTTCAAGTCATTATTTGAGCATCTTCTTCTTCAGTTCAAGATACTCAATCACTAGTATGTTATATATTTCTATATCAATATACCTAGCAAACCAGAAGTAGAAGCAGAATGGCCATAGTTCAGTTTCAAAGCTCAGGTCAGAAACCTGGAATGAGGAAACAGTTGTGGAATATGTTGAGGATAGCCCTTTTTATGATAAAAAAAGGTGTTGTAAAACAGCACAAAATGTTACAAGATTTCCAAGTGATGATGAAGAAAGGAAAGATGTTGGGGAAGAGTTTGGCTGGAAGTTTAAGGTTTCATCACAGTTCCAAATCTTCCAATTCATTTGGTAGCAGAGACTACGAATTCTCGTGCAGCAGCAGCCCTGCAAGATCAGCTGTTCATTTCACAAAGAGAAGGCAGTTGCATCACTATTTCGCTGGCATTGCTCTGCCATGCATCCACCTGCACACATGTCAAGGAGAAGAGCTGGCAGAAATGGTAGATTGGAGTAAAAGACATTCTGCAATTTTGCAGTTGGATTACAATTTTGATGAGTACACAACGAGAGACAACCTAGAAGCTTCTGCTTCTGATTTTTCTCAAAATGAAGAGACTTCATGCTTGAGTATTGATGAGTGGATGGGGAGTAGTGAGAATCAAGAATGGATGCAAGCACTTGTACCTGATCATTCATCAAGATGGTCTTCTGCTGATGAAGGAGCTGAGATTCATGAGCAAGTAGAGGTGGACAGATTAGCAGAGGAATTCATTTCCAGGTTCTACAATGAAATCAAATTGGAAAGACAGTCTTCTCTCACTCAGTACCAGGAGATGCTTGCAAGAGGTACCAATTGAGTAGCAGTTTCAAAGAAAGAATTGTAGATATTGCAAGGTATAAAGAATCTTTATACCTCTGTTATTTAGTTTTCAAACTAAATAATGGGACAGTCACATTTTGTGAAGCTCTTTCAGTTTATGGAACATATGTAAAAACATGCTAGCCTTTTTCTCAGACGTATATGATCGCTTGTATTTCTCGTTCAATTTTCTGTTTAATGAAAGCTTGTGCTAGATGAATTTAATGCACATTTCTGACTTATATATTATACTTTCTCCGTTCGGAACGGGAACCTCATTTTGATGGTATATCAGAGCCGGAAGCTTTTTTAGTTTATAGAATATATGTTAAATAAAATATAATGATCTATTTCTTCAGTTGTTTTTCTAATTCAGAGTTATTTTATTGAAATATCGTGTTACCCACCCATATGCAGATAAAGTTTGATAGTGAACATGATATTCTATTAGTCAAATAATATTATATATATATAATATTTATAGTATTACATATGTATTGAAAGAATCATAATTGAGATAAGTAAGAATTATTATTTTTAATTATTATTTGTTTTCATATTAATCTGCAAAGTCTAACTGTGGTTAAACATAACAAAAAGATATGTTTACGTTTATATACAGGAGTAATCATCCACAAAAATGCATGGTTTCTAATGGCGAGTCACATAGTATGTCTTTCGAATACATGGTTCTGTCAACTATTATAACTGAATACATGTACATGTATCTTTAAATCCCCCTCCAATATCATCAATATGGGTTTTATTGGATTACCCATATCCATGTTGTGGGTTTTATTGGATTACCCTCAACCATGCCAACATGTTGGCTCTAAGTCATCAAGGCTCAACTCATCCATTAAATCCCCCTCTAACATCTCAGTCATCAAGGGTCAACTCAACTATTAAATCCCGCTCCAACATCATCATCATGGGTTTTATCGGATTACCCATATCCATGATCTGGGTTTTATCGGATTACCCTCAACCATGCCAACAAGGGCTCTCAGCCACCAAAGCTCAACTCACCCACCAAGGCTCAACACTGCCACTAAGGCACTCAGTTAAGCCACAAAGGCTCAACTTAGCCATGAAGGGTCAACATAGCCACGAAGGGTCAACTCAGCCATGAAGGTTCAAAACAGCCAATAAGGCTCAACTCAGCCACCAAGGGCCTCAAATATGCCACTAAGGTAGTTCAGCCACCATGGGCCACAAATTTGCCACTAAGTCACTCCAGCCACTAAAGCTTACCAGAGACCCGACTCAACCAGGGCTAGGGTTTTCTCGACACACCCTCAACCATGCCAAGGGTTCTGTCAATTGACCGTAAAACCATGCCTACATGAATCCTTGTCCACTTCACTCTCATACATGGTTTCTAGCTTACCACAAACCAACACTGCAAATACAAAGTGGTTTTCACATTACCACCAACTTTATGGGGGTACACATGCCTCATGAAGCTTACATTACACACTTCAACTCTTTGAGTTACTAGGTACATACTCTACAAAGACCATTACAAAACCATCCTAGGCTCCGATACCAAGATAAAGTTTGATAGTGCACATGATATTCCATTAATCAAATAATATTACATATATATTGTTGGAATATGTAATTCCTACTTGTCTTCAGTTGTGATACTCCCTATGTATAGAGTCTGTTCCTATTTGATAGGTTAGTTCCTAGTTTAGTGTGAGGTTGAGATATTCCCTCAACCAAATTATTGTGCGTCTAAGATAGCTTCTCTATCTTGAGACAATTCCTTATGTATATATGTAACTTGATTTAATTAATAAAGTAGAACTTGTATGCTCAGTTTCTAAGTTGGTATCGGAGTTCGTTTAGGCCTGGGCCTGGCCTTGGCCCCTCTTGGGCCGAGGGAAATAAAAGAGTATTTGTTTGTTTTAATTTTGTTTGTCCATTCATCATTGTTCGAACATTTATCTGTGGAGAGATCTCAGAGAAATCAAGGAGGAGCTCTTAATCTCGTGAGCGCTGGTGCTAGTGGCAGTACGAGCTACCTGGGTATTCCACTGTGAATGTGTGTGGTGCAGTGTTGGCCTTGACTGCGCTTCCTTGGTAGGAGAGCGGTTGCTCAGCACTACCAACCAACATCATTGCTACCAGACTTATTAGTACCTTCCAGTCTTTACGACACTGTCGGGTTCGATATTTCCGACTTCTGCTAAGGCGAATCTTACTGTTAGGTTTTCCAGTCGCTGCTGGCAGAAGTTTTATCAGTGCATTTTTCTTCAAATGGATGCACGAAGCCATCAAAGAAACTGCAGAGTCCCATAAGTTTATAATGCCGCAGAGAAGACGGAAGATCGTATTGAAGAGGCACTGGTGCGTAGATTTTGAGTGTGTAATTATTATGTATTTTTGGTGTGTAATTATTATTATGAATGTCTTAACTATTTTTTAACATTAACTATGATTATATTATTATGAGTGTTGTTTCAAGTTAAGGAAACTATCTTAAACACACAATCACTTGATTGAAAAAATCTCTCAACCACACACTAATCTAAAAAACATAATAGAAATAAACTCTTCTAAATAGAAAAAATTACAATTGAGACAAATAAAAATTACTTTTTTCAACATATGCCTGTAAGAGATACAAAATAATATAAACACAAATCGAGTTAACAGTCTCATTACTAAATTAAAAAAAAAAAAACCACCGTGTAATGGAGTCGTCTAACGAGCCGGAGGAATTGCCCGGACGGTCAAAATTGGCCGGAATCCGGGCCAAATTTTTTTTAAAAATCTTGCAGAAACAGTGTTTGAATCTTGATTTTGACATTGGAAATGGATTCAGCACCATCAAAAACCTGTAGGACACCCAAAATATTAAACTTTGATAGTTATAACATGGATTTAGAAAAATTCCTGCAGTTTTCTGAAAATCTTGTAAGATATTCATGATTTCAGAGCGATTCCGTCAAAATCAGCTGGTTAGACTACGGCCCGTGTAATACTCTCAAGACATAAACTAATAAAGCCGAACTGTAGAAATATTGGCTGAGAATCCGAATTTCAATCAATAATAGATGTTAAAAGTAGAAAGAAAAAAAAATCGTTGAATATCTTGATGACATCAACTTTTTCCACGCCTTACTTCCCATGAAACTTGCACCGCTCACGTCATCTTCAATTTGAGCATGAAACCCTGATTTGCGCCCCCCAAATAAGTGGAATATGAGACACATACATTTACCCGCCACCGTGTTTGCATGTCGTTCATTACGTTTAAGATTATGATTTATCTACTCTAATGAGACATGACTTTCAATTAGAAACACATGGTGTGGTCTCATTACTAAATGAAATGTTGTTTTAATTAAAATTTGGAAATATAATATTAGGTAAAATCTTAGATGGGATTGTGGTTTACTTTTGTTTAAAATGACTTTAATATGTTTCTCCTTTTGAAAATTTTGTTTTCGAATGGATAAATTGATTCTACTCTATCTTAGGACCATCTAAATTCAAAAATTTATAGAAAAGACAAAAAAAAAATTAATTATATTTAAAAGTTTTTTTATTTAATTTGAATTTAAATATTCTTTGGATGTATAATTTATTGTTTAAAAAAATATTATATTGAATTAGTTTTTTATAGTTATAGAGTGAATTGATGGGTATTATTTTTTTTTATGGTAGTGGTTATTAATAATGATGATTTTTTATTTATTTATTAATATTAATTTTTTTTTAGAAAAGAAAAGTAACCATTTAAAAAATATTATATTAGTTTTCATCATATGTAATTTTATAATAAATCTATTAACATCATCATTTTTATATGGTAGTGGTTTATATAATAATATTGATAGTTTAGTTTTATTGAAATTAAATATAGTTTATTGAAAAAGAAAAATATTAAATTTATTTTTTAAAATGAAAAAACAAAAATTATTATTATAAACAATTTATGTATAAATATTTTTATTTAAAAAATCAATTAATAAAAATAAATAAAAATAAAATTATAATTATAATTTCTAAATTAAATAATTTAGATAATTATATTTTAATTTTAAAATTATTATTATTATGGTTCATAGAAACGTTGCTGATGACTAATGTTCACTAAAATATATATGGTTTATTAGACCTTGAGCAGGTAAGAGATTAATTATAATTTTTTAACATTTATTTATGGGCTAAAAAAAGGGAGAGAAGTATTCCATAATTATCACACTTTTGTTGAGTTAAAAAGTCAAGAATATAGGTAGGTTGAAAACTATTTTCAAAATTAGATTAAATATAAACATAAGATGGATGTTCTTTTATCGTTAACTCTTTTAGACTCATATAAGTGACATACTCTTTATCCTATAGTGTTTTGAGAATTAACCAACATTAGTTCCTATCTGAGCAATGTTCATTTTCTTCTTAACACTAATTAAGATATATTTTTTTTTTTTTGAAATTGGGGTTGATTACCTCCTTGTAATACCATAGTTTCATTTTTATGCTAAATATTGACTATATTCTATTTGTAAATATTACATATTTAGAACTATAATTATAATAATAAATCATTTCAAATCATTTAATTAAATTTTTCAAATTTTAAATTTTTTGCAGCACACGGCCTATGAGTAAATTAGGGGGATCTGAACTTGGAATCTTGTGGTACATAATAATTCATTTTCATGGATATCACCTATTGAACTACCAAAAGAACTAATTTTACATATAACATTGTTTAAATGAAATAATAACATGCGTGTTTTTAATTCTTTATAGTATTTTTTAACAAGTATTCTAATTAATAGACGAAATAACTTTTTCCAATTTTAAACAAAATGTGGTAGGTATTTTAAAAAACTTGACTTTAAATTGTTTAATATGTAGAATTCTAGCACTTCAAGTTTTTTCACTATATTTAATCGATTTATGTGTTCACGCATCTATTTTAAGCAACAAAAAATCACAATTTTGCTTAAAATTATATGACTCAATTTTTGGTGAAATAAACTATTTTATTTATAAGTTATACAATTCAAATTTTTAATAATAATTTTAATTAAATTATTAATAACTTTTTAATATTTTTATCTGAAATATATATAAAACAATTTAAATGAAAAACCATTTATTAATATTTATATTATTTATAAATGTATTATAAAAGGCCATTCATAATAATAATTATATATAAATTTTTAAAAAAAAATAGTTAATGTTATTCCATCGATTTTCCTTTCGAGGAAACAATTGTGCCTAGAGGCACTAAAAAAAGTCGAGTATGGAAGAAACATGATTGGTATGGGTTTTGATTATTTGTTGTTTTTAATGTAGTCTATTTCAAGACTATTTTTTTTTTTTCTAAAAAGAATGGAATGAGATATTTTTTTAAAAATAGTTAACTAAATTCAATATTGAATCTGAGTAAGCATGACTTATCTTATTTTTAACTATTTATTTGATTCAATAAATTTATTTGATTCAATAAATTTATTTGTTAGTTTTTTCTCAAAATAAGTCAAAATTATACATTTTAATATTACATTTAATATTGTATAGGTTAAAATATATGTTATCTCATTTAAAATATTTCAAAGTATTCCAAATTTATTTGCATATAAATATTAATATGTTGTTTATAAGTGTATATTATTTACTTTTAAATCAATGTAGATTTATGGTAACTCTGAACCTACTAACTTTAAGACAGAGTAATATTTTCAAGTGCAACTCTATTTTAAAGTGAAAAGAGATTTAATCTGGCTCTACCAAAAGTTAAAACTGATCAAAAAGATCATTGCTATTATAAAAAATAAAATAAAAGGTCCATCATAATTTGAAAAATAAAATAGTAATATTTAAAAATACTTTAAGTATATTTTAAAAATACGAAACTTAAAGTTCAACAATTTATATTTAAAACATTATATTAATATTTTAAAATACAAAATAGTCAAAATCAATACTGAAATTTAATAACCAAAATGTTTGCTATAAAATATTTTAACCTTGAAATATAATTATGTTGAATATGGTGGAATATTCATATTCATAATAATATTCAAATTAAGGTTTAAGTGTTATCTCCAAGGTTATGCTCGTTTAATTAATTTATCTAAAATTAATATATTAAAAAAAATTCATATCAATGAATGTCATATTTGGCATATGGTATTTGTTGGAATCATAATATAATATTGGAAAATGAATTCAATTATATATATTAAGAATAATATAAATTTTACATGTATAAACACAAGAATGAAACTATTGAAATTTCCATATTTCTTGGACACACATTAATTTTCCATAAGAACCCTAACATATTAGGTGGCTAACATTCCCACCAACACCCCCCCCCTCCCTCCCTCCATCCCTCCACTAATCTAAGGGGTGTATATCAAAGTCTAATAAGAGAGCTAAAATGCAAAAATTCCTGACAACCAATCGTAGAATGAGATCTCTGAAATGGTGGTTTTTAAGAGAAAACCACAAACAAACCAAAAATGTGTGACAACTTGAGGTCTCACCCATTGTTGGTTTAAAATTGACCACTAACTCTGAAACTATCAAAACAGTTCCACGAACAATTCCTAATTTGGCTAGAAGCTAAAGTTTTCTGCTATTGGAAGTGCTCCCTAACACAAACTATACTAAAAACCAAAATATTCTGCAGGTGTTGGTTTAAGGAAGGCTACCAATAAAAAAAGCACGCTTATGGAGAATTATTTTTTCTCTACCAACAAATCTGAATATGGTTATGGAGATATCTGGTTTTATTCTCAGACAACATGTTTGGGTAGTGGATTAGTCTCACTTGAAAAATATTTGAATGATGAATCTTCGAAGCTTCTAACTGACCACCAATTCTCCCCCTGTCAGATACAAGCTCAGATTATGGAGGAGTATTTTCTACAAAATTAGCCAATACTAGATAACAAATTTTGTGGTATGACAGATATATCTTCTTGGTTGTTGAAGACCATTGCCAAATAGCGATCCATCCAAGGTGAATTTTCATTCTTACAAGAGTTTCATTTCTATAATATTTGTCTGAATGATGAGCATTCTTACTACAATGATCACAAGGATGAAGATCAAAACATCGATCTTTAGTATGACCATTTCGATCATAATGTTGGCATTTGATAATTTGTGGTTGTTTTACAACAAGAGAAATCGAAGATGGATCGTCCTAAGGGAATCCATTGCTGCAAAATTGGATGGGCTTGGAATATTCTAAAATATGAAAGGACACATCCTTATCGTATCCGAGAGTGGTTCTATGCTTGTTGTTTAAACCTTATTCCCAAGGTCTGATGAAGGTTTTAGGAAGTGCAGGTTGAATCTTCACATTTGCATGCAAATATACTCTTGAAATGGATCCATGATCAATATTTGATTGTTGATGGAATTCACGCTAAAAAATAGAACTGTTCTAAATAAGAACCATTTCAAAATTACAACTCTTCTTTTGGAGTTTATCTTATTGAAGTTGTGACTCAAGCTCCAAAAACTCAATCTTGTCTTGAACATTTTGTAAACATGTTTGAATGCTAGAGAGAGTGTCCTTGCTGATTATAAATTTTTTATGAAAAGTGGATATTAGAGTATGCAGTAACTCTAATAACCCCTCAAATTTGGACATTTTACAATCACGAAATTAAATTAAGGGTATTGGGTTAAACCGAAAATGCACCCACTTACAATGTAAAATAAAGTAAAAGATGAAGAGTAGCTAGTACAATATTCAATAATAAAAGAGGAACAAAAAACCTTTCATAGTGAGAATAAACAACCTTATACAAAGTTAAAAACTTTGTGAATATTTTCAACTGTTTTCATTCTTCATCAACCCATTTCAATAGCAATCCTTCCAAATCTATATTGAATTGCTTAAATCACCTTTCATTTAAAAATATTTGTAAGCTCCAATCTAGATGATATATAATATTTTCAATTCCAAATCTCAATTTTGTATACTTTGTTTTGAAGATTTTTGGTCTCTACATTTTCCCAGAAAACATCTTTTAGGACCTCAAAATAACTTTGGCACTTTAGGACCTAGAAAATTGCCAAAAATAGAAATTTTTGGTAGAATTAAGGAAAATTAAAAGAAACAGTGTTGCGGGTCCAAGAGGAATACGAAATTGGACACCAATTTCCACCTGGATCAGTCCTTCCCCCTTAGGAAACAATGGTCTACATCGCAATGAGTGCCTCCATGAGATGGGGAAACTTCTACTGAACTTGATCCCTCGTGAGCCACTTTCCTTGTGTAGGAGCTGGCCAGCTTTGAAAAACCAATTCAATTGGATCCTCTGTTGGTGAGTGTTCCTAATATGTGTTTACATGATCCGATTAGTTTTGGAATATTTCATATAGTCTGGGTTGAGCTTTATTAGTGTTAGTTATTCGACAATGTTTGATGTGTCCCACAATGGTGGAAAGTATGGCCAAAGGTAGTCCAAATTTAACACTAGGTGTAGGCCAAGGAATGGTGGATTGAAAATATCGAAAGAATTATCTCCCATAACCATGGTGATGGTTTAAGGCCCATATTGGAGTGTTCGGAGCTTCTGATGGGATCCGACCAAATGTTCTATCTAAAAATGAAACCAAACTTTGTTGCCCACCTGAAACTTATGTGGCACCCAATGTTTATCATGTTATTACTTGTAATTGGAATTAGATTTATCCAATATTTCATGAACTTGTTGGAAGATGTGTTGGATGCATTTAATAAATCTAGTTTCTTTATAAGCCTAGAACTGTACTTTCGTGAATTATTACTGTGTAGTCGCATGAGGCATCGCAACATAAATAAATAAATAAATGGTTAAAATCCTATAACCACTTGAAAGGGACTAAGGTCAGTCGAGCTATGGAGAGATTTTTTATAACTATGTTGCACATAGGGAAGGAACTCATCCCAATTTTATGGATTCTTGGAGTTATCGCCTGTATTATCATCATGTTGATGACATTTGTCTAGCCATTTGTTTGGGGATGGAAGGAAGTTAAATTAGTGATATTGGTGTCCAATAATTACCAGAGGTTCAACCAAAATGTGTTGAGGATATAATGGTATGTGGGATCCAAAAATTTACCCACACTCGTTCAAAGAAGAGTTTGGTAGTGTCCTCTACTATGATACTATTATTGAACGTCGCCAATATTTCCATCTTAGAAAACATGTCCACAACCAAAAAATACACAGTCATTGCCATGCTTGGTGGAAGGGATGCCACATAGATAGTCCATGGAGATGGATTCCCAGGGTTGGCTAGGAGTGGGAAGAGGGGTTTATAGTCCTTACTTCTTGATGGTCGGCTTGGCGATAACATAGCCAATGCGAGATCTAATATATTTTCTAACATCCTATCTGAGTTTTTGTCAATAAAATAACTTTGTAGTATGAACACCATTTTCTCCACAAAAAAGTGTCATGCGATCCAACTATAGTGTGCCTCCAAAATCAACTTGGCACACCCACTTGGAGGAACACAAATGTGGCCCAGGTATATTAATAATTCATCCTATAGGTGGAAGTATAGAACTTTCTTGCTATCCGCTAGCATCTGGTATGTGGTGGAAAACTCTAGGTCATTTTTGTACAATTACATTCATCGAGAGGTCTCATGGAAACAAGAGTTGAGAACAGTAGCTAGTACTACTACTAGGGGTTGACTTAGGGAATCTACAACATGATTGGTGTTATAATTCTTATATTTAATGTTCAAGTGGAACTATTGTAGATATGTAGACTAGTTTGGATGGCGATTGTTCTGTAATTTCAATTGTGTCTGTATAAACTGAATAGGTCGGTGATCTGTGTGGATGATCGTGTCCTTCCTGAGAATGTAATTATTCCATTATCGACAAGCCTGCATGATATAATACATCGCTTTATCATAGGTGGGGTATTTATGAACTGTATCATAAAGTGGCTCTCTGTGATAAGCCACCAGATGCACTTATTGGGTGAAAAATATACCAATAACACAGCTGGAGGTGTTTGTCTCAATTTCAAATGGTTGTTACAGGTCTGGCAATGTGAGTACTAGTGTAGAGAAAAGGCAGTGCTTCAACTAAATGAATTTCTTCTATTGGGACTTAGACCAAAAAAATATTTCTTTCACTCTTCCCTTGGAAACCTAACTCAAAGGGCAAGTGATATGAGAGAAACCCAACACAAAACTTCAATTAAAAATTAGCAAGGCCCAAAAATATGTGAAGCTCTATTCGAGTGGTTGGGGCTGGTCAATCTTGAATGACTTGGATATTAGCTGGATTAACATGCACGCCTTTCTCATCAATGTTGTAACCCAAATATTAGACCTCACTCATGCCATAGGTGCATTTCACAAGGTTGGCACATAATTTTTTTTGCCGCAGGGTTTGAAGTATTTTTCGAATGTGTTGCAAGGGATCTTCCTAACTCTTGCTAAGGATGAGGATATCGTCCATATATAAAACCATGAACGAGTTGGTGAAGGGCCACAATATGTCATCCATCAGCCTCGTAAACATTGTAGGGGAATTTATCAACCTGAAAGGAATGACCAGCCACTAAACAATTACCTCCTGGATTTGAAGGTGGTCTTTCATACATCTATGGGTTCTATTAGGACTTGGTTATAGCCAGATTTCAAATTTATTTTTTTAAAGTACTTTGACCCCTTGAGCTGGTCAAGAAGATCATCAATCTGCGGAATTAGATACCTTTTCATGACAATGATTTGATTTAGTGCATGATAGTCAATGTGAAGTGTCCACGTCCCATACTTCTTCTGTACAAGAAAAATAGGGCTCTAACAAGGTGAGGAACTTGGTCGGATGTGTCATTTTTATATAACTCCTGCATCTGCCACTTTATTTATTGATTTTCCATAATGGAGCAGAGGTATATCAACCCATTGGGTAGAGGCGCTTCGGGAGTTATATCAATCAATGCTTGACTAGACAGTGAAAAGGTACCCTTTTGGGTGAGAAGAACATATCCTTGTATTCTTCCATGACCTTATCCACCTACCTCTACTACGTGGAAGAAACCTTCCTAGGGGCCATGTAAGTGTCCACAATATTCGACTTACTTTGAGAGCAAATAAAAATGAAAATAAATTTTCCAGTTTGGGAGATTATCTTACTGCATTCCTTAGCAGAGATCAAAGTGATGGTGGTGGATGGGGCTACCTTTAGTATCCTGTATAACTTATTTCCCAAAGTAATAATAACAATGTGAGGCATAGATTCATACATAGCATGCCACTTCCACAAGTATGGTTGACCAAATAACTGTTAGGTAAACTTGACTCAGGATAGAGTTAATGTTGACTAGGGTATATAGTAGTGGTTTTAGGCACATGGTATTGTGCACCCATGGTTTTTCGGCCCATGGTATTGCATTTAATGGAGCCTATAAACGGCTGGCAAGAATTCATTGTAATGTAGGCCCGGAAGTGAGCGGTGAAGGCTCACTTGACCAGATTGGCCAGGGTTTTGGCCAATGCTTAATGAAATTTCATTGGTTGGGTTTTTCCCTAGATTTTGGGTTTTCCTAGATAAAAATCTATGTTTCTGTTAATGATTTGTTGATGGCTCTTTATGTTTATTCCTCTCGGTAAATTTTTTATTATTTCTATCATAATTCCTAACAACTATCTCCCACTTGGAGACTGATTGTAGCAACTCCACCGCTGCTTCATTTGTTGGACAATGACTCCACTTTGGACCTAGATATTTCTCATCTTAATCATCATACTTGAAGACAAATTGAAACTAAGCATATTCTCAGTTTCTCCCTGGTTACAACTTTTGTTAGCATATCTGTAGGATTCTGGCTAGTGTGTATCTCTTCCAGCTTCAACTGTCCATCTTCCAACATCAAACGTATGAAATGGTACTTGAGCTATATGTGTTTAGTCCTGGAATGAAATGCTGAGTTCTTTATAATATGAATTGAACTTTGGCTATCACTATATAACATGCCCATATCATGCTTCTTACCCAATTCATCCATCAACCTTTGTAACCAAATCATTTCCTTACTAGCCTTTGTAGCAGAAATATACTCTACTTTTGTTGTTAAAAATGCAACAACACTTTGGATTTTTGAAACCCAACTGATAGTTGTTCCACCTACAATAAATACATACCATGTAGTGCTCCTCCTATTATATCTGTCACCTGCCATATCTGAATCAACATATCCATGTAGAGCAATGTTTGAACCACCAAAGGATAATTCTTGATTTGTGGTACCTCTCAAATATTTGAGAATCACTTCACTGCCATCCAATGTTCTTTTCCTGATTTTTTCATGTACCTGCTTACAACTCCCACTGCATGTGCAATATCAAACCTTTTGCAGACCATTACATACATTAAGCTTCCAAATGTTGATGCATATGGAACTTTAGACATATAATCCATTTCTTCTTGGGTCTTGGGGCACATCTCCTTACTAAGTTTCAAATGGCTAGAAAAAGGTGTACTAATTGGTTTTTCATTCTGCATATTAAATATTTTCAACACCTTTTGTATGTACTCATTCTGAGATAGTGCTAATTTACGATTTTTCCTATCTCTAGTTATTCTCATACCAAGGATTTGTTTTGCAGCTCCCAAATCTTTCATTGCAAATGATTTTTCCAATTTTCTTTTGAGCACATTTATTTCCTGCATGTTAGACCCTGAAACAAGCATGTCATGTACATACAATAACAATATAATATAGCTTCCATCATTTTTCATTTTCAGATAAACACAATGATCAGAGTGACATCTAGTATAACCTTGTTCAGACATAAACTTGTCAAATTTTAGATACCACTATCTTAGAGCCTGTTTTAAGCCATACAAGCTCTTCTTTAGCTTGCACACTAATTTTTCCTTCCCTTTGACAATATATCCTTCTGGTTGCTGCATATAGATCTCTTCCTCCAAATCTCCATGAAGAAATGTTGTCTTTACATCTAACTGTTCAAGATGCAAATCTTCCACTACTACAAGGCTTAAAATAGTTCTGATTGAAGTCATCTTAACAACAGGAGAAAATATCTCATCAAAATCAATACATTTCTTCTATGCAAACCACTTCACCACAAGTCTAGCTTTGTACCTATTTTTTCCTCCATCTTCTTCCTTTAACAAAATACTCCTCCATAATCTGAGCTTGTATCTGACAGGGGGAGAATTAGTGGTCAGTGAGAAGCTTCGAAGATTCATCATACAAATATTTTTCAAGTGAGACTAATCCACAACCCGAACATGTTGTCTGAGAATAAAACCAGATATCTCCATAGCCATATTCAGATTTGTTGGTAGAGAAAAAATAATTCACCATAAACGTGCTTTTTTTATTGGTAGCCTTCCTTAAACCAACACCTGCAGAATATTTTGGTTTTTAGTATAGTTTGTGTTAGGGAGCACTTCCAATAGCAGAAAAATTTAGCTTCTAGCCAAATTAGGAATTGTTCGTGGAACTGTTTTGATAGTTTCAGAGTTAGTGGTCAACCTTAAACCAACAATGGGTGAGACCTCAATTTGTCACACGTTTTTGGTTTGTTTGTGGTTTTCTCTTAAAAACCACCATTTCAGAGATCTCATTTTACGATTGGTTGTTAGGAATTTTTGCATTTTAGCTCTCTTATTAGACTTTGATATACACCCCTTAGATTAGTGGAGGGACGGAGGGACGGAGGGAGGGGGCGGGGGGGGGGGGTGTTGGTGGGAATGTTAGCCACCTAATATGTTAGGGTTCTTATGGAAAATTAATGCGTGTCCAAGAAATATGGAAATTTCAATAGTTTCATTCTTGTGTTTATACATGTAAAATTTATATTATTCTTAATATATATAATTGAATTCATTTTCCAATATTATATTATGATTCCAACAAATACCACATGCCAAATATGACATTCATTGATATGAATTTTTTTTAATATATTAATTTTAGATAAATTAATTAAACGAGCATAACCTTAGGAGATAAAACTTAAACCTTAATTTGAATATTATTATGAATATGAATATTCCACCATATGCAACATAATTATATTTCAAGGTTAAAATATTTTATAGCAAACATTTTGGTTATTAAATTTCAGTATTGATTTTGACTATTTTGTATTTTAAAATATTAATATAATGTTTTAAATATAAATTGTTGAACTTTAAGTTTTGTATTTTTAAAATATACTTAAAGTATTTTTAAATATTACTATTTTATTTTTCAAATTATGATGGACCTTTTATTTTATTTTTTATAATAGCAATGATCTTTTTGATCCGTTTTAACTTTTGGTAGAGCCAGATTAAATCTCTTTTCACTTTAAAATAGAGTTGCACTTGAAAATATTACTCTGTCTTAAAGTTGGTAGGTTCAGAATTACCATAAATCTACATTGATTTAAAAATAAATAATATACACTTATAAACAACATATTAATATTTATATGCAAATAAATTTGGAATACTTTGAAATATTTTAAATGAGATAACATATATTTCAACCTATACAATATTAAATTTCAACCTATACAATATTAAATGTAATATTAAAATGTATAATTTTGAAAATAAATATATTGAATCAAATAAATAATTAAAAATAAGATAAGTCATGCATACTCAGATTCAATATTGAATTTAGTTAACTATTTTTAAAAAAATATCTCGTTCCATTCTTTTTAGAAAAAAAAAAAATCATAAATTTTTTTTGTCTTGAACTAGACTACATTAAAAACAACAAATAATCAAAACCCATACCAATCATGTTTCTTCCCTACTCGACTTTTTTAGTGCCTCTAGGCACAATTGTTTCCTCGAAAGGAAAATCGATGGAATAACATTACCTATTTTTTTTTTTTTTTATATATAATTATTATTATGAATGGCCTTTTATAATACATTTATAAATAATATAAATATTAATAAATAGTTTTTCATTTAAATTGTTTTATATATATTTCAGATAAAAATATTAAAAAGTTATTAATAATTTAATTAAAATTATTATTAAAAATTTGAATTGTATAACTTATAAATAAAATAGTTTATTTCATCAAAAATTGAGTCATATAATTTTAAGTAAAATTGTGATTTTTTGTTGCTTAAAATAGATGTGTGAACACATAAATCGGTTGAATATAGTGAAAAAACTTGAAGTGCTAGAATTCTACATATTAAACAATTTAAAGTCAAGTTTTTAAAAATACCTACCACATTTTGTTTAAAATTGGAAAAAGTTATTTCGTCTATTAATTAGAATACTTGTTAAAAAATACTATAAAAAATTAAAAAAATGAATATTATTATTTCATTTAAACAATGTTATATGTAAAATTAGTTATTTTGGTAGTTCAATAGGTGATATCCATGAAAATAAATTATTATGTATCACGAGATTCCAAGTTCAAATCCCCCTAATTTACTCATAGGCTGTGTGCTGCAAAAAATTTAAAATTTGAAAATTTTAATTAAATGATTTGAAATGATTTATTATTATAATTATAGTTCTGAATATGTAATATTTACAAATAGAATATATTCAATATTTAGCATAAAAATGAAACTATGGTATTACAAGGAGGTAATCAACCCCAATTTCAAAAAAAAAAATTATTTATATCTTAATTAGTGTTAAGAAGAAAATGAAGATTTCTCAGCTAGGAACTAATGTTGGTTAATTCTCAAAACACTATAGGATAAAAGAGTATGTCACTTATATGAGTCTAAAAGAGTTAACGATAAAAGAACTTCCATCTTATGTTTATATTTAATCTAATTTTGAAAATAGTTTTCAACCTACCTATGTTCTTGACTTTTTAACTCAACAAAAGTGTGATAATCATGGGATACTTCTCTCCCTTTTTTTAGCCCATAAATAAATGTTAAAAAATGATGATTAATCTCTTACCTGCTCAAGGTCTAATAAACCATATATATTTTAGTGAACATTAGTCATCAGCAACGTTTCTATGAACCATAATAATAATAATTTTAAAATTAAAATATAATTATCTAAATTATTTAATTTAGAAATTATAATTATAATTTTATTTTTATTTATTTTTATTAATTGATTTTTTAAATAAAAATATTTATACATAAATGGTTTATAATAGTAATTTTTGTTTTTTCGTTTCAAAAAATAAATTTAATATTTTTATTTTTTCAATAAACTATATTTAATTTCAATAAAACTAAACTATCAATATTATTATATAAACCACTACCATCTAAAAATGATGATGTTAATAGATTTATTATATAATTACGTACGATGAAAACTAATATAATATTTTTTAAATTGTTACTTTTCTTTTCTAAATAAAAATATATATAATTTAATATTAATAAATAAATAAAAAACATCATTATTAATAACCACTACCATAAAAAAAATAATACCCATCAATTCATTCTATAACTATAAATAACTAATTCAATATAATATTTTTTTAAACAATAAATTATACATCCAAAGAATATTTCAATTCAAATTAAATAAAAAAACTTTTAAATATAATTCAATTTTTTTTTTGTCTTTTCTATAAATTTTTGAATTTAGATGGTCCTAAGATAGAGTAGAATCAATTTATACATTCGAAAACAAAATTTTCAAAAGGAGAAACATATTAAAGTCATTTTAAACAAAAGTATATCACAATCCCATCTAAGATTTTACCTAATATTATATTTCCAAATTTTAATTAAAACAACATTTCATTTAGTAATGAGACCACACCATGTGTTTCTAATTGAAAGTCATGTCTCATTAGAGTAGATAAATCATAATCTTAAACGTAATGAACGACATGCAAACACGGTGGCGGGTAAATGTATCTGTCTCATATTCCACTTATTTGGGGGGCGCAAATCAGGGTTTCATGCTCAAATTGAAGATGACGTGAGCGGTGCAAGTTTCATGGGAAGTAAGGCGTGGAAAAAGTTGATGTCATCAAGATATTCAACGATTTTTTTTCCTTTCTACTTTTAACATCTATTATTGATTGAAATTCGGATTCTCAGCCAATATTTCTACAGTTCGGCTTTATTAGTTTATATCTTGAGAGTAGTACACGGTGGTTTTTTTTTTAATTTAGTAATGAGACTGTTAACTCGATTTGTGTTTATATTATTTTGTATACAGGAATATGTTGAAAAAAGTAATTTTTATTTGTTTTAGTTGTAATTTTTTCTATATTTCTATTATGTTTTTTAGATTAGTGTGTGGTTGAGAGATTTTTTCAATCAAGTGATTGTGTGTTTAAAATAGTTTCCTTAACTTGAAACAACACTCATAATAATACGATCATAGTTAATGTTAAAAATTAGTTAAGACATTCATAATAATAATTACACACCAAAAATACATAATAATTACACACTCAAAATCTACGCACCAGTGCCTCTTCAATACGATCTTCCGTCTTCTCTGCGGCATTATAAACTTATGGGACTCTGCAGTTTCTTTGATGGCTCCGTGCATCCATTTGAAGAAAAATGCACTGATAAAACTTCTGCCAGCAGCGACTGGAAAACCTAACAGTAAGGTTCGTCTCAGCAAAAGTCGGAAATATCGAACCCGACAGTGCCGTAAAGACTGGAAGGTACTAATAAATCTGGTAGCAATGATGCTGGTTGGTAGTGCTGAGCAACCGCTCTCCTCACCAGGAAGCACAGTCAAGGCCAACACTGCACCACACACATTCACAGTGGAATACCCAGGTAGCTCGTACTGCCACTAGCACCAGTGCTCACGAGATTAAGAGCTCCTCCTTGATTTCTCCGAGATCGCTCCACAGATAAATGTTCGAACAATGATGAATGGACAAACAAAATCAAAACAAACAAATACTCTTTTATTTCCCTCGGCCCAGGAGGGGCCAAGGCCAGGCCCAGGCCCAAACGAGCTTCGATACCAACATAGAAACTGAGCATACAAGTTCTATTCTATTAATTAAATCAAGTTACATATATACATAAGGAATTGTCTCAAGATAGAGAATCTATCTTAGACGCACAATAATTTGGTTGAGGGAATATCTCAACCTCACACTAAACTAGGAACTAACCTATCAAATAGGAACAAACTCTATACATAGGGAGAATCACAACTGAAGACAAGTAGGAATTACATATTCCAACAATATATATGTAATATTATTTGATTAATGGAATATCATGTGCATTATCAAACTTTATCTTGGTATCAGAGCCTAGGATGGTTTTGTAATGGTCTTTGTAGAGTATGTACCTAGTAACTCAAAGAGTTGAAGTGTGTAATGTAAGCTTCATGAGGCATGTGTGCCCCCATAAAGTTGGTGGTAATGTGAAAACCACTTTGTATTTGCAGTGTTGGTTTGTGGTAAGCCAGAAACCATGTATGAGAGTGAAGTGGACAAGGATTCATGTAGGCATGGTTTTACGGTCAATTGACAGAATCCTTGGCATGGTTGAGGGTGTGTCGAGAAAACCCTAGGCCTAGTTGAGTCGGGTCTCTGGTAAGCTTTAGTGGTTGGAGTGACTTAGTGGAAAATTTGTGGCCCATGGTGGCTGAACTACCGTAGTGGCATATTTGAGGCCCTTGGTGGCTGAGTTGAGCCTTATTGGCTGTTTTGAACCTTCATGGCTGAGTTGACCCTTCGTGGCTATGTTGACCCTTCATGGCTAAGTTGAGCCTTCGTGGCTTAACTGAGTGCCTTAGTGGCAGTGTTGAGCCTTGGTGGGTGAGTTGAGTTTTGGTGGCTGAGAGCCCTTGTTGGCATGGTTGAGGGTAATCCGATAAAACCCAGATCATGGATATGGGTAATCCAATAAAACCCATGATGATGATGTTGGAGCGGGATTTAATAGTTGAGTTGAGCCTTGATGACTGAGATGTTAGAGGGGGATTTAATGGATGAGTTGAGCCTTGATGACTTAGAGCCAACATGTTGGCATGGTTGAGGGTAATCCAATAAAACCAACAACATGGATATGGGTAATCCAATAAAACCCATATTGATGATATTGGAGGGGGATTTAAAGATACATGTACATGTATTCAGTTATAATAGTTGACAAAACCATGTATTCAAAAGACATACTATGTGACTCGCCATTAGAAACCATGCATTTTTGTGGATGATTACTCCTGTATATAAACGTAAACATATCTTTTTGTTATGTTTAACCACAGTTAGACTTTGCAGATTAATATGAAAACAAATAATAATTAAAAAATAATAATTCTTACTTATCTCAATTATGATTCTTTCAATACATATGTAATACTATAAATATTATATATATATAATATTATTTGACTAATAGAATATCATGTTCACTATCAAACTTTATCTGCATATGGGTGGGTAACACGATATTTCAATAAAATAACTCTGAATTAAAAAACAACAGAAGAAATAGATCATTATATTTTATTTAACATATATTCTATAAACTAAAAAAAGCTTCCGGCTCTGATATACCATCAAAATGAGGTTCCCGTTCCGAACGGAGAAAGTATAATATATAAGCTGAAATGGCATTAAATTCATCTAGCACAAGCTTTCATTGAAATAGAAAATTGAACGAGAAGCATGTTGATTCATATAAAACGTCATATGGAGAAAAAGGCTAGCATGTTTTTACATATGTTCCATAAACTGAAAGAGCTTCACAAAATGTGACTGTCCCATTATTTAGTTTGAAAACGAACAACAGAGAAAGATTCTTTATACCTTGCAATATCTACAATTCTTTCTTTGAAACTGCTACTCAATTGGTACCTCTTGCAACATCTCCTGTACTGAGTGAGAGAAGATTGTCTTTCCAATTTGATTTCATTGTAGAACCTGGAAATGAATTCTCTCTAATCTGTCCACCTCTACTTGCTCATGAATCTCAGCTCCTTCATCAGCAGAAGACCATCTTGATGAATGATCAGGTACAAGTGCTTGCATCCATTCTTGATTCCTCACTACTCCCCATCCACTCATCAATACCAAGCATGAAGTCTCTTCATTTTGAGAAATCAAAGCAGAAAGCAGAAGCTTCTCTAGCTTCTAGGTTGTCTCTCGTTGTGTACTCATCAAAATTGTAATCCAACTGCAAAGGTGCAGAATGTCTTTTACTCCAACCCAATCGACCATTTCTGCCAGCTCTTCTCCTTGACATGTGTGCAGGTGGATGCATGGAGAGCAATGCCAGCGAAATAGTGATGTGCCTTCTCTTTGTGAAATGAACAGCTGATCTTGCAGGGCTGCTGCACGAGAATTCGTAGTCTCTGCTACCAAATGAATTGGAAGATTTGGAACTGTGATGAAACCTTAAACTTCCAGCCAAACTCTTCCCCAACATCTTTCCTTTCTTCATCATCACTTGGAAATCTTGTAACATTTTGTGCTGTTTTACAACACCTTTTTTTATCATAAAAAGGGCTATCCTCAACATATTCCACAACTGTTTGGTGTGCATATGGAGTGTTGAAACAATATAACTATATATGTACAAAGGAATTTGAATTTCTACTCATAAAAACTCACTTTTATAATGTTTCCATTGGCACTTCTTTTTCAAGCTCTGCTTTGGCTCCTTTTTGCTTCCACTATGATTTTTTTTGGCTAAATGATGAATTTCTTGTCAATCTTTTGCAGGGATAGATGACATGGTGTTTGGAAAAGGGGACCAGGGCTGCGCCACAACTGAAAAACTTTGGAAAATATACACAGCATTTATTACAAAGGACAAAATGACGATTTTCTTCAAAACAGGGTTTTGAAGAAAATTCATGATCAATCATTGTAACGATGAAATTTTGCGATGAAAACTTGTTTAAAACTTCCCTCCAGCCTGCTGGCATTATTGGACATTTTGAAGACAAAATTAACTTAACCCTATACCTAATATGACCTAGAAACCCTAAAATGACTCTTGTTGACCAAGAGACAAAGCAGGACTATGAATGGCTTTTAAAATTGATTTTATGGACAAACCTGAGCCAGCATGGATAAGGCATGAGGGGTATGACTGAGAAAGCCCTTCCGTCAGATTATGGCATCCCCCCTAACGGAATGCAGATCGATGAACTAAATGAGACACCTAAAAATGAAATGCAATAAGAGAAATGATCTCTGACGGAGGGATGAACAAACCAACTCTAACATTGGCTCCAATGGGGATGGTAGCTCCTTGGAGATGCCAAGAACTGCAGATCTTTGGGAGAGCAGACAGTGCCTTCATCCATTGGGCGATGGAATCAAAACATGAAAACTGACATTACGCAGACTAACTCAGACTCAAGACTAAACTGAAAACCATAATAAACCAAACATGACTGAAACATAACTAACAAACTGGAAAGATGATCATAATTGAGCTTATTCATCAAACCTACTCTAATTGTTATTTTCACCACCCGATCAAGTGAAATGGAACAGCCAATGCAACCATGTAAGCATCCTGGCTGCTATTTTATTTCTTCCCAAATGCTTTCTGATGCATAGGAAAAGGAAAGAATCGAAAGGAAACTCCCATGGAAACTTGGAATCAAGTTGACTTATGATAAACTTGCAAAGCATAAATTGACTGGATGACTTCAAGAATACTGCGAAAGGGTCTTCATAAACATAGTTATTGATTTCCATCGACACATTACTACTCTGGTCCAGGTAATCTTCATAGCTGGATATTAAACTTTTCCTCACATCTGTGTTGTCTTTCTTTGGTGATTGCAGCAAGCTGCCAAAAGGATCCTGAATTTCGTGAATAACCAAACTCTGTTGCTGATTCCAAATAGAACAAAAGTCTCCTTTATCAATCTCCTCATATGACTGCAAACCTTAAAATGAGCTTTGTAATGAAAAATATGTTAGACAAGACAATGCAGGGGACTTTTGAATAAGATTATGATCAACATTCTTTTCTGGCACATGGTTAGCTAATGGAGAAGAACTTTTACAGCAAAAATCATCCAACACACGAGCAATAGGATCATCAAAAACATGAGAAGACTGTTGCGATGTATCCATTGAAACTGTATGACATCCTACTAGATGTTCATATTTTTCTTTAGAGATGTTATGAAGATTCTGCCTTATAAACTGAAATTCTTCGAAACAAAAGGGTACATAATCCTCTTGCATCATTAAATCATGTATTTCGGCTTCCACTCCTTCATCTATAATATGACCTTCAATTTCATTTGGTGGCTGCAATTCTGCTGCTACAGGCTGCTCATTTAAAGATTTACCATGCAATTTACCCTTCAACAACTGGAATGATTCAAAACAAAATGGAACGGAGTCACCTTGTAGCATTTGATCATATGTGCCAGCTTCCAAGTCTTCATCTGCAACTTGACAATCAATGGCTTTCGGGGACTGTAAATCTCAATATGAAAAGTCTTGAACAAAGTTTTCATTGCCCTCAAGATGGTCCAAAGCAAGGCTTGTTGGCTGTTGATTTCTGATTGCATGAAAATTGTCTCTCATGAACTAAAACGAGTCAAAACAAAAAGGCAAATATCCTTCACTTACTTCAAAATTTGATGCACTCTCCTCATCATTGTCATAGCTGATATGCATTGATTGATCATTGTACTCAAGCTGCTGAAAGTGAACTTCCTCCTTCCACAAACTAGCTGCTGATTTGCCTGCAAGATTAGCTTCTATTTGGAGAACATGATCATCGTCATACTGATCAAACTGAGGCAAATCATCAGTATACAACACATCATCAAGCATACATGTCAAATCAACATCTCTCTCTTCTTCGAGATGATCTATAAAGCAATCACTATGACAACTGGGATAAGAAACAAAATGCTTTGGATCAGCAACCTGTTCTTCTTCGATCAACAAGTCATGGGCTTGAACATTATACTCATTCCTTGTGGTGTTCTTTTGCATCATCTCTTCTATTTCACTTACCAACATGTCAAGCTTTACCTCTAGAGATGTCGATTTTTCCGGATCTATGTTTTTCATCTCTTCTTCCTTCAACCTTGCCCTTCGGATCAGCAAATGAGCCTCTACATTTACTGCACTTTTTTGTATCTCTACAAGTGTTGCAATATTCTTTTCTCTCAGCTGAAAATCCATTTCCAGATCAAAGGCACCAGGGTAGTGCAAGAGAGCAGATCTAGGAGAAGGTCTTATATCAGCTGGCATCGAAAAATATACTTGGTTAAATCTGGCAGAAAATTGTTGTACTGTCTCCCTTAGAAATCTTTTCAGCTGGTTATACTCTTCTATAATCAAGAAAAGGTTTTGTCTGATCACCCACCTGTTGAGGAAAACTTTCATGAACTGCTGGAAATCTGAGATGCTCGCATCAGGCAGGGCTTTGAACCAACTCTTGACTTGGCCTTGCAAAGAAAGAGAAAAAAGCCTAATACTGACATCTTCATCATCAACTTCAAAAAGATCTAGAAACATCTCAACATTCTGCACATGTTGCTCAGTGTTGACATTGTTACATTCACCGTCAAATCTTGGTAGATATAGGTCATAATTTTTAGGGAAAGCATGAAGAACCGAAGGTAAAACAAGAAGTTTATACCTTTCTGGGACTATATAAGGTGTAGGAGTATATACAAGAGCTACGGGATCAGTTTTGTTTTCTTTAGGCTCATCACTTTGAAGAGAGTCATCATAAGACGTGGGAAATGTAAGGAGGCCAGGATCAAAGGGAAACTCAGTATTTACACTCTTTGAATATGTCGAGTGAATATTTTGATCACCTTTATCATACAACAAATTTTGAAAAACTTTGAGGACAGCTTCAAGAACAGCAAAGAAGTAATTTACAAGAAAGCAGACTAGATCCTGAATACCATTCCACTTTGGATACCTGAACTTTGTGTAAGGTCCTTTCAATTTCTCAGATAAAGATTTAGTCCTCCAGTGAAGTCTCTACAATGAGTTTGGAGTCACCAGGTGAAAGATTTCAGCCTTCTTATGTCTAATCGTTGTCCACCATCAACCATCAGATCTGAACTTGATACAGGTACTAGGGAAAGACGATCTACAAGTCAGGTGTCACGTTCACAAGCTAGACCATAGATTGACTGAAGCAACGTTTATCTACTTCCGCTAATGCAAAAAAAAAGCGTTTCGAAGGGTACCTGGCATAACTTCAGGCTCCGTCTATAGCTTATAAAACAAGAAACACCAACAAGCAAATCATATTCTTCCCCAGTATGTTCGCCACTATGTTATGGCCCAAATCCACCTTAGGCTGAAGGAAGGCGGGATTCAGGGTAACACCAAACCATGCTCAGTCTGGTAGCTAGCCCTACCAAAACAGGAGAGGGCTCTCTCCAGGTCAATCTCAGGAAAAATGTATCAATAGGCCTTGAGATGACTGTAATGAGTGCTAATTTTAGGCTAGGTATATTAATCAAGGAGTTTGGAATGATTTTTAAGGGTTTTTTTTGTTGGAAAAAGCGAAAGGCAGTTTTGGGCTTGGGGATGAGGCCAAATTCTTGCAGAGTTCAAGTTGGGGCAAGGAAAGCAATGGCTTTGATGTCTTAGATTCAATGAATGGATAGAAAAGACTGCTGAGGAGCTGAAGAGGGCAAGAAGGTGCAAGGATCCTCTTCAAACAGAGGAAAACATATAAAACTAAACAAAATTTTAAGGCAGAGCACCACCAAACTAATGAATTCTACCTTAGTTACTCATTTGTTTGATTCAGAAGCTAAGAGAAGGGAAATGGCATACATATAACATTAATGAAACTTATAGATACACGGAGAAAAACATCTTCAAAACTCAGAGCCACAAGGATCCCAACAAGTGCTGCAAAACCTTGGTCTTTCCTTTGCCAAAAAATGCAGAAGTGTATGTACAATGAAGTGCCAAACTATTCCCAAGAGTCCAACCCTGAAAATGTCTCAGAAAATACAATATATAGACCATCCTAACCCCTTCCCATGCCTCTAGGGTTCGAGCTCATCCTTCTAGGAGTTATTTCAACCAATTCTAAACTAGGAACTGAAATCTAGGCAATCAAACAACCTACCTCTATATGGTAGGACACTGATTCATTCATTTAATTTTCACTTTTTAGTGAATGAATCCTCTAGAACAAGTAAATGTGAGCCAAAATTACATCATATTCATCAAGTTACATCAAGATAGATCAATAATTACATCAAAAAGTGAAACTAGTCAAACTGGGTGAATTTCTGAGCTCAAAAGTAAAAATGAGGCCAAATTTCTCTATGCGCCGCGCCAGAAAACTCAATGCGTCGCGCCACTTTGAGCCTGTTTTTGAGGCACTTCCTGAAGTCCAAATTGAGGTCATGATAGCTCGTGGGAAAGCCCTGTCTGTCTACTATCCAACCCAAGTGGAATTTTTCCATTTGGAGTTCATTTTCCCCTCCAAAACTTCAATCTCCCAAGACTGGTTCCTGCTGGTGCAAAAAGTGGCAGAAAGGCCACTTTTGGAGTGTTTTTTACTCTTAAGACCATCCAGAACTTGATGAAATCTCTCAGCTATTCCTGAGCATGCATAATTTATCATAAAAAACTCAAAAATATCAATTTTTCCTCCAGAAGATGTCCCAATCATAAGCGCACGCCAAGTGGCGTGATGCGTCAGGCGAAAAAATCTGTTTTGTGACCAAAAATTCAAAATTGACAAAATTTTCTCCAAATTTGCTGAAATTTGGACTGAAGGTCCCCCATCAAGTGCCATGCTCAGCCAAAGAAGCTTTGGCCAATATTTGGAGTGGATCAGGCCTTTTCTGACATTTCAGTGCCCTCCTAGTGCATGTAGTTCAGTGGCGGAAATCACCGTTTTGTTTCATAGAATGTGTCGGTGTCTGCCTCCATTGGTGTTTGCAAGGTATATGACAAGTGTATGTTTGATTTGAAAATGAGGAATTGGTGTTTTGTTTCAATGCCAAATGTATACTAAGTAGGAAATGAGGGACTGTGGGGAAATATTACAGTGGGGTTTTGCCAAGTGAATCTGTAGTGAGAGGACAGTCACTTGGTTGCTTGGGGAATTTTATAAGTGATATGAGGGAGGGACAGTGGTAGGAAATGGTAGGGTTTATGGATTTTTGCAAATGATATGGGATAGGGATGGTGATAGGGAATTGTAGGTTTTAGAGATAGGAATGAGTAACTTAGGATTATAAGGGAATAGGGGATTGAGAATGATGATAGGTTTACAATAATGGGAAAGGAATCACAAGTGGGAAAAGATAGTATAAAAATAAGTATTTGGCATAAAATGACTTTTAAGACATCATTTCGAAACCCTAAGGCGCAGTTTTTACAAAAGATAGGGTTTATAATTTGGCATTCAAATTCTTCAAAACCAATCTTCCAAACCACACCTAACATTGAAATAATGGCGATAGCAAAATGATTTGTTACATGGAACAAATAGGACCAAGAAATTTGAGTTTTGTTGGCTGTACTGATGAAATTTGGGGTGTCGGCCCTGTGCGCCGCGCAGGCTGCCCAGTGCGCCGCGCTGTGTGGGTGCGTCATGCCAGTGTAAAATTACACAGTGCTATGTAGCTCTGTGCGCCGCGCCTACTCAGTGCACCGCGCCAGTCACCCAACGCGCCGTGCACTGATCCAACACACAGTTTGGCTTCAAAAACTCATTTTTTTTTTTTTTTCACTTCCTTGATTTGTCTTGGCTTTTGCTGATGTCTTTGGTGTGCATATTGAGTGTTGAAACATTATAACTATATATGTACAAAGGAATTTGAATTTCTACTCATAAAAACTCACTTTTATAATGTTTCCATTGGCACTTCTTTTTCAAGCTCTGCTTTGGCTCCTTTTTGCTTCCACTATGATTTTTTTTGGCTAGATGATGAATTTCTTGTCAATATTTTGCAAGGATAGATGACATGGTGTTTGGCAAAGGGGACCAGGGCTGCGCCACAACTGAAAAAATTTGGAAAATATACATAGCATTTATTACAAAGGACAAAATGACGATTTTCTTCAAAACAGGGTTTTGAAGAAAAGTCATGATCAATTATTGTAACGATGAAATTTTGCGATGAAAACTTGTTTAAAAATTCCCTCCGGCCTGTTGGCATTATTGGACATTTTGAAGACAAAATTAACTTAACCCTAGACCTAATATGACCTAGAAACCCTAAAATGACTCTTGCTGACCAAGAGACAAAGCAGGACTATGAATGGCTTTTAAAATTGATTTGATGGACAAACCTGAGCCAACATGGATAAGGCATGAGGGGTATGACTGAGAAAGCCCTTCCGTCAGATTATGGCATGCCCCCTAACAGAATGCATATCAATGAACTAAATGAGACACCTAAAAATGAAATGCAATAAGAGAAATGATCTCTGATGGAGGGATGAACAGACCGAATCTAACAGGTTGTGTGACAACTTTCACAGATAAAACTTGGAAGGTCACCAAAGGAGCTTTGATAGTAGAAAAAGGTGAAAAGGTTGGTACATTGTATTTATGCAATGGTATTTCTAACTATGTTAATGCTTTAACTTCCAAAGGAGCAGATGCAGCGTTATGGCATCATAGACTCGGTCACATGAGTGAGAAGGGGATGAATATTCTTCACTCAAGAATTTGTTGCTAGGTTTGAAGAATGTTGATTTGAATTTCTGTGAAAATTGCATTTATGGAAAATAGAAGAGAGTCAGATTTCTCTGAGTTGGGAAACAAAAGAAGAGAAACAAATTAGAGCTTATACATACAAATGTATGGGGACCTACTCAGGTATCATATCTCGACGGCTCTCTTTATTATGTTACTTTTATTGATGATGCAACTAGAAAAACTTGGATTTATTGTATTTAGAATAAATCTGATGTATTTGATACTTTCATAAATGGAAAGCTTTGGTTGAGATTGAGATAGGAAAGAAGTTGAAGTGTCTCATATCAGACACTGGAGGTGAATATTGCAACAAAGATTTTGATAGGCACTGTTCAGAGCATGGAATATGTAGAGAGAAGACAGTTCCAAGAACACCACAAGAAAATGGTTTGTCAGAAAGGATGAACAGAACAATCATGGAGCGTGCAATGTGGATGAGATTGCATGCAGGATTTCCTTTACAATTTTTGGAAGATGTTGTAGATACTACTATTTATCTAATAAACAGAGGACCTTCAAGTTCCTTAGATGGTGGTATTCCAGAGGAAGCATGGATAGATAAAAAGGTAAACTACTCTTTTTTAAAGCCTTTTGGTTGTGACGCCTTTTCCCACATTAATAAAGAAAATAGAACAAAGATTGAGACAAAATCAAATAAATGTACCTTTATTGGATATGGTGTTAATGATTTTGGTTATCGCTTATATGATTATGAAAATTAAAAAATCATTAGGAGCAGAGATGTAATATTCAATGAAAAGGTCTTGTATAAGAATCAGTTGCAGGAAAAGAAACATGAAAAATAAAACAAAGAATACACAGTTCTTGATGAAATCACAGAAAAAGTAAAGGTGCCTGAAAATAATAATAATCAATAGCCACAACAACAACAACCACAACAATAGCAACATGCACCTCAAACACATGAAAGTGGTGTCAGAAGATCTACTAGGATAAGTAGACCCTCTAAACGATACTCTCCTTCATTATATTATTTATTGTTGACTGATTTTGGTGAACCTGAATGTTATGAAGAAGCAATGCAGGTTGAAACCAGGAAGAAGTTGGAGCTAGCCATGGAAGAAGAGATGGACTCCTTAATACATAACCAGGCTTGGGACTTAGTCAGGATGCCTATAGGTAAAACAACATTGTAGAATAAATGGGTTTACAGGTTAAAGGAAGAAGATGGAGGAAAAAATAGGTACAAAGCTAGACTTGTGGTGAAGGGGTTTGCATAGAAGAAATGTATTGATTTTGATGAGATATTTTCTCCTGTTGTTAAGATGACTTCAATCAAAACTATTTTAAGCCTTGTAGTAGTGGAAGATTTTCATCTTGAACAGTTAGATGTAAAGACAACATTTCTTCATGGAGATTTGGAGGAAGAGATCTATATGCAGCAACTAGAAGGATATGTTGTCAAAGGGAAGGAAAAATTAGTGTGCAAGCTAAAGAAGAGCTTGTATGGCTTAAAACAGGCTCTAAGATAGTGGTATCTAAAATTTGACAAGTTTATGTCTGAACAAGGTTATACTAGATGTCACTCTGATCATTGTGTTTATCTGAAAATGAAAAATGATGGAAGCTATATTATATTGTTATTGTATGTAGATGACATGCTTGTTTCAAGGTCTAACATGCAGGAAATAAATGTGCTCAAAAGAAAATTGGAAAAATCATTTGCAATGAAAGATTTGGGAGCTGCAAAACAAATCCTTAGTATGAGAATAACTAGAGATAGGAAAAATCGTAAATTAGCACTGTCTCAGAATGAGTACATACAAAAGGTGTTGAAAATATTTAATATGCAGAATGAAAAACCAATTAGTACACCTTTTGCTAGCCATTTGAAACTTAGTAAGGAGATGTGCCCCAAGACCCAAGAAGAAATGGATTATATGTCTAAAGTTCCATATGCATCAAAATTTGGAAGCTTAATGTATGTAATGGTCTGCAAAAGGTTTGATATTGCACATGCAGTGGGAGTTGTAAGAAGGTACATGAAAAAATCAGGAAAATAACATTGGATGGCAGCGAAGTGGATTCTCAGATATTTGAGAGGTACCACAAATCAAGAATTATCCTTTGGTGGTTCAAACATTGCTCTACATGGATATGTTGATTCAGATATGGAAGGTGACAGATATAATAGGAGGAGCACTACAGGGTATGTATTTATTGTAGGTGGAACAACTATCAGTTGGGTTTCAAAAGTCCAAAGTGTTGTTGCACTTTCAACAACAAAAGCAGAGTATATTTCTGCTACAGAGGCTAGTAAGGAAATGATTTGGTTACAAAGGTTGATGGATGAATTGGGTAAGAAGCATGATATGGGCATGTTATATAGTGATAGCCAAAGTTCAATTCATATTGCAAAGAACTCAGAATTTCATTCCAGGACTAAACACATATAGCTCAAGTACCATTTCATACGTTCGATGTTGGAAGATGGACAGTTGAAGCTGGAAGAGATACACACTAGCCAGAATCCTACATATATGCTAACAAAAGTTGTAACCAGGGAGAAACTGAGAATATGCTCAGTTTCAATTTGTCTTCAAGTATGATGATTAAGATGAGAAATATCTAGGTCCAAAGTGGATTCATTGTCCAACAAATGAAGCAGCGGTGGAGTTGCTACAATCAGTCTCCAAGTGGGAGATAGTTGTTAGGAATTATGATAGAAATAATAAAAAATTTACCGAGAGGAATAAACATAAAGAGCCATCAACAAATCATTAACAGAAACATAGATTTTTATCTAGGAAAACCCAAAATCTAGGGAAAAACCCAACCAATGAAATTTCATTAAGCATTGGCCAAAACCCTGGCCAATCTGGTCAAGTGAGCCTTCACCGCTCACTTCCGGGCCTACATTACAATGAATTCTTGCCAGCCGTTTATAGGCTCCATTAAATTCAATACCATGGGACGAAAAACCATGGGTGCACAATACCATGTGCCTAAAACCACTACTATATACCCTAGTCAACATTAACTCTATCCTGAGTCAAGTTTACCTAACAGTTATTTGGTCAACCATACTTGTGGAAGTGGCATGCTATGTATGAATCTATGCCTCACATTGTTATTATTACTTTGGGAAATAAGTTATACAGGATACTAAAGGTAGCCCCATCCACCACCATCACTTTGATCTCTGCTAAGGAATGCAGTAAGATAATCTCCCAAACTGGAAAATTTATTTTCATTTTTATTTGCTCTCAAAGTAAGTCGAATATTGTGGACACTTACATGGCCCCTAGGAAGGTTTCTTCCACGTAGTAGAGGTAGGTGGATAAGGTCATGGAAGAATACAAGGATATGTTCTTCTCACCCAAAAGGGTACCTTTTCACTGTCTAGTCAAGCATTGATTGATATAACTCCCGAAGCGCCTCTACCCAATGGGTTGATATACCTCTGCTCCATTATGGAAAATCAATAAATAAAGTGGCAGATGCAGGAGTTATATAAAAATGACACATCCGACCAAGTTCCTCACCTTGTTAGAGCCCTATTTTTCTTGTACAGAAGAAGTATGGGACGTGGACACTTCACATTGACTATCATGCACTAAATCAAATCATTGTCATGAAAAGGTATCTAATTCCGCAGATTGATGATCTTCTTGACCAGCTCAAGGGGTCAAAGTACTTTAAAAAAATAAATTTGAAATCTGGCTATAACCAAGTCCTAATAGAACCCATAGATGTATGAAAGACCACCTTCAAATCCAGGAGGTAATTGTTTAGTGGCTGGTCATTCCTTTCAGGTTGATAAATTCCCCTACAATGTTTACGAGGCTGATGGATGACATATTGTGGCCCTTCACCAACTCGTTCATGGTTTTATATATGGACGATATCCTCATCCTTAGCAAGAGTTAGGAAGATCCCTTGCAACACATTCGAAAAATACTTCAAACCCTGCGGCAAAAAAAATTATGTGCCAACCTTGTGAAATGCACCTATGGCATGAGTGAGGTCTAATATTTGGGTTACAACATTGATGAGAAAGGCGTGCATGTTAATCCAGCTAATATCCAAGTCATTCAAGATTGACCAGCCCCAACCACTCGAATAGAGCTTCACATATTTTTGGGCCTTGCTAATTTTTAATTGAAGTTTTGTGTTGGGTTTCTCTCATATCACTTGCCCTTTGAGTTAGGTTTCCAAGGGAAGAGTGAAAGAAATATTTTTTTGGTCTAAGTCCCAATAGAAGAAATTCATTTAGTTGAAGCACTGCCTTTTCTCTACACTAGTACTCACATTGCCAGACCTGTAACAACCATTTGAAATTGAGACAAACACCTCCAGCTGTGTTATTGGTATATTTTTCACCCAATAAGTGCATCTGGTGGCTTATCACAGAGAGCCACTTTATGATACAGTTCATAAATACCCCACCTATGATAAAGCGATGTATTATATCATGCAGGCTTGTCGATAATGGAATAATTACATTCTCAGGAAGGACACGATCATCCACACAGATCACCGACCTATTCAGTTTATACAGACACAAGTGAAATTACAGAACAATCGCCATCCAAACTAGTCTACACATCTACAATAGTTCCACTTGAACATTAAATATAAGAATTATAACACCAATCATGTTGTAGATTCCCTAAGTCAACCCCTAGTTGTAGTACTAGCTACTGTTCTCAACTCTTGTTGCCATGAGACCTCTCGATGAATGTAATTGTACAAAAATGACCTAGAGTTTTCCACCACATACCAGATGCTAGCGGATAGCAAGAAAGTTCTAGACTTCCACCTATAGAATGCATTATTAATCTACCTGAGCCACATTTGTGTTCCTCCAAGTGGGTGTGCCAAGTTGATTTTGGAGGCACACTATAGTTGGGTCGCATGACACTTTTGTGTGGAGAAAATGGTGTTCATACTACAAAGTTATTTTATTGACAAAAACTTAGATAGGATGTTGGAAAATATATTAGATCTCGCATTGGCTATGTTATCGCCAAGCCGACCATCAAGAAGCAAGGACTATAAACCCCTCTTCCCACTCCTAGCCAACCCTGGGAATCCATCTCCATGGACTATCTATGTGGCATCCCTTCCACCAAGCATGGTAATGACTATGTATTTTTTGGTTGTGGACATGTTTTCTAAGATGGAAATATTGGCGACGTTCAATAATAGTATCATAGTAGAGGACACTACCAAACTCTTCTTTGAACGAGTGTGGGTAAATTTTTGGATCCCACATACCATTATATCCTCAGCACATTTTGGTTGAGCCTCTAGTAATTATTGGACACCAATATCACTAATTTAACTTCCTTCCATCCCCAAACAAATGGCTAGACAAATGTCGTCAACATGATGATAATACAGGCGATAACTCCAAGAATCCATAAAATTGGGATGAGTTCCTTCCCTATGTGCAACATAGTTATAACAAATATCTCTTTATAGATCATCTCGAAGAAGAGAGAGATGTTGATTTGACATGTATGCTTGATGATGTGTTGTATACTGATGATTTGCCTCAGTTTGATCAGTATGATGATGATTATGTTCTCCAAACAGAAGCTAATCTTGCAGGAAAATCAACAGCTAGTTTGTGGAAGGAGGAAGTTCACTTTCAGCAGCTTGAGTACAATGATCAACCGATGCATATCAGCTATGACAATGATGAGGAGATTGCATCAAATTTTGAAGTAAGTGAAGGATCTTTTCATTTTTTTTTTGACTCGTTTCAGTTCATGAGAGGCAATTTTCATGCAATCAGAAATCAACTGCCAACAAGCCTTGATTTGGACCATCTTGAGGGCAATGAAAACTTTGTTCAAGACTTCTCATATTGAGATTTACAGTCCCCGAAAGCCATTGATTGTCAAGTTGCAGATGAAGACTTGGAAGCTGGCACATATGATCAAATGCTACAAGGTGACTCCGTTCCATTTTGTTTTGAATCATTCCAGTTGTTGAAGGGTAAATTGCATGGTAAATCTTTAAATGAGCAGCCTGTGGCAGCAGAATTGCAGCCACCAAATGAAATTGAAGGTCATATTACAGATGAAGGCGTGGAAGCCGAAATACATGATTTAATGATGCAAGAGGATTCTGTACCCTTTTGTTTCGAAGAATTTCAGTTTATAAGGCAGAATCTTCATAATATCTCTAAAGAAAAAGATGAACAGCTAGTAGGATGTCATACAGTTTCAATGGATACATCGCAAAAGTCTTCTCAAGTTTTTGATGATCCTATTGCTCGTGTGTTGGATGATGTTTGATGTAAAAGTTCTTCTCCATTAGCTAACCATGTGCCAGAAAATAATGTTGATCATAATATTATTTAAAAGTCCCCTTCATTGTCTTGTCTAACATATTTTTCATTACAAAGCTCATTTCAAGGTTTGCAGTCATATGAGGAGATTGATAAAGGAGACTTTTGTTCTGTTTGGAATCAGCAACAGATTTTGGTTATTCACGAAATTCAGGATCCTTTTGGCAGCTTGCTGCAATCACCAAAGAAAGACAACACATATGTGAGGAAAAGTTTAATATCCAGCTATGAAGATTACCTGGACCAGAGTATTAATGTGTCGATGGAAATCAATAGCTATGTTTATGAAGACCCTTTCGCAGTATTCTTGAAGTCATCCAGTCAATTTATGCTTTGCAAGTTTATCAGCAGTCAACTTGATTCCAAGTTTCCATGGGAGTTTCCTTTCGATTCTTTCCTGTTAAACACCATGTTAAGCACACACATGGTGTATGAGGAAGAAGAAACACACACACACAAGAGACTCAACACACAATGAAAAATAAGCGTGAGGCTTTCTTATTTTTCCATTATACATGATGTACATTTATAATACAATGGTGTGACTCTTGGTTTCACATTCCAAGGTCACTTGGACTCCATTGTGACTTTTCATATTCCACACCTACCCATGTAGGATTAGGTGTTCCAACACCCCCCCTTAATCCGAAGGGGTATGTGTGAGTCCAAGAAAAGAGTTGTAATACAAATCTGCAAAGTATACATGGCAACACTTGGGCTGAATCAACTCTCTGAAATGTTGGAAAAAAGAGGTGGTTTAAGGATGACCACCAACACTGGAACGCAAAACTTGTTGCAGTTCCCGGAACTCTTCCAAAACTGGCAAGAAGCTGAAAGCTTCTGCTAGAGGAATTGTCCCTCATAAAAAAAGGAGACCTTCAACCTAAAAGAAGGGAGGTCTACTACCTGTGATGGTTTTAGGATTACCAACAACTCTGGAATGCTTGAAGCATTTCCTGGAACTCAACCAAAGCTGGCAAGAAGCTGAAGGCTGCTAAGCTGAAGGCTTCTGTTAGAGGAAGTGTTCCTCATATATGAAAGGGAGACCTTCGACCTAAAATAAGGGAGGTCTACTACCTGTGACAGTTTTAGGTTATCCACCAACCAAAAATGATGGTTTAAGGTTGTCCACCAACCGAAGGCATGCTCATGGGCATCCATGTCTCTGGCTACATCTCTGAATCTGGAATGACGAATTGTGGCTCGGGCTCGCTTGAACTACTGGCTACAACTATGAACATGGAATGAGAGATTGTGGCTCAGGCTCGCTTGATCTGTCGTCGAAGCTTGTACATGACCACCATTTTCCCCCCTGTCAGGGACAAGGTGAGATGATGGCGAAAACTCAACTGCAAGTTTGCTCAATATCCGTGAACAAGTTATAACATGTGTCGTAAACATCTTCTTGGCTGCTGATGCCCATTGCCAAGAAGCGATCCATCCAAGATGAATCTTGGTTCTTGCAGGAGGCTTGTGTCTGAAGCATCTGTCTGAAGAATGGGTGTGCTGACCACAGTGCTTGCATGGATGAAGATCAAAATAGTGATATTTCATATGGCCAAATCGATCATAGTGTTGGCATGTCAAAATCTATTGTGGAAGCGGAGCAAGATCTGGAACAGCTGCAGGTGAACTGTCATACAAGAATCCGGCACTCTGAAATTTGATAGGCTTTGTGTAGTCTGGAATATGAAAGGACACATCCTTGTCATATCCAAGACCAGTTCGGTGCTTGTTGTGGACAAGCTCTTCCCAAGGTCTGATGATGGGCTTGAGAAGTGCAGGTTGAACTACTGCATCTGCATGTACATCTGCTCTAGTACAAGGAACTGAATGGGAATCATCTGAAACTTTGTTGACTTGCTGCTGATGGGAGTCTTTCACAATGTTCTGAACAGAAACAGGTTCATAATGGTGACTCTTTTGCTGAAGTTCGTCTTGCTGAAGCTGAGATTCCAACTGCAAAAACTCAATCTTTTCATGTGCATCTTGCAAACAAATTTGAATTTTACAAAGAGCATCCTTGCTCATTTTTATGACATCATTAACATTGGAATGAATGAGGTTACTCAACAACTCTAATAACTCATTGATTTTAGCCATTTCAACAACTTAGGCTCAAAATAAAGGGTGTCGGCTTCAACCGAAAATGCACCCGTTTACAATGTGATACAACAAGAAATACAAATGACTCAAGATAATTTCCAACTATGGAAATCTCAAAGTACAAAATCTGCTCCTCAAATGATAGAGGGCAATCAACAATCCAACAACTCAATTATTGATTATGAATGAAGAGGAAAATTCCACTCAAAATACAATGTTAGCTCAATACATATTTCTGCAAAAATATGCAGCAAAAACACTTGTGCAAGAGGCCTTTAAGGCAGCTGAATTTTTCTTCAAATAGTTGTTTTCAATGATGGCGAACTTGTCTTCAAATGTCAATTTTTTCAAAAAATCACCATCTTATATATGCCACAAATCACACAATCTACAATATGTATATACCATTTCCTCATTTGCCATTTCTTCTTTTACTGGTGTTCATTTCTCTCTCCTTCCTCTCTCTCTCTGCTGTTTTTTTTTTTAATTAAAAATTAATTAAAAAAAAGGGAAATAATTAAAAAATGGGGAAGGAAATTTAAAGGAAATGTTAATTAAAAAGAGGATTATTAAAAAAGGGATGAGGGTGGGTATTATATGAAGTTTATTAAATAAAAAATGGGAAGGGGACTATTAAAATGGGAAGGGGTTTATTAAAGTAAATTTAAAAAGAAAGAAAAGGGATTAATAAAAGGGAATCAAATTAATGGGAGGGGAATCGAATGGAAATGGGAAATTAATTAAAAGGGAGAGTTATTATAATGGGGAGGAGGGATTTTAAATGGAGAGGAGGTTTTATAATAATGGGAATTTAAAAAGGGTGGGAGAGAAATTTTAATAGGGGAAAGGGATTTTAAATTAAAATTAACGTTTGGGGGGAGGGGGGGGGGGGTCGTATTATATGGGAGGTTTATTAATGGAGAGAGTGTTATTAAATTGAGGGGGAGGGATGGTTGACGCAGAGAGGGGGCGGGGTTGAGGGTCGAAGGCCAAGGGAGAGGGGGAGCCGTAAGGATGGGTTAAGGAGGGTGTAACGCCGGCTGGAGGGGCGGCTGGTAGTTGCAGAGAGGGCGGAGTGAAGGGGGCAGTTGTGTGTAAGCGTAGCTTGAGGGTAGGGGCGGCGGTTTATGTAGAGAGTTGGGAATGTAGCAGCGTAAGGTGAGAGGAGTAGGGGGTAAGCGAAGGCTGAGTGCGTGAGTGCAGGAGTAATGGCGTAGGGAATGTGCAGAGTGTTGGAGGTCGCGGGGAAGGGGAGCAGGGCCGGTTAACGCAGAGTTTTATTTTTTATTAATTAAAATCGAATAGAGGGTTAGACGTGGAGTAATGTACAGTGTGGGTAGGCCGAGAGCTTGAATTTTTTTTTGAAAGAGGGAGTGGGCAGCGCTTTGTGTTAAGAGTTGAGCCAATGTTAAGAGAGTTTGGAGGACGGGGGGAGTGTAAGATGTAAAAAATTGCAGGTTGGGGACGCTGAAAGGCCAATATGCAAAGGAATTTTTATTTTTATTTATTTTTTATTTAGAACAGTAGAGTAGAGATAGGAAATTCACTTAAAAGCAGCAGAGGAATGCAGTCCAGAAGCTCAGAAGTTTTCACCAAAAACCCCAGAATTTTTTAGAATATTACATAGGGCGATATAGCAGCAGAAAATTGGAGAATTTGTGGAGTTAGAGAACTCTGAAATCTCAGAAATTTCTTCAAAAACCTTCTTTAAATTATTTTCCAACAGCTCAAAAATGCAGAATTTAACAATACTCAGAAATATTTTCCATTGAAAAAACCCAGAAACCTCTTCAGAAATCAACTTTAAACACTATTTTCAGCAGCTCTTCAAAAATTCAGAATTAATGGGCAAAAATTGCAGGAAGAAATCAACCTTCAGATGTGCAGTGCTGCTCTTCTCCAAACCAATTTCTGAATGCTGGGATTTTGAGTGCTGCTCCTTCTCAAAACCAACGCTGCTTTAAAAACTCTGAGTGCTGCAAAAATGCCAACAATTTTTGCAGATATGCACAGGCCATAAACACAAATGGCTCACTCAATTTGGAGCAGGGCCAGCGATCGCCCGCTCTGATACCATGTTAAGCACACACATGGTGTATGAGGAAGAAGAAACACACACACACAAGAGACTCAACACACAATGAAAGATAAGCATGAGGCTTTCTTATTTTTCCATTATACACGATGTACATTTATAATACAATGGTGTGACTCTTGGTTTCACATTCCAAGGTCACTTGGACTCCATTGTGACTTTTCACATTCCACACCTACCCATAGAGGATTAGGTGTTCCAAAATTTCCTTTTCCTGCGCATCAGAAAGCATTTGGGAAGAAATCAAATAGCAGTCAGGATGCTTACATGGTTGCATTGGCTGTTCCATTTCACTTGATCGGGTGGTGAAAAGAACAATTAGAGTAGGTTTGATGAATAAGCTCAATTATGAGCATCTTTCCAGTTTGTTAGTTATGTTTCAGTCATGTTTGTTTTATTATGGTTTTCAGTTTAGTCTTGAGTCTGAGTCAATCTGCGTAATGTCAATTTTCATGTTTTGATTCCATCGCCCAATGGATGAAGGCACTGTCTGCTCTCCCAAAGATCTGCAGTTCTTGGCACCTCCAAGGAGCTACCATCCCCATTGGAGCCAATGTTAGAGTTGGTATGTTCATCCCTCTGTCAGAGATCATTTCTCTTATTGCATTTCATTTTTAGGTGTCTCATTCAGTTCATCGATCTGCATTCTGTTAGGGGGCATGCCATAATCTGACAGAAGGGATTTCTCAGTCATACCCCTCATGCCTTATCCATGCTGGCTTAGGTTTGTCCATCAAATCAATTTTAAAAGCCATTCATAGTCCTGCTTTGTCTCTTGGTCAGCAAGAGTCATTTTAGGGTTTCTAGGTCATATTAGGTCTAGGGTTAAGTTAATTTTGTCTTCAAAATGTCCAATAATGCGAGCAGGCCAGAGGGAGGTTCAAAATAAGTTTTCATTTCAATTATTTCATCGTCAGATCACTTGATCATGAATTTTCTTCAAAACTCTGTTTTGAAGAAAATCGTCATTTTGTTCTTTGTAATAAATTGTCATGTATATTTTCCAAAAAATTTCGATTGTGGCGCGACCCTGGTCCCCTTTTCCAAACACCATGTCATACATTCTGCAAAATTATTGACAAGATATTCATCCCATTTAGCCAAAAAATCACGGTGGAAGCAAAAAGGGAAAACCCGAGCTTGAAAAAGTGCCAGTAGAACATTATAAAAGTAGGTTTTATGGTAGAAATTTCAAATTCCTTTGTACATATATAGTTATAATGTTTCAACACTCCCTTGTATGCCTATTAAAAGACATCGACAAAAGAAGTCGAGACAAATCAAGGGAAGTGAAAAAAAAATGAGTTTTTTGAGCGTCAATGTGTATTGTTGGATCGGTCTGTGATGCGTTGAGTGGCCGCGGTGCACGGAGGGCGCATAACCTTTGTGAAATTTACAACGGTGCGGCGCACCACGCTGCACGTGGCGCAGCTGGGCAACTGCCCGCGGCTGCGGGGCCGACACCCCAAATTTCATTAGTACAACCAACAAAACTCAAATTTATCGGTCCTATTGTTCCATGTAAGTGTGTTTGTTCCATGTAACAAATCATTTTGCTATCGCCATTTAATCGCCATTGTTTCAATGTTAGGTGTGGTTTCAAATATTGGTTGAAGAACTTGAATGCTAAACTACAAACCCTATCCTCTTATTAAAACTGCTCCCTAGGGTTTTGAAATGATGTTTTAAAAGTCATTTTTATGCCAAATACTTATTTTTATACTATATTTTCTCACTTTTGATTCCTTTCCCATTATTTTAAACCCATCATCATTTTCAATCCCCTATTCCCTGATAATCCTAAGTTACTCATTCCTATCTCTAAAACCTACAATTCCCTATCACCATCCCTATCTCTTATCATTTACAAAAATCCATAAACCCTACCATTTCCTACCACTGTCCCTCCCTCATATCACTTATAAAATTCCCCAAGCAACCAAGTGATTGTCCTCTCACTGCAGATTCACTTGGCAAAACCCCACTGTAATATTTCCTCACAGTCCCTCATTTCCTACTGGGTATACATTTGGCATCGAAAAAAAAACACCTATTTGTTGTTTTCAATGAACCAAACATACACTTGTAGGCGTGTCTGCCACCAAACACCGATGGAGGCAAACAGGCACATTTCTATGAAAGCAAACGGTGATTTATGTTAAAAGTTTGCATGCACAGAGGGGGAGGCAACGCAGAAAAACGTCGAGAAAAAGGCCTGATCCACTTCAAATATTGGTCAAATATTCTTTGGCTGAGCATTATACTTGATGGGGGACCTTCACTCCAAATTTCAAGGAATTTGGAGAAGATTTTGTCATTTTTGAAATTTTGGTCGCAAAACAGATATTTCCGCCCAACGCGTTGCGCCACTTGGTGCGCGCTTATGATTGGGACATATTCTGGAGGAAAAATTTACATTTTTGAGTTTTTTATGATAAATTATGAATTTTCAAGAATGGCTGAGAGATTTCATCAAGTTCTGGGTGGTCTTAAAGGTCAAAAACACTCCAAAAATGGCCTTTCTGCCACTTTTTGCACCGAAGGCGAGGTACTTGATCTTGGGAGATTGAAGGATTTTAGAGGGTCAAATTAACTCCAAATTGAAAAAATTCCACTTGGTTTGGATAGTAGACAGACAGGGCTTTCCAACGAGCTATCATGAGATCAATTTGGACTTCGGGAAGTGCCTCAAAAATAGGCTCAAAGTGGCGTGACGCATTGAGTTTTTGGGCGCGGCGCATAGAGAAATTTGGCCTCATTTTGACTCTTCAGCTCAGAAATTCGCCCAGTTTTGACTAGTTTCACTTTTTGATGTAATTATTGATCTATCTTGATGTAACTTGATGAATATGATGTAATTTTGGCTCACATTTACTTTTTCTAGAGGATTCATTCACTAAAAAGTGAAAATTAAATGAATGGATCAGTTTCCTAGCATATAGAGGCAAGTTGTTTGATTACCTAGATTTCAGTTCCTATTTTAGAATTGGTTGAAACAGCTCCTAGAAGGATGAGCTCGACCCCTAGAGGCATGGGAAGGGGTTAGGATGGTCTATATCATGTATTTTCTGAGACATTTTCAGGGTTGGATACTTGGGAATAGTTTGGCACTTCATTGTACATACACTTCTGCATTTTTGGCAAAGGAAAGACCAGGGTTTTGCAACACTTGTTGGGATCCTTGTGGCTCTGAGTTTTGATGATGTTTTTCTCCATGTATCTGTAAGTTTCATTAATGTTATATGTATGCCATTTCCCTTCTCTTTGCTTCTGAATTAAACAAATGAGTAACTAAGGTAGAATTCATTAGTTTGCTGGTGCTCTGCCTTAAACTTTTGTTTAGTTTTATATGTTTTCTTCCATTTGAAGAGGATCCTTGCACCTTCTTGCCCTCTTCAGCTCGTCAGCAGTATTTTCTATCCATTCATTGAATCTAAGACATCAAAGCCATTTCTTTCCTTGCCCCAACTTGAACTATGCAAGAATTTGGCCTCATCCCCAAGCCCAAAACTGCCTTTCCCTTTTTCCAACCAAAAAAACCCTTAAAAATCATTCCAAACTCCTTGATTAATATACCTAGCCTAAAATTAGCACTCATTACAGTCATCTCAAGGCCTATTGATACATTTTTCTTGAGATTGACCTGGAGAGAGCCCTCTCCTGTTCTGGAAGGGCTAGCTACCAGACTGAGCGTGGTTTGGTGTTACCCTGAATCCTGCCTTCCTTCAGCCTAAGGTGGATTTGGGCCATAAAAAAACCTTCACTACCTAACCGCCCTGTTGAAATCAGATTTTTCTTCAGATCTGGAACATGCCTTACCTCCTTTAATAGCCATTGGTTTCCATTCTACTGTTTTACAAGAAACTTACCCATTCCAAAAATTTTACAAGGTTTATCATCACCCAAACAGACTTGTCCAAAATCTCCTTGAACATAGTCATGAAAATATTTCTTATCAGGTGTGTCTTGGAATGAGGCCGCTGAATCTACCACCCAGGAATTAGTAACATTTTCGAAAGAAAGAATCAAAGCATCTTGTAACACATCACCTGTCACATTTTCTTCATGATTGTTTTCTTGCTGTGTGTCTCCTTCTTTTCCCTTCCGAGATCTAGTATATTTCTTTAGGTGTCCTTTCTTTCCGCATTTCCAACACACTATCCCTAATCTGGAGGATCTGCCTTTCCTTGATTTACTGTGATATCCAGAGCTCTTTCCTCTTTCCATTTTTCTTCCCCTAGAATCTACACTCAAATAATTACCCAATGTCTCACCGAAGCTTTTCCATCATATTTCCTTGCTAAGGATAGCACTGACAACATCATCAAACTTTAAATTACTAGATTTAGAGACATAGTTACTAATGGCCATAACTAAACCATTCCATATTTCTAGCAATGAGCATATAAATAATAGAGCCCTAACTTCATGATCAAAGTTTACCCCTACAGAACTTAACTGACTGGTAACTGTATTAAAATCATTTAAATGGTCTGCAACAGATCCACCTTCTGACATATTCATATTAAAGAAATACCTTGTTTGAGGCCAAGGGTTTTTCAGATAGTTTCTCCAATGCCTTAATCAAACCATTTGTTGTTGTTTCCTTCGAAATATTGAAGGCTACCGATGCCGTGAGGCAAAACCGTACTGTTCCGAGTGCCTTTCTATCGATAATCTCCCATTCTACATCTGTCATAGTCATCAGCTTCTTTGTTTTGCTGCTCAATGGTTGGTACATATCTTTCTTATACAAATAATATTCCATCTGCATCTTCCACAGGGGGAAGTTTTGGCTGTTAAATTTCTCGACCCTAAATTTACCATCTTCCATCATTGCTCCCACTCAAACCAAGAACCCTTCTTTCCTGCAAGTTTATAAACCAAATAAACCTTCAGCTCTGATGCCAGTTGTTAGAAAATTATATATTACAGAGCAATGCAACACATAAAATATGTGGAAAACACAAGCACACAAAACACATAAAACCAGAGAGACACAGATATACGTGGTTCACCCATTTTGGGCTACATCCACTCCTAATAGCCAGTCCTTCCTTTCTATTATCCAGCAAAATGAAGAGACAAAACCTACAGTAGATCCATTGTAATATCCTCGGTTCTTTCTCATAGTCTCCCTATATATTTCTCGATCTTAGAATACACATACAATACATAGCCTCAATACAATACCCTCATACAAGCGAGAGGTTTCCTTCTAGGCAAAAAAAACTAAACTAAACATAACTTCTATCATCAGATCATCCGCCTAATGAACGGCCAAGATTGAGTAGAAATTACTATACTTTTACAAGGCAATTTTACATTTGTTTCTATCTTCTAGGGTGTTGCCTCTCAAACCCCCCGCCGGGGGGGGGGGGGGCTCCATAAAGTCACAGCCGCCCCTCCCTCGTGGACCCCCTAGGCAGCGTTTAATTACGGGCGGTGTTGCCGCCCTATTAAGGTAGAGGGGTCGAACGCTGTGATACAAAATAAACAAGATAATTAGGCTCCACACCCAACAATAACACATCACAAACTTCAAGAGGAGCAACATCACATAGTACCTGATCTGTGAAACTATTGATGTTTTAGGGAAGGTGGCACTGCTCGCTGACGCAAATATCACATCCTTGCATTAGGGGAATTTTGAGGTCTAAAATGGGCCTCCTAAGGAGATTGTAAAATAATAGAGGAAATAATAAAATAATATTAGATTACATCATCAAATTTTAGAGGGAAAAAATAAAATTAAAAAACTACTTTTTCAACTTGTGTTTTCAACATATCTCCCTATGTGTTTACTCAAATTTTGAGTGATAACACACATTGGATGCAAAAATTTATTTCTCATCCAAGGAGTACCCATATTGGATACTTTCAATGGACCCTACTACACGAAAAATGAGAAATCTATGAAAAACCTAATTGCAATCACAATTTTTCATGTATTTCTCATTTTCATGTAGTAGGGTCCATTGAAAGTATGCAACATGGTACTCCTTAAATGAGGAGTAAAATTTTGCATCCAACAAGTAATACTGCTCGAAATTTGAGTAAAACCTCAACGAGAAGTTCAAAATACAAGTTGTAAAAGTAGTTTTATTATTTTATTAATTTTTTAATATTTTTACTTTTTTACCCCAAAAATGGTGAATCACCCCCCATGGTATATATCGTCAACTTCAATTCTATTAGTTCTTATAAAGCTTATTTTGGTTGTAATTTTTTTCTTTGGAGGCCTATTTTAGACCTCAAAATTTATCTAATCATCAAGCCTTCTAATGGTGTATGGTTGCGGGTGTGGTGTGGTTGGCAAGCCGAAAAGCTTAATGATCTATGCTGAGCTAAGGTTATTTTGGATCCCACTGTCGATAATGAATTGTAGTGAAGACCCCTTCACCCACATTTGTGAATGGAAGATATGCTCTCCTTCCTATGGATATTTTGGCTCAATCTTCTGGACCTTGGTGGTGGCAATGGTGGTGCTCAATTTCGCATCAATAATATGCTTCCCTTTATCATTCCCCTTATCAGATTCTAACTTGATGCCAAAATATGCATCTGACTCTCAATCCTTTAGATCGACCACAAGTGACCTCTTGGCGCGACACTCATGTTAGAAAATTAAATATTACAGAGCAATGAAACACATAAAATATGCAGAAAATACAAGCACACAAAACACATAAAACCAGAGAGACACAAATATACGTTGTTCACCCAGTTTGGGCTACATCCACCCCGAACAGCCAGTCCTTCCTTTCTATTATCCAGCAAAATGAAGAGACAAAACCTACAACAGATCCGCTGTAATATCCTCTGTTCTCTCTCACAGTCTCCCTCTCTGTTTCTCGCTCCGAGAATACACATCCAAAAATACACAACCGCAATAAAATTCCCTCATAAAAGCGAGGGGTTGCCTTTTAAGGCAAAAAACCCTAATCTAAACATAACTTCTACCGTCAGATCATTTTCCTAATGAACGGCCCAGATTGACTAGAAATTACTATACTTTTACAAGGCAATTTTACATCTGTTTTTAGCTTCGGGGCGCTGCCCCCGGAAACCCCCACTAGAGGGGGGCTCCAAAAAGCACTGCCGCCCCCCCCTAGACCCCCCAGGACATCAATTAATTATGGGCGGCACTGCCGCCCCTTTTAAGGTACATGGGTCCAATGTTGTGATACAAAGTAAACAAGATAATTAGGCTCCACACCCAATAATCTCCCACTTGGAGACTGATTGTAGCAACTCCACCGCTGCTTCATTTGCTAGAAAATGACTCCTCTTTGGACCTTGTTGTTCCTCATCTTCATCGTCATCCTTGAAGACCAATTGAAACTGAGCATGTTCTCAGTTTCTCCCTGGTTACAACTTTTGTTATCATATCTACAGGATTCTGGCTAGTGTGTATCTTTTTCAACTTCAACTCTCCATCTTCCAATACTGACCGTATGAAATGGTACTTGAGATGTATGTGTTTAGTCTTGGAATGAAATGATGAGTTATTTGCAAGATGAATAGCACTTTGGCTATCACTGTATAGCGTGCCCATATCATGCTTCTTACCCAATTCACCCATAAACCTTTCTAACCAAATCATTTCTTTACTAGCCTCTGTAGCAACAACATACTCTGCTTCTGTTGTTGAAAGTGCAACAACACTTTGGATTTTTGAAACCCAACTGACAGCTGTTCCACCTACAGTAAATACATATCTTGTAGTGCTCCTCATGTTATCTCTGTCACCTGCCATATCTGCATCAACATATCCCTGTAGAGCAATGTTTGAACCACCAAAGCATAATGCTTGATTTGTGGTACCTCTCAAATATCTGAGAATCCATTTTACCGCCATCCAATGTTCTTTTCCTGGATTATTCATGTACCTTCTTACAACTCCCACTGCATGTGCAATATCAGGCCTTGTGCAGACCATTGCATACATTAAGCTTCCAACTGCAGATGCATATGGAACTTTAGACATATAATCCATGTCTTATTGGGTCTTTGGGCACATCTCCTTACTAAGTTTGAAATGGCTAGAAAAAGGTGTACTAACTGGTTTTGCATTCTGCATATTAAATCTTTTCAACACCTTTTCTATGTACTCATTCTGAGACAGTGTTAATTTGCGATTTTTCATGTCTCTAGTTATCCTCATACCAAGGATTTGTTTTGCAGCTCCCAAATCCTTCATTGCAAATGAATTTGCCAATTTTCTTTTGAGCACATTTATTTCCTGCATGTTAGATCCCGCAACAAGCATGTCATCTACATACAATAACAATATAATATAGCTGCCATCATTTTGCCTTTTTAGATAAACACAATGATCAGAGTGACATCTAGTATAACCTTGTTCATACATAAACTTGTCAAATTTTAGATACCACTGCCTTGGAGCCTGTTTTAAGCCATACAAGCTCTTCTTTAACCTGCACACCAATTTTTCTTTCCCTTTTACCTCATATCCTTCTGGTTGCTGCATGTATATCTATTCCTCCAAATCTCCATGGAGAAATGTTGTCTTTACATCTAACTGTTCAAGATGTAAATATTCCGCTGCTACAAGACTTAAGATAGTTCTGATTGAATTCATCTTAACAACAAGAGAAAATATTTCATCAAAATCAATACCTTTCTTTTGTGCAAACCCCTTCACCACAAGTCTAACTTTGTACCTCTGTTTTCCTCCATCTTCTTCCTTCAGCCTGTAAACCCATTTATTCTGCAATGTAGTTTTACCTGCAGGCAACCTGACTAAGTCCCAAGTCTGGTTATGCATTAAGGAGTCCATCTCTTCTTCCATGGCTAGCTCCCACTTCTTCCTACTTTCAACCTACATTTCTTCTTCATAACATTCAGGTTCACCAGAATCAGTCAACAATAAATAATATAATGAAGGAGAGTATCATTCAGGGGGTCTACTTATCCTGGTAGATCTTCTAACACCACTTTCAGGTGTTTGAGGTGCCTGTTGCTGTTGTGGTGGTTGTTGCTATTGTGGTTGTTGATTATTATTATTTCCAGGCACCTTTACTTTTTCATTTATCTCATCAAGAACCGTGTATTCCTTGCTTTCTTTTTCCTGTTTCTTTTCCTGCAACTGATTCTTATACAAGACCTTTTCATTGAATATTACATCTCTGCTCCTAATGATTTTGTGATTTTCATAATCATATAAGCGATAACCAAAATCATTGGCACCATATCCAATAAAGGTACATTTCTTTGATTTTGCCTCAAGCTTTGTTCTGTTTTCTTTATTAATATGGACAAAGGCCTCACAACCAAAAGGCTTTAAAAAAGAGTAGTTTACCTTTTTACCTGTCCATGCTTCCTCCGGAATACCACCATCCAAGGAACTTGAAGGCCCTCTGTTTATTAGATAAACAACAGTATCTATAGCATTTGCCCAAAATTGTAAAGGCAATCCTGCATGCAATCTCATGCACCTTGCACGCTCCATGATTGTTCTGTTCATCCTTTCTGACACACCATTTTCTTGTGGTGTTCTTGGAACTGTCTTCTCTCTACGAATTCCATGCTCTGAACAGTACCTATCAAACTCTTTGCTGCAATATTCACCTCTATTGTCTGATCTGAGACACTTCAACTTCTTTCTTGTCTCAATCTCAACCAAAGCTTTCCATTTCTTGAAAGTATCAAATACATCAGATTTATTCTGAATACAATAAATCCATGTTTTTCTAGTTGCATCATCAATAAAAGTAACATAATAACAAGAGCCATCGAGAGATGATACCTGAGCAGGTCCCCATACATCTGTATGCACAAGCTCCAATTTTTCGCTCTTCTTTTCTTTCCCAACTCTGAGAAATCTGACTCTCTTTTGTTTTCCATAAATGAAATTTTCACAGAAATCCAAATCAACATTCTTCAAACCTGGAAACAAATTTCTTGAGTGAAGAATATTCATTCCCTTCTCACTCATGTGTCCGAGCCTATGATGCCATAATGCTGCATCTGCTCCTTTGGAAGTTAAAGCATTAACAGAGTTAGAAATACCATTGCATAAATACAATGTACTAACCTTTTCACCTTTTGCTATTACTAGCGCTCCTTTGGTGACCTTCCAAGTTTTATCTGTGAAAGTTGTCACACAACCTTCACCGCCTAACTGCCCTGTTGAAATCAGATTTTTCTTCAGATCTGGAACATGCCTTACCTCCTTTAGTAGCCATTGGTTTCCATTCTGTTTTTTTACAAGAAATTTACCCATTCCAACAATTTTACAGGGTTTATCATCACCCAAACGAACTTGTCCAAAATCTCCTTGAACATAGTCATGAAAATATTTCTTATCAGGTGTGGCATGGAATGAAGCCCCTGAATCTACAACCCAAGAATCAGCAACATTTTCGAAAGAAAGAATCAAAGCATCTTGTAACACATCACCTGTCACATTTGCTTCATGATTTTTTTCTTGCTGTGTGTCTCCTTCTTTTCCCTTCCGAGATCTACAGTATTTCTTTAGGTGTCCTTTCTTTCCGCAATTCCAACACACTATCCCCAATATGGACTTCGATCTGCCTTTCCTTGATTTATTGCGATATCCCAAACTCTTTCCTCTTTCCATTCTTCTTCCCCTAGACTCTGCACTCAAATCATTACCTGATGTCTCACCGGAGCTTTTCCACCGCATTTCCTCACTAAGGATAGCACCAACAACATCATCAAACTTTAAAGTACTAGATCCAGAGACAGAGTTACTAATGGCCATTACTAAACCATTCCAACTCTCTAGCAATGAGCACAAGAATAACAAAGCTCTAACTTCATCATCAAAGTTTACCCCTACAGAACTTAACTGACTGGTAACTGTATTAAATTCATTTAAATGGTCTGCAACAGATCCACCTTCCGACATCTTCATATTAAATAGTCGTTTCATAAGAAATACCTTGTTTGAGGCCGAGGGCTTTTCATACAGTTTCGCCAACGTATGCATCAAACCCTCTGTTGTTGTTTCCTTCGAAATATTGAAGGCGACTGACGCCGCAAGACACAACCGTACTGTTCCGAGTGCCTTTCTATCGAGAATGTTCCATTCCGCGTCTGTCATGGTCGCCGACTTCTTTGTTTTTCCGCTCAATGGTAGGTACAGATCTTTCTGATACAGATAATCTTCCATCTGCATCTTCCATAGCGCAAAGTTTTGGCCGTTAAATTTCTCGACCCTAAACTTACCATCATCCGCCATTGCTCCCACTCGAACCAGGAACCCTTTTTTCCTGCGAGTTTATCAGCCAAATATACCTTCGGCTCTGATACCAGTTGTTAGAAAATTAAATATTACAGAGCAATGAAACACATAAAATATGCGGAAAAATACAAGCACACAAAACACATAAAACCAGAGAGACACAGATATACGTGGTTCACCCAGTTTGGGCTACGTCCACCCCGAACATCCAGTCCTTCCTTTCTATTATCCAGCAAAAATGAAGAGACAAAACCTACAGTAGATCCGCTGTAATATCCTCTGTTCTCTCTCACAGTCTCCCTCTCTGTTTCTCGCTCCGAGAATACACATACAATACACAACCACAATAAAATTCCCTCATAAAAGTGAGGGGTTTCCTTCTAGGGCAAAAAACCCTAATCTAAACATAACTTCTATCGTCAGATCATTTGCCTAATGAACGACCCAGATTGACTAGAAATTACTATACTTTTACAAGGAAATTTTACATCTGTTTTGAGTACCCCCCATGGCAGCGATTACGGGCGGTGTTGCCGCCCCTTTTAAGGTACAGGGGTCCAATGTTGTGATACAAAGTAAACAAGATAATCAGGCTCCACACCCAACAACTCAGTTGTTTTGTGAGTGGGGATCTTGTGTAAATCACACCACTTTTCTATGTCCTTCTTCGTCTTCGTGGTGCTATTCTTTCCTTTCAACTTCAATGGGTCATCCTAGGTCACCCCGCCTTGGCTTTATCCTTTGTTCTATTAGTTGGGGACGCCTTTTTCCTGCTTTATATTCTCAAATACAAAGTCTCACTTCTTCAATTTGAATTTATGCTCGATCTTGATGGCATATCGATATGCAGCACCAAGCGAGGATATGTCTAGGAACTCCATGGCATCCTAAATATATTTGTAGGAACTCCATGGCATCCTAAATATATTTGTGTAGGAACTCCATGCCACTCAAAATACTTGATACCCAAATTCATGCAGAGGGCATGAAAAAAAATTGTGAACTTTGGAATGTATTGGTCCCTTCCTTATTGCAATGTGGTCTGTTTTATGTACTTATCTTCATATCTCCCGATAGGCTAATATTGTTCCTATACAAATTGGAAATAATTACAAGTGGGTACAAATGAAAATAGTGAGGGTTCCTTCTCGAACCTTTACTCACAATATGTTTTCGACAAATCCTTGACGTAGGGGGCAACTTTGAGGAGTGAAAAAGTAATATTTTCACTATTGGAAAAATCATGAACTGAAAAATATCTTTCTAGTGATTTAAACATTTATATACGACATATATTTTTATCTGACCTTCAAATATAGGGATATCAAAGTTAACTTGTACCTTGAAGGGGATGGTTCCTTCAAAGTGACTGTTGGATGAAGGTGTGTCAGTTCTTAGCATCAACCAAAGGATCTTGGAAAAGTTGTCCATAATCTCATTCCTTTGCCTCTTAAGGTATTTTTTGATCAACAATTTGATATGATCTCTTGCTCCATCGTATTTATTTTCTTCCTCCATGAGAGATCGTTGTTGTTGGCAGGGGAGGTCTTGGAAGGGCTTGACCTATTCAAGTACCAACTCCTTATACCCCAACCTCGTTGGGGGCAGGCACAGAAAATAAATAAATAACAGACCATTTTGATACATCTAATAAAAATCTATGTAGGAATGAAATTAAATATATAATTAAACAGAAACATAGTGCTACAATGAAAAATGAACTTCAATTAATTAATAAAAAAAATTGAAAATTGTTTACATGCAGAACAAACTAGCTCAGGTGATGGTAGCTTATCTCTAAGAAGAGATGTGATGGCTCCATGCCTAAGGAGCTATGTTAAAATTAGGCTTAGAGGCCTTTTTATCATAAATAATAAGTGTGAAACCCTAACCCTACAAGATGAAGTGCCAACAGTTTTGGGCCCCATTGGGGTAAGTTGAACCGACAACTTCTGAGGGTCGTAACGCTGGCATACATTCTTCATTTGGCTATCATAATACCTCATTTTGAAGATATCCAAGAGAAGGAAAAAAAAAAACCTATAATTTTATTTTCGGCACTTTTCAAGTCTATCTGTTTTCCTAGAAAACTTCTTTTAGGACATCAAAATAGCTCTGTAATTTTAGGACCCAAAAATATGCCAGAAATAGAAAATTTTGCTAGAACTAAGAAAACTAAAAGGAAACAAGGTTGGGGGTCCATATGGAGTATCCACCTAGATCATTGCATGATTTAGAAACTATGGGAATGTTAATGATTAAAGTATTGTTCCCTTAACTTTTTTTGGGGAAAACAACTTTATGCAAACTTCATTTTAACATCTAGAGGATGTATCCTTACTTGTATATTACTTTTAATGCATGGAATAGTTTATGGAAAGTAACATGACCAATACCTTTCTACATTGTTAATATATTGAGAACATAGATGCATGATAAAGTGAAATGCATCTTGAATGTATTTGAAAAATATTTGTGCATACCAATATTTTATAGAAGGTGTTAGCCACCTATAATATTTTGTTATACCAAAAGGTGGCTAAGACTTTTTGAGCCTCCAAGGAAAAAATTTTATCACTAAAAACTGTTGGCTCTTGAAGACTCCTTGAAGGTCCCATGCCTCTGTCCGAAATCTTCATTTACTATTTCCATTTCATGCTCTGAAATTCTGCTAATTTCATAAGAAGAGACTGCTGAAGAACCATCATTTTCGCCCTTCTCCCACTCAAAACTAACCTTCATATGCTCCCCTTTTTCTCCATAAAATCCCCTTTGTTTTCATGATTCATTTTCTCCCCTTCATGAAAATCACTCTTATAAAGTTAAAGACTCACTCTTTAACCTTACCGAAACCCTCCATTTCCTTTGGAAATCATTTAAAACGCATTTTTCATAAGTATTGGACTTAAGCCCTTAGGCTAAGTCTTTAATCCCCTTTTTTCTTCCATACGCCCACACCCTAAGACCTAGCACTAACTCTAGAGGTGCTTATCACATCGTATATCGCAAATTATGGTTTTATTTCAAAATGCTCATCGCAAGAATCTGCGATGCGATCAATCGCAATATCGCATTATCGCATTTTCTATGGTGTGTTTCATTGACTCTTCGCAAAAACTTGCGATGCGATCGTTCCGCCTGATCGCATATCGCAAATCGCATGTTTCATTGTTTACATCCGTTTGATCCATCGCAAATATTTGTGATGCGACCGCCCGATTGCATTTTCTCTCCATCGCATAATCCGCCCATCGCATATTCCCTCCTCCATCGCAAATCGCAAATCGCATTTTTCATGAAACCCCTGATCACTCATCGCAAATATTTGCGATACGATTTTGCGATCCCTATTAACTTCCTCTGTATAAAGTCTCCACCATTAGATGCAGCCATCCAACGGTCCCAATCTTTCACGCCTTCTGAAGTAGTTTTAACCTAAAAACGTAGGATTTCTTAATTGTTTTTGTGTTTTGCAGGTGTTTTAATGGTTTTCCATTATATAAAGAAGGAAAGCCGAGGATTAGGAAAGAAGTTTCCTGTGCCTTCGAGCTATTTAAAAGAACCATTCACAGGTTTGAAGTCAATTATTTATCAATGTTTCATGAGCGTTGATAGCATAAAGAGCCCTATGCGGCCCTGCACATCGACAAGACACTATTTTATTCAAAAGAACAGTTAAAGAGTATCAGTTTTGAAGGTAAAGCACAGTGAATAAAGATTGAAGACAGTTTTATGGGGATTACGGCTAAGATGGTTATCAAAAGCCTAATCCCCAACTCAAAACACAGTTTAAAGAAAATCTAAAGTGTTTTATCAGACAGAAAGCCTCCACCGCCACATCTGAGGCAAATTGATTCCTCAGCTACCACAAAGCCACCTGTTGCCTCAAACCTTTCAAAGCAGAGGCCGAATTTATTGAAGAAAATCACATATTCGCCTCCAGCATAGCCAGGGAGTTACTTCTGCAAGGAAATAAATGCAGAACTATCTGTAGAAGTTACTCCAAACGTACACGGAGCCTCAAAGTCAAATAAAGCTCCCACCGAGCTTTGATATTAATTGTAAAACAGTTAATACAGTGAAACACCTGTAAGCTTCTCCATCGAGCCCCTCAAAAGGCCGAGAAGTCATCACCCTGTATTAATTGTCCTAAGAGGTCTTTTCCTCAGATCTTTTTCTCCTCATTCTTCTATAAATACTTCTGTAGAAGATGAGAAACTGTTGGTCACTACATATCTGTAGCATGTAAATAGTTTTCTAAAGTTGCTGTAAGCTCTGTTTGTAAGAGAAAATACCCAAGTTGAGCTGAGAAGCCTGAAGCTGTAAAGAACCATTGGACTTAAAGATTGTAACTGGTTTGGAACATCAATACAAGCTGATTTATGGGATCCTGGTCTATGTTGACGGTGATGTTATTCTCATTTGTAACTTGTTATTTTATTTTTGTTTTCATTTTGTTTCATTTTCCACTGTAAAGAACAGTTTAAACAGGGTTAGGACCTACTGTATATCAGTAACCTTCTCTGGCTGAGAAATATTTATTTGAATGTTTTCTTCCAATCTGTGTTATTTACGAATGATTTAATTCAGTTTAAGCATAGGAATGTTGGCATTCCCTCATCTGATTGTTTAGCTGAATGTCAGTCTTGAATGTTATGTTCATTATTAGTTAAGTAGAGATGAACGCTGGAAGATATGGTGCGCCCTGGTCCTAGTTCCACTCCCAAGGACTGTCTGAATGTTTCCCTTGGAATGTGTTAAAAGCTGGCTAGTTTAGAAGCACTTACCAGATCTTAGACCATTATGTGTTATCTTTGTGTTTCCCCTTGTTTTGTATGTTTTCTATTGAAAGTGTGTCAAAGGCTGGCTAGTTTAAAAGTACTTCCCAGATCCTAGTCTTCTTTCATGTCCTTCTTAAGTGTTTGTCAAAGGCTGACTGGTTTAAAAGTACTTATCAGATCCTAGGCTGCTCTTCGTTCTGCATCTGTTTAATTCCCCTTCTTGATGTATCACTCCATTCCATAAATAAAACTTTAAAGAGATCCTTAGACATAGATGACTTGCCCCATGGACCACTCTTGCCTCTTGCTACTCCAATTAAAACCCTACTATGACTCCATAGCCCAATGGATTGAAGTTGTTTCTTGCCTATCTTCTTAGCTGAATCAATTTTCGCTTTCATTCATCTTCACCCTTCATTTAGACTTCCTTCACCTTCATTTATCTTTGTCCAACCAAAGCAAACAAAACCCTTGGTATTCATAACTAGCCTAATATCATTACCCTAAACTTCAAAGACAAATCCATCTTTGTACATATTGGAGAGATCCCTCTCCAGATTCAGGAGGGCTAGATCCTAGAATCCCAAAGTTGGTTGAAATGATGTTAACTCTGTGATCGGACTTTTGCCAATCTTGCTTATTACATAGACCTAACAGAAGGTTTGGTTTTATTAAAAACCAATGTGGCTAATCTTGTTGATGTAATTAAATAGGGGTAGCTTAGTGGCAACATAATAACCTGTGAAAGGTAAAACATTGCAATATGAATTGTAAATGAAAATGAGAAAGTCTAATGTTTAATGTTAGGATATGTTAGATTAGTAATTTTTTTTCTAATAATGCATGTTGATAATTATGTGAAAATTTTAAATCAATACCACCTGTATGATATCATATGTTAGTTATGGATTCTTATCAAATTTACTTTTATAGATTAGGAGACCCATGTTGAGGGTCAAGTATGAATGCATGATTTACGTACATGTTTCTTTTTTAGTGATAATGTGCATATGGTCTATCATGTAAATTACAATGGGAAAAGGTGTTAAATAGAATTTCACATACCAAATAGTTATGGAAAATTGTGAAAGGCTAAGAGGCCTTGGGCTGATGAAAGTTGCCTACTCGAATTTCCACTCCCTAGAGATAGATGATATCAGTAAGGGAAAAAATTTGGCCAAGATGGTGAAGAGGGGAAAAATCCTGAGGCAACTCTATTGATTTTGGAGCCTGTTAGAGAAGGCCCAAAGAGTGATATGTGGAGCTCTAAATTACTCATAGATAGGATGTTGTTGGAGAAATAGACATGAATATGTCAAGAGGAATATTATGTTAGACTCGGTGTTGTCATTGTTAGAGAACTGTCTCAAATTTTAAATTGGCTCGAACTGATTGTGGACACTAATTCCCATTGATTGTGAGGATAACTATTTAGCCCATAATGGTTCTCATAGTTGAACAAGTTAACTAATTAGATAATTCATGAGTTAAATATTAGCTTTCCATACGGTTGTGTAATAATTTTAGGTGCATCTTGACAGGAAGGTAGCCTAGTGCTTGGAAATGAATTATTGGAAGTGTAAGTTCATTTATTGTATTACTAATCTTGTGAATGTATTTAACATGGGCTAAGACACTATGCAATTGATGCAGTTATTAATATTTTTTATGATTAGAGAGCTAGGTCCTCTCTCAATACTTTCATATGTCCAGTGATTAAAATATCACCTAACATTTCGTGAACGATTGATAGTTAAAAGTATTTCTTTTGATTGAAAATGTTGTGATTAATGTGATTATGTTGAATTTGTTGATCATACATTATAGGGTGCTTTCCATAGCGGTTGTGAAACCACCTTAGGTTCTTGTTGTTGGGATATAAAACCAATATTAGAGTGCTTTCCACAACTGATAAATCACTTGTAATTGAAATTATTCCATAAGGTAACCATGGTTTCTAAGAGTAATTGGTAAGTAATAGTAAGTTGGTATAAATACTTTGTATTATTTCTATGAAATTGAATATTTTATTGCTATAAATGCTTATGAATATTGATAAAAACATTATTGTTTCATTTAATGTATTTCTTGGAAATGAAAGTTCTTTATTTTGAAGGGGAAGGATCCCCTTTTGTGTTTTTTAGACTGTTATATCATGAGTAATGGTTAAAGTTCCAGCGAGAGATGAACACTAAGGATGATGTTCTCTTTAAGGGGGGGAGCGTGTAATATCCCAATCTGTAAAGCTCACGTATTTTCAGATGGTAAAATATTGTCAATTTATTTAACTATCCCATCAAGAATTCTTTGTAAAATTGATTAATGTAAAAACTCATATATTTACAAGTGTACAAATATTATTAAAATTGTTTTCACCAAGAACCAATTAGAATTTAAAATGAATTCTTGGTAACCACCTTTTGATTATTTTTTCACTGGATCTATGCTCTAAAACGAGTGTGTAGTTATTATATAATGGGGGGAAATCTAATGTTATATGTGTGAACCATTACTTCAATATGTACTAATAATCTAGTTTCCAATGGATGCTATTATCCGTTGATGGGATTGAGACCCAGCCCATAAATATTGGACATCTGCCAATTGCAAAATCTTGGAGCTGAATTATTCTGCAGTGCATTTTTCTTTACATTAAATGATGGAAGGGAATGACCATACAATTTTTTTTTTTACTCATATTATGCAGACGCTATCTAAAGCATAGAGTTCCCATAGTTCTTTACATAATTGTAGGAAAACAACCCTGTCCAAGAAAGGAATCACTTTACAGAGACAAGGAGTTGACTGACGAGTGGAAGCCTCATTGTATCTCAAAGGTTTGTTTCATTGTCTCTGTCTTTATTTACCCACCAAGTAAGTTTCTTACTCATTTTTAGTCATTATGCATAAACATGGGGCATGCGGCTAAGTGTATCAAGCTCTATTTTCCTTGTTTTCTCTAGACATCTATGGTTGTGACTAGATGGCATGCATAGAGCTTGTTATTTTCAATGTCGGTGGTGACCTTATTGGATGGCTTCGATGGTTTCTCGTGAAAAAATGAATAATTTGTAGTGGTTTCTTTTAATTTTGATTATAACTAAATACTTCACATAAAGGAGAAATATTATAAGCATTTCTACAGAATAATGATGCTCTCACTTAGTTTGGTCATGGAAAATGACACATGCCTTTTGATAGACACCTCCTTCAAGGAATTAGATTGAGGCCCATAGATAAGTAGAATATCTCGACCTTTAATCTTGGTGTATATAATTATTTATATTTTGTTTTGAGCCTAAGGGTAAATTTGTTTAGTTTATTATTCTTTATAATGGGCACGTATTTTGAATAAAATTTTGGTCCCATAGTTAACAGTTATTATGAAATATTTATTTAGGATGATATTGTTTGCTTATATGAACACAATTAATATCTATTATGCTAGATTTTGTTTGGAACAGATATTCATTGCATGCACAAAGATAATTTCCATTGTGTTAGATTTATTTTTAAGAATAATATGTATTTTCATGCATGAATAATATCTATCATATTAAGCCTTCTTTGGGAAAATATTGTTTTGGAAAATAAATGTATTTTACATGCATGGAAAGAATAACTATTGAGACAAATTTATTGGAAGAACATGTATCATGTTAATCTCTTTTGGAAAATATTATGTTTAGCATGCAGGAAGAATAGGTATCATGTTAGTTTTTTTGCATGCACAAGAATAGTATCTATTATATTATCTTTATTTTGTAAAAGAACATGCATTTGCATGCATAAAAACAATATCTATTGTATTAGTTCTTTTGGATAATAACACATAATTGCATACACAAATAAAATAGTTGAGAATAGTTTATTTTGAATAGATTTGTATAATGGCGTGCAAATGAATATGGACAGTTGTAGAGGTTTTCCTTGGGAAAAGAATGTGTGCTTGTTATAGCATCATTTTTCACCCTCATGTGATTCATGATTGTCTTTTTGGCCTTGGGCACCCACTCCCACAGACTTGGATAAAAGTTCATAAAAAACAGTGTTTCAAATCCCATACGCGGGTATGCCCAGAATTTTCCGCGTGTATACGTGAGTCCAGAGATACTTTTCCGTGTATGAAATTAAAATCATTAAAAAATATATAAAATTCCCTATTTTCGAGGCTAGGTTGATGGTTATTCCAGTTATTCAACCACCCCAGCCCGTGGCCAACTGTTTCCAACTGATTGAAACTAATTTGAGGGAGTATAAAAGCCCCTCATGTGCATGGCCTAAGAGGGAGAGAAAAATTATAGATATTATACTCTGTTGGAGCCCCAATTCATGTCTGATTTCCCGTGCCTCCTGCACTTCCTAGATTTTTACAGGAAACCCTTGTTTCATGGAGATGTTCATCAGTTTATATGTCATCTCATGTGCACAAGTCTTGAAAGTATCTTAGCGAGGAAGGGGCGGGACGAATCCGGACAACGGTCTGTTCGAAGATCGTGGAAGGATTCAGGTGATCTCTCCACCTTACTATCATTGTACATGCTGTTCGTAATGAAGAAGAACCATCTTGTTCCTGAATTCACGTGTTAATATCTTCTTGCATATGTGAAAAGATTATTAATTAAGCATTTATTATTGTTTATATGATGTTTCACATGGATTACACTGACATTTAGGATAAATATATGCTGTACAAATAGATTTTTGTGCACGTTTTTTCTTGGTTTTCAGGTTAAGGAGGAAGAAGGGTTGCTGGGGGTTTGGACCCCGCAGGATCTACATCAAACGCAGGATCTACAGGTGAGTTCTACAATCTATGTTATCTAGTTTTTAATATACAAGTGTGGTTGTGTGAGTCCTTCTTGAATAGCATGCCCTGATCTGTGGAGGTTTTGACCCAACGACCTCTAGGGAGTTATTTCCCGAAACAGTGCTTCTACGAGGGGAAATAATAGTTAATGTGATATTTATCTTGGAAATATTTCCCCTTTTCTTATGTGAAATTAGGGTAATAACCATGGAGGTCTTATGATGCAGGAGCATCAAGCTCAATTTTTCATTATTTAATTATGTAATAGGGGGGGTGAGACATTTTAATTATTTTATTAATTAAATTGTTTATTTTAATAAATTAAGAGAAAAGGTGAGGATTTTTGTATATATTATTTTCATAATTAAAAGGATATGAGTGAAATAGAATTAGGTAGCAAATTTAGGGAGTAGGAATTCTATGTATGGGACTTTGTTGAGTCCACATCTAGAATGAATCTAAATTAGATTTAGTTGAGATTTGTAGGGAGAGATTTTTGGAATGGATTAAATCCATATTTATGTATAAATAAGGGAGTTGTGTAAGGAAGAAGATACGCTGAGAGAGAGTGGGAAGTGAGGAGAATGTGAGGAATGATTGGAGAATTTTTGCAAAGGGCCAAGAGCCGAGAAACTCTCCATTGTAATATTTGGCCAGAGAATTTTTATATTTTTATATCTGTGGTTGATTGAAGGGATCTTTCTCCTTCGTGTGAATTTTAATTTGAATATTTTTATGGTTTTATGTGAGGAAAAATTGAGCATTTTCATAGTGAGTGAAGAAATGAGTTTTTTGAATGCTAGGATTTGCTTTCTAGCAGAATCCATGCATCATTTGGTATCAGAGCAGGAAGGATATCTGTTTTGGATATATGTATAGACTGTGTGTGAATATATGAATGCAGGTATGATTATGCAAAAGAGGCAATGGTGTGTTCAACCAGTGTAATCGAAGTTGGAGAATACGTATGAAGGGCCATCACTACATTCGAAGAGACAACATTCAAGGGAGGCAGTGTACGTTCAAAGGACAACACTACATTTGTATTTGAATGGAGTAGCAGAACTCTCTGTGTTAATTACAAATGAATGAGTGGTGTTAAACTTCCAAAACCCGTGCAGATAAAAGAGTACGGAACTCATTAGCATAGTAAGACTACATCTAAAAAGGAAAACGCAGGTAATTCTCACACATCATGTTTAGCATTGAAGTCAAAATGCGTAGACCTGGCATGAGAAATACGTTGATGTATGATGTAAGGGATAATGGGTTGAATCTTACCTTCGATGCCAGAAACTTCAGCGTAGGTTTAAATCAATGTTCATAATTATATTTGAAGCTATTGTTGGTTATAATTATTGTTGAATGCTGTGATGTTTAAATGCGTCCAACTGATTCAAACATAGCACAGAACTATGGTTGCCTAACATCGATTCTAGGTTCAAGACTGTAATTGGATTTAATTTAATTGTTGCATATAATCATAAACGCCGGTCATCAAAACACATAAGTACAGTGTTTTTCGTGGGCACCATATCACACCAAGTACAGTGGTAAGCAACATACTAAAGACACTTGTGTAGGGGAGTGATGATTGTGTTACATAAATATGAATTGTTGATGGCAGTACATTAGCAGCTGCGTGTGTTTTGAATTCAATTCCAGAGAAAGAATCGGAGGTGCTGGTGACATATGGGGAAGTCTCCAAGTTGGGATGCGGCATTGCCAAGGTCCTCTGTGAATACAGACTGAAGGTATGGGTAGCATTTGTAAACAGAATGTTATATTTGTAATGCCATATAGCCATCTGTTTAAAGCAATGCAGTTTGTATCGTTTTAACATAGCATTTGAATGCCATCCATACTGTATGGTTTGTGATATCAACATTTAGATTCCGCCCATATGTGTTGTAGTCTCTGTGTAGATTTTTTTTGCACTCAATGGTGAGTTAAGGGTTGCACGTTTTATGGATATGTGAAACTGTATGAACGAGCGCAAGAGACGTAACTCCATTTCTGTGTAAGAGTTCATTGCTTTGTCCTGGATTAACAAGCATGGTGAGAATTGTAATATATAAAATTATTGATAGCTTAAAATAAGAGCTTGTAATTTTCATCCAGTATTAAATCAATTCTACCTTTGTGAAGAAAAGAAGCCCAGACTTTTACAAAAGGAAAATTTTGTTGAATTGAAAGTGTAAGTGTTGGATTATTTAGTTTTCCTACATCATAATGTGTGGGTTTTGAAATTTGCATGAATGGAAATTGTGTGGAGTTGGTTGAATGGAAATAGCTCTTTTTGGAGATTCAATTTTTTTTTTAGAACTGCAGAGAATGTATGTTTGATGGAGATCGAGCTTTGAATCCGAAGGATGATCGCACATGGAGATACAGTGCAGATAAGAGATGGAACAAGATCACACAAAGATCTTGAAGGTGAGCCGATATGTTTTATTTTAACTCTGGTTTGAAGATGATATTTGTAGAATACAAGTTGTAGACAGGTGAAGATCTCAACAAACAAAGATCACAGTTTTAAAAGTACTATTGAAAGAGACTAGAAATAGTTTCTAAATGAAAGCCAAGTATGGGCAGAAACTTGAAGAATTCAAACAAAGATTGGATAAGAAGGGCAGTTGTGTGCACGTGAGTTGAAGCCTAGAGAGAGCAGAGATATTCTCAAAGAGATTCCAGAAAATAGAGAACCGGTGCTTGCCAAATACCAAGTCCAGAGGGAGGATTGGTGAGGTAAGTGGCAGCAGGGAAGACTATTGTTCCAGATGCTGAGGTAAAATTGAATGGAAAAGGAATGAAAATGTGCTAATCCTGGATGACATAAAGAGAAATATGCATGTTTATTTGAGGAGGTTTATTATGCATAGTGTGATGATTTATTATGCATAATGTGGATTCTTCAGAGTTTTGGTTAAGTTATTTTGGACAAAGCCTGTAGTGGGAAAAGAAGAATTCTTTTCATTGGTGATTGGAAATATAATTTCTTGATGTTGTAAACCTTTTTTTTTACCATCATGTGACAACATTTAAGGAGGTGATATTCATGATGAAAAATGTACGAGTTGTACATCATTCATCGAAGAAGTTTCTTGTTCTCTATACACAAGTGAAGAGATGTGAATTGATGTTGCATGGTGTATATAAGTGCAGGGAAATGTTTGCATTAAGATGACGAACTTGTGAGCATGCAAGTATTGACAGTGAAAAAGATAGCACAAAAGAATGGAAACCAGAGGGTTGAGAGAAAGTTTTATTAATAACCTTAACATGAACATGAGTTATGATAATTCAGGAAGGTAATTTTAAATATTGAATATTGAATGGTTTATTTATTTTCACCTTAAAATAAATCTTAGAAAACCTAAATTGCAATTTGACTAAAGACTTCAGTATCATGTGAAATGATAAGGAGAATTGATGATTTTTCATAAGAATGAAGTATGAAAGAGGGTGAAGATTTACATCCTAAATGTATTAGGGGTGTCTGTTTATTGAAGAATTGTATAACTTCAATTAAGTCAAAATATCCACTATCATTGTTATGGGGACAAAGCTTAAAGTGAAAACAGATGTTAGATTCAAATGAAAGTTTGGATAGTTTGAATTGAGATTAAGTATTTTCATCCAAAATGAAAAATTGGTGTAAGTCTGAAGTCAAAGAGTCGTAAGATAGGTCCAAAGTCTGAATGTAATTGGGTGCATGATTGACAAAGCCCGACACCCAAATAATTGGTTATTGCAACACATGAGTTATTAAAGTGTTGTTTGCAGCAAGAGGGTTGCCAAAGATTGGTTCCAAGATAGAGAACCAAGAGAAGTGAAGCGCAGGAGGAGAACTTGCATTTTTATGAATGGAAAGTATGAAGGATTGCTGAAAAGTGGATTAAATGAAGTCCACACGTAAACAGATGCAGTTCACAAAGAAAGGGAAGATGACTGTTGATGGTCATTTCCGAAGATCTGATGAAGACCACAACAGAGGGGAGAGGAAGGAAAATGCCAAGGTAAATGGCACCTGTGAACAGTTGACGGATGAAGTGTACGAGTGGGAGAAGGCTGAGATAACAATTGACCTTGAATTGTTAATGGAGTTTTTGTAGGAAAATGTGAAAACCAGACACAAGGTTGGACCATGAGAAAGAAGGTGAAGTGGTAGAAGCTACACGCAAAAAGGGAAAAGCAGGAAAACATACAGTTGATGGAAGAGTTGAGGAAGCTCGAGCAGATGTTGAGTTGTGAAGAACTCATAGAGGCTGAGTTAAAAATGGATGTTTCCATTTGTGGCCCAGAACATGGTGCAATGTTGGGTGAATATATCAGTAAGGAAGACCTCATGAACTATTGGGATAGTTCAGAAGCATCTGAAGATGTGTTGGTGAGAGAAATAGATGAGGCCATGAAGCCTTAAATTTTTTCTCACAGTTTATGTATGTTTGTAGGATGTGCGAAAGATGGTGAGCAGTCTAATGGAATTGTCACAAAGGAGAATGAAACACTTGAGGTAAAGTCTAGTAGAGAATTCCTTTCAGAGAAGGAAAGTGTTGATTGGTTACAACAGGAAGAAATCCTAAATGAATTCTTATTTGGGGTAAGACAGTGAGTCGAAGCTTTTATGGAACAGGAACAAAGTGGAAATGCCGAAGAAAAATTCCAAGGAGGTACATCACAGGGTGTTGAACAAACTATGAAATTTTTTAAAGAAGAAGAGTTGAATCTGAAATCTATTCAGAATGATGTTGATATAACAAGATATCAGAAAAAAAATGAAGACAAAAGGGTCTCATGGAAATATTCAGCAGAATATTGAAGCAGAGGAAGACATCTGATGATTGGTCAACATCAAATGAAGGTATGGAAAGTAGTGCAAATTTTCCAAGTTCTACCCTAATTGATATTGTTAAGTTATATAGAAAATTAGATATTCAGAGAAGAGAGTTGGAAAAGCAGAGGATCTATACTCAGGGTGAGTTTCTGAAAGAGAAAGAGAAAGAAATTGTTCTGAATAATAATCAGGAAACAAAAAATAGGGAGGTAGGAATGATTCAACAAATCGAAGAAGTTCATTATTTTTAACCAGAACAGGGAGACATTCTTGAAATAGGTGATATGGAGGAGGGACTAGCTGATAGTATCATGGAGGATTTAAATCAGCATACTGATGTGTTGATGGAAGAAGAAATTTCCGAGCAGCATACTGAAATGTTTCCAGACGAGAAAGAGGAACTAAGGCCTTATGTTTTTTATTTTAATAATTGTTTTGTGAGTACAGGTTTTATTGCAAATGCTGGAGAAGATCTATTGGACAGAGAAATTAGACTGATAAGGAGGATAATGATGAAAGTATCCCAGAAGCAAACAGCGGTAGTAAAACAAAGAAGAAGCAGCAAGAGGAAGACAACAGAAGACTGTGAAAGCAGAGCCAGTGGGGCAATGCAACATAAAGTGTGGAGACCTGGAGAAACACAACAAACAAAAGCAGCAACAAATGGAGAATTGCAGCACAAGATATGGGATCCAGGAATACAAAGATCTGAAACACATGATTAGGTGATCGTGGTTAATTTCAACCTTGGGAGTCTGATGCACAGGGTGAAAATGCCGGCGTGTTACTAGACTACACCGGACCCTTGTTGGCCTCAACCCTTTGAACCTGGGTCTTGCCCGCGAGACCTTATTTTTCGCCAACATGTGGTGAGGATTTTTGTATATATTCTTTTAATAATTAAAAGGATATGAGTGAAATAGAATTAGGTAGCAAATTTAGGGAGTAGGAATTCTATGTACAGGACTTTGTTGAGTCCACACCTAGAATGAGTCTAAATTAGATTTAGTTGAGATTTGTAGGGAGAGATTTTTGGAATGGATTAAATCCATATTTATGTATAAATAAGGGATTTGTGTAAGGAAGAAGATAAGCTGAGAGAGAGTGGGAAGTGAGGAGAATGTGAGGAATGATTGGAGAATTTTTGTAAAGGGCCAAGAGATGAGAGGCTCTCCATTGTAATATTTGGCTAGAGAATTTTTATATTTTTATATCTGTAGTTGATTGAAGGGATCTTTCTCCTTCGTATGAATTTTAAGATGAATATTTTTGTGGTTTTATGTGAGGAAAAATTGAGTTTTTTCATAGTGAGTGAAGCAATGAGTTTTTTATATGCTAGGATTTTCTTTCTAGCAGAATCCATGCATCATCTTATAATTGTGTTTTATGGGTAGAAGTAGGATGTAGTTGTTTCCATTGATGATACATGTGAAATAAGGACAATTGATCATGCCATGGTTATATTTATGTAGTTTAACTTACACATGCGAGTTATGGATGGAAGGACAAAAGTCATAACCATACATATGTAGAAATAAATATACATTTTTTGTTAGTTATGTACCTTTAATTAATGCATGTGTAGTGTTGTTAAAAAAGGAAGGCATGTCTCGATACTTTTTTTACAATTTATTCATGCACATAAAAATATGTTTGAAATATTGATATTAAAGATTACTTACTGATTAATATTTTATATAATAATGATATCAATTTTGCTAATGGTAGTTATTGTAGGGAAGTATGATGACTGATGAAAATGATAGATTATGTTTAACATTATGGAAGTTAAATAAATAGTGGTCCATGTAGGCTGAAGGAATGTCAACTACAGGATAATCCATTGATGAGAAGAACTAGGCCACAACGACATAGTGCTTGAGGATTTGTGGATAAATGATATCGTGATTAATGTAATATCTTCAAGATAGTTATGTTGTATTTAACATGATATTTAATTGTAATATTTTATGAAAATGGTCAAGCGATGGACTCCCTTACAAACCATTGAGTGAAGGGTGTACACCCTTATGACAAATTAATAAAAAATAATTTTTTTTTTCTTTTCACTGATCCAGGAGGATCTAGAAATAAAAGTGGCCTTGAAAATAGCTCAAAAATAAATATCATTCGATGAGAGTGAAACTAGGACCAGATCGTATTATTCGTTGCCCTGATTCCACCGGTGTCAACGACACTCAAATACGAGTTTGTATGCTCAAGTTATAGCTGGTCAAAGTTATGGTAAAATTTGGCCAAGTGATAGCCTTAATGAGGAAACAAATTGGAAAAATCTCATTGAACAGAATCTTGCCACTACAATGGGAGAATTTGTTGCCTACTTAATTTTTCTAATATCCCTTATTTTCTCACAGGAAAAAATTAATTATTGTGTTATAAAAAACGAAAATATATATATATATATATATTAATGGGGTGGTGGGATGCCATGTGTGCCAACATTATCATAAAAATATATAATATAACAAAGGTTGGTTTGTGTTTTTCCACCCTTGTTTGACCAGTGGGATTCGAACCCACAACGGTCTATTGTCCATTCAAAAATGACACTATATAGAAAAAAAACAACTTAACATTTTTAATCAAACAATCACAGAGATATGGGGGTCGATGGGGTTTGAACCTCAGACCACCCTTTACCCAATTTGACCACCAACTAATCCACTAGCGGGGTTGGCTTTGAAATGTCTGCTAACTTTTTTATATATAACCTCAACTCATTTTCCGAGCAGACCGACGGTGGAGAAGAGGAGTAGAACCGGGAGTGACTAGGGCTGATGGAACCATGAGCGAGGGTACCTTAGAGATGCTAAAAATATTCCCTTAGAGGGTCAAATGTGCCAGTGTCAAAATTTGACAAGTTTATAGTTGATTTTACACATTTTTACACCAATAATCTAGTTGTGTAGTCCGTTTCTCTAGTTGAGGTTTCTATTTTCAGGACATCATACGAATTGGAGGTATAAGTGCCAATTTTGTAGAATTTTCTTGTAATTGATTTCTTTGATGCCACTTAACGAAAGAAGGCCTTCTCACTTTTGAGCAGGGTCCGGAGATGTAGCCCACATTGGGTGAACTCTATAATAAAATATGTGTGTATTTTATCTCATGTTTTCTTATGATTTGTGATTCTTTTAATGTGGTTTAAGTTACTTGGTTAATATGTTGTTTTATATCCAATTATGAAATCATCCCTGAAGTTAAAAGATATGGATCAAGTTTGGTATCAGAGAAGGTATTCCTGATGCGAGATGTATTTATGAATGCTAATGAGGAACAAGCTCTAAAAAGGTGAAGGAAAACTTAAATCCATTAATCCTGAAGCAGGGCATGCACCACAAAGACGGAACAGGGAAGATGAGGATGCATGAGAAGAATAAGAGTGAAATTATCGCAAGATCTTCTTCAACATAGCATAAAAAATTGAAAGGTTTTTTGTATAATATGAGAAGGAAATCAAGCATGAGAAGGAGTCTGAGGATCATGCATCAGTACACTAGGGAGGTGGAGGATGAGAGCCTCCTTCCTCTCCATCCACCAGTGACACTTCTTCTTCTTCCTCTTCTCATCATTATAGTAGGCATCATAGAAATGAATCTAAGAAGCAATTTTTCAAGCTAGATGTAAAGTTCTATTTTCCAACATATAATGGAGAATGTAATGCAGAGAAAATAAAAAATTGGATTAGACAGATTGAGGTTTATTATCAGTGTTACGGGATAATACACCCTAGGGTCTGGGTTGGAAAACCCAACAGAGCGGAAACCCCAACGGAGAAAGAGGCATACAACAACAATAATCATACAAACTTTCAGTCCTAATGCTTAAACTAGTAAAATGTGAATAAGGATTAATACTCATAGGTCCTACATTTGAAGGCAATCCCACAAGGTTCAAACCCTTTGCTTCTCCTAACGCTCCAAAACCTGCAACTCATTCAAGAAAATCACATATAATAGTATTAATTCAAATAATGTTGAAGATATTAACGTTAGATCATGTAAGCATATAATCATATAACATGAAATCATTCATAATAAAATCATAGTCATGTATAAAGCATAAATATCATGAATATCAAGAACGAGACAAATATTATTATTGATGAATGCAGAGAAGTGTGGAGGAATACCACCTGATTCAGCCATGGCTCCAAGAGAAACCATCCACTAGATCCTTCCAACCCAAGCCTCAACAATATCCTTCCAAATGCATACACAAAGATATCATATAAGAGGAATGAACATTTCTGTGAGGGAAACAAGGGTTTCCACAATCTGGGAGCACAGGAGGCACATGGATAAATCAAACTTGATTAGGGGAAAATGGATATAATATCAATATCCTATATTTCTCCTCCCCTTAGGCCTTCCCATGAAGTGTATTTATACCACCTAAAATAGTTGTTTCAGTCTGGATACAGTCAAGTCACATGCTATTGTAGGTAGGCTTCCTGTGTAACTCATAAACCCTGCTAAAAAACTATATATTTTTATATTTTTCATATTTAAAATTATATACACGGGTTGGGTATAGATGGACCCGCATGTGCATGTGATTTTGAGAGGGCAGAGTCGCATATAGAATTTAAAATAATGTTTTTAATATAAAGGACCAAGTCAGAAGGGAAAGGGATGCCCAAGTCCATAACTCAGAGCATCAAGTATATAGAGGTGGAAAATGATGCTATAACATATTCCCCCTAATATATGAATTCAGAAAGGTTACATGATGGTTGAAATATATTAAGTGTATCAGAAGAATCATGCGAGGAAATGGGATGAGTTCACCATATTTCAGCCTGCTAAAAACCATTAGAAGAGATGAGAAAACAAGCTCATGTCTAAGGCGGTCATACCCATGCTCAGAGATAGTAAAGCATGTCTACATATCAATTATAAAGTGGATCCAATATGTATACAAGTACAAAGGAAACTGAGAAATACATAGTGGATAATCTGATCAAAGCCTAAAAAGTACATATCAAGGTCATGTCATAGTATCACATATAGAGGAACTGATCAATGATCCCAAAACAAATATCTGATCACTAATGTCACATAACTAATCCTAAAAGTACCAAGTCATGAAAGTGGATTAAATGTATTTCACACAACTCGGGTGACAACATATAATATGTTGTTGTGATGAACTGCAACATATAAGGTGGATGGTGTCACTGGTAGAAAACTAAAGGAGCTTACAAGTCAGCCAAAACATGTTGATACAAGCCTGAGGTTTTCACCGACCGCCATGGTACGTTTCTACATTATGGGAATAGATGAGTTGAATTTGACCATGTGAGAAATTGTTTTATTACCATTCATTGTTGTATACCGTTAACAAACATGACAGAACTCAACTATAATGATGATGAGAGGAAAGGTACCCCAGTAAAATATAACAAGTGTGAACAAATGAGTTGAAGTCGAACACTTCATTGAATCTACCAATTAGGAGACATTAATGTATTATCATTGTCGATGGTGAAGGAGTCTACCACTTATAACTGCAAACCCTAAGGTACTAAAGGAGGACTCTAGACCTTATTCCCCGAGCAATAAGTTGGAGTTGAAGGGAAATATCTGCTGGAAGGATGGCATTAAGGAATCCCTCATCAATCCAGCACGAGTGTAACCCACAGGCTAATAATTTGGAAGGAATTGAACGGAGAAAGATGAAGTAACCAACCAAATCATGTTTTTGAAGTATAGAATATGTGGCTAGCACATGACAAAAACCCTCTAAACCAATCAATAATGAAAGCTCACATAGAGGCAAGGAATCCACCATAGGGTCAAATGGAAACCAAGGTACTTCACGAATCCCATTGTATGATAATGTAAGCTAATGTCGAACACAAGGGAAACCACTCAGTCGAATACCCATGATGTTGATAAATTTTGAGCACAAGGTAACCTATCAATGATGGAAATAGCGCCAGGGTGCAGCTCTAGGCCTGCTCTCATAGCAATTTGTCGAAGTTGATAAGAGAAAAAATGCCAACAATAAATCAATGGAGACCTTCTTAAATAAGACAAGAAAAGGACCAAATACCTGATGTGATAGAACATAACTTTGATAGACCTGGTATGGCCAACTAAAAAATGAGTCAAAAGACACCGCAGAAAGGCCGATTCAGGTTTACTTCCCTTGAACAAAAACATGACTCAAATGTGACTATATGGTAGCATATGAAAAATTTGTATAAGTTTTTCATGCAGGAGGCATAAAAAAACTCTCCATATGATTGGAACAGATAACCAACCGAGGGATTACTGAATCAATAACAAGGTTATGGCTCTCCTAAGTTAAACTAAAGCACATCCAAATGGAGGAAAGACTTTCTTTTGAGTGCTTTGTTCAAGGGTGACACAACTGACTTTAGTTTCCATCAATTATGGAAGTAATGTCTCGTTCTTTTTTTTTTTTTATCCAAGTGGATTAGATAGGTACAAGTAAAAGTGGCTGAGTACAGAGGGCTCAAAAATCGAAGTGTTCGAAAGTCTCTCAAACCAGGCTTAGGTTGTAGATCTCGTCTTTCTGATTCCACTGACGTGGATGACACTCAATTTCGAGTCCGTATGAAGGATTTAGGAGCAGTCAAATTTTCGGTTTGACTTGGTGACTAGGCAGCCTTAAGGAAGACGCAATTTCGATGAAACTTGGCCATCCGATTTTGGTAAGCTCAGGCCATATTCCGAGAAATTTTTTTTCCTTTTTAATTTGACTCCTACGGTCATTTCTTGAAATTTTTAAAAATGGCTAAGTTGTCATATAAAACAAAACAATCAATATTTAACCATAAATCCTAAGGTGGGCATGATATAACAATAAGCCCAAGTTTTGGAGGCCATGGTGGATGATTCAAAAAATATATGTTACGCTTGTTGTATAGCCATTTAAAACACATATATGTTAGTGTTTAACAACAGTTCACCATATATGCATTTTAATACAACACATATACCATAAATATGTCGTGGGTTTTTTGGTGGGCCGCCCAAGGTGGGCCCGACCCCTCCCAAACTTAAAAAATTCAGTTAAAAAAAATCGTGCCAATTTAAAAATAGTGTAACATGGATTTGGGGAGGTGTGATTTGATCCCCCGACCTCCTCTAACCAATTACTAAGTTTTACCAACACACCGACAGTGTTCATTGGTTAATCCGCCCACTTCAACCTTATATAAACTCGTATTTTTACAAGCGCACCTAGGCCATGGAGCAGTGGAGAGCACACACAAAATTTGAGGTTTAATATTTTTTTATTGCCGGTCATGTGGAACCATGAGCATAGAAAGAGGCAGGTGGAACATTGATTGAGGCCAACTTTCAAGAGGGCGAAATTTTGACTTTGTCCAAATGGGACAAATTTTATGTCATTTTTACACTAGTCGATGCCACGAGTCTCATGTCATGCTTAGTTTATTCATATGAGTTTTCTATTTCTCAGCCATTTTTGTAAGTGGGTTATGCAGGTGTCATATTTCCAAAAGTGAGCAGTCATTTTCAAATTTTTCGATGCCACAAGATTGATGGTGTTTTCAGGTTCAGCCACAAAGTAGCTCAGCCTTCAGCAAATGGCAGCATGAGGTATATGATGTGGATTCCATGTACTTCTTCATTTATTTCTCTTTGAGATGAATTATGTCTTGCAGATCCCGGTTGATACATGAGTCGTGGGATCTTGCCTTGTTTTGTTATTGATGTATTTTCAGATATGGATTTGTGTCATGTATGAGATCCCTTTTATGCCACATTGGCGGGATGCTCATTTTCATATGTGTATTGCTGAGATCCCTTGTTTTCCAAGATTGGAGGGATACTCTTATTTACTACATGTCAGCTATGGTCATACTTATATGAGTCTTTCTTTATGTATGAGAGTTCCACAGTAGAACATCTCTTAAGAAGTCAGGCGACTCCTGCGTGAGGGAAATTTTTCCTTGTATGTCATATGGAAACACATCCATGTACATATTCCTCTTACAACACATAATGCAGCGGCCTACACCATCTTGACATTGAGGCCCGGAGATGTAGTCCCTCCTAGACAAACTCCGTTATCAAATAGCGTGTCCTTATGATTTTTGATCTTGTTCATTTATGTTCCTCTTATTTACAACTATAATTGTTCATTTCAGTTCATTAACGTCTTAATTAAATTCAATTCTAATTATCGGCTGAAGTAAAAGGTCTTGGTTAAGGGTATCAAGAATTTACCCTGGATCAAGTGGTATCAGAGCCAGGTTTTCTTGTTGATTGGATTGCAGGCATGAACATTGAACGTTTGCTAAGTTGAGCCATGGAGAACATCAAGGACATGTACGAAACCATTCTCAAGGTGTCTGAGAAAGCGGACATATTGTACGAGGCTTACGAAAAACAAGCAGTAGAGAATGAAGAATTGAAGACCCTCCTACACAAAGAGAAGGAGGACAAACAAAAGTTGCAGCTTTAGTTGCAAGCCACAACATAAGCATGGGAAGATTGGAAGCGCAACAATGAAATTTTTCAAGCTAATCATGATGCCTTGAAGGTGTTCCTACATGAAGAGAAGGAGGAGAAGAAGTAGTTGCAGCTTCAGTTGAAAGCCACGATAGAGGCGTGGGAATATTTGAAACACAACAATGAAACTCTTCAGAGAAATCATGATGCCTTAAAAGCATTCCTACAGAAATAGAAGGAGAATATGTAGCAGTTGCAACTTCAGCTACAAGCTGTGTCAGAGGCATTGATGGAAGTGAAGCGCAACGAGGGGTTACAATAGATTTCTTCATCTGTTTTGCAATCAATACCTAAGGTAATTAATGTTGATTTTTCTTCAGTTTCTTCACATGATAAAATTTTGGTTGGAAGTGTGGAGATACCCATCACAAGTGTCGGCATGAGACTCCTCACCAAAATGGGGTACATAGGAGGAGGAATTGGCGTTCGTGGCCAAGGCATAACCAAACCATTGGAGGTTGTGCAGAGACCTCGTTATGCAGGTTTGGGGTACACTGATGAAGGATGTTCGAAGGACATCCAGGGAAAATAGATAATGATGAAATCTCTAAGGAAGAGGAATGATGGGGACACTTTTCCATCGTTCCATGGTAGTGCACATTGAAATGAAGGAACTGAGGTGAGCTCCCATCATCATGATCGCAACAGAGACCACCCCAGAAGGTATACTATGTCTCATTATTCCAGAGTGCATTTTGATTATAAGAATGTTGATAACCACGGTCGTAAAATATGGTATTGTAAAACTTGTTATTTTTGTGGTTTAAATAACCATGTGATTTCTGATTTCTGGAAGAGGATGGCATCACAAATGAGGAAGAGGGATGAAGAGCCTTCTCCCCAACAAGAAAATAAATCGGTTAAGCAGGTTTGGAGGAAAAATAAATTTTGCACCAATTGCGACCGAAGTGGCCACCAAAGAGCCACATGCTGGAAACTTCATCCAACGTAGCGCCTTAAAGACAAAGATCCCATGCATACACAAGTCAAAAGAGCTGGTCGACAAGCAAGTTCGCCATAGGGAAATGATCCACTCACTTTAATAAGTGAGAAGTGGTTCTTCTAGACTGTTTTTTTCTAGAGATGTTAAGCTTGTCATGGCCATGTTTGTAAATCATTTGTCGCACTTTTATTATGAAAGTGATGATGTGTTTCCATCACTCGTTTAAGCGACCATGCTATTTTTTTGGCCTTGTTTTATAAGTCATGTGTTGGATCTCTTTCATGTAAAAGTGATGATTTGTTGCCATCACTTCGAGATGTGAAGTTTATGTTTTGGTCATGTTCTATGAGTCGTCTGATGCATTATTTCATGTAAAAGTGATGAGGATTTTTTCCATCACTTTGAAATGTGACGATGAGGTATGTTCTTGTAATTTTGTTGAGGTATGATTTCCATTTTGCTGTAAGCGACCACTGAGTGCATGTTATAAACTCGTGGAAAGTATGGAAATATTTGGGTCATTATTATTCACATTGAGAATGTAATTTTCGTTGCAGCTTTAGACATGTGTTGGCATTCTGATTCCGAAAGACAAAAGTTAAGGAGTCTTCAAGGGATGTGCCTTTTCAAACATTTTCTTTTCTGTAGTTGGAGGTGTTGGCTTTGCATCTTGATTATGAAATATGATAGATAAAGGAATATTAAATAGATGTTCCTTTCACACATTCGTGCCACAACAATTGCAGGTGTTGGATTAGGATCTTGATTCCGAAGTACGTGAGGTGAAGGAGTCTTCAAGGGATGTGCCTTTTCAGAATTTTTCATTTCAACAGTTGCAAGTGTTGGCTTTGCATCCTAATTTCAAAGTACGTGAGGTGAAGGAGTCTTCAAGGGATGTTCCTTTCAGGAATTTTAATTTCCACAGTTACAGGTGTTGGATTTTCATCTTGATTCCGAAATACGACAAATAAAGGAATCTTCAATAGATGTTCCTTTCACACATTCATGCCACAACAGTTGCAGGTGTTGGATTTGCATCTTGATTCCAAAGTACGTGAGGTGAAGGAGTCTTGAAGGGATGTGCCTTTTCAGAAATTTTCATTTACACAGTTGGAGGTGTTGGCTTTGCATCTTGATTCCGAAGTACGAGAAGTGAATGAGTCTTCAAGGGATTTTCCTTTTCAGACATTGCATTGCAGCAATTGTACATGATGGCTTTGCATCTTTATTCCGAACTATGCTAGGTGAAGGATTCATGTGGGGATGTGCCTTTCAACAACATTTGTAGACATTTGATGAAGGTAAATCTTGATGCTTTTGGAGGACCAAAAGCTCCACAGTGGGGAGGATTGATCCAGGTGGATTAAACAAGTACAAGTACAAGTGGCTCAGTACAGAGGGCTTAAAAATCAAAGTGTTCGAAAGTCTCTCAAACTATGCTTAGGTTGTGTTAGGGTCCTATAATAATAGGGTTCATAAAATTTTGAATTGACTTTTATAAGTCTTGTAAATATGTACATACCTTGATTTCTACAAGTTCTTTTCCCATATTTTGAAAAAATGAAAAATAATAAAAAGTCAAAAAGAGGGTAAAAGTCCTAAAAGAAAGATCAAAGGACTTAGAAAAATATAAACCCCAAAAGAAAAAAGAAAAATAAGACCTGAAAGTTTGCAAGTCCAAATGCCACTACTTTTACTTTTACTACAAGAATAATGATTATGTGCAGAGTGTCAATAAATTCCATAATCCATGATCAGTTAAATATTTTAATATTAACTTTTCATGCTTTCAATTTCATGTTTTAGATAGCGAATAAATTTTTTTCAAACAGTTTAAACTTGACAAATTAGTAGATAGGTAGAGAATATAAGGAGCTCAATAGTTTAACCTGAGCCCTCAGATGAAATAAGGTAGATTTAGATAGTTTTATGCTTTGAAATAAAATGTTTTAAGGTTGAAAACCTAAATGCACCTGCAAAATGAAGAAGAAATGTTAGAAATAAAGTTGGGTAGGTAGAAAGTAGTGGAACAATCATGTAAATAATACATCATCGGTCAAAATCACTAATTTCCCCTCCCCCACGAGTATTCATTATTCTAAGCTATCATTCAAATAGGCTCAAAGCATTTCTCTGACTTTTTTTGGGACCAGACCCACGGCTCGATGACTGGTCAGTTAAAAATATTGATTTCTTATGTTAAATCCACATTTATCGTCATTTACCCTTCATTCATACATCAAAACCCCTTTTTCCTAAGTAAGAACACATTCTTGCTTAGTAAAATTGCAACCCTATAATAATTAACTTCACCTCTTCATAAGCATTCATAAAAACCCACAAAATCACATTTATCCTAAAGTAATATTGAAAGAAATATAAAGATAAGCAATGCTTGATTTTGTACTATACTTAGAGATCATGTGTATTTTGTTTTACAATACCCTTTCATATTAACCTTTAACATATTTTATTAATTCCTTAAGAAATACCCTTCCTTATTTATTAGTTTCATTATATCTAAATACCGCAAAAAACCCACTATTATAAATGTTTAAGACCAAAGTATATTATCCATGTGCGCAAATAAACAAATTCCCAAATTAAAAGCCCTTTGGTCTAAAACTATCGTTATTCAAATATCACGCCCTATAGTTTTTAAAATATTGAAAAAGGTTGAAAACTATATAAATATAATATATAAACCCACTCGCTTATGTTTTATTAAAAACATTTAACAAATGTTTTAAATAAAAAAACGATTAAACCCGCATATACCATCCTTAAAACATATCATATATGTTTTATAACATTTACCCCTTGGCCATATTATAAAGGTTTTAAACCTATCATAAGACCCCACCACATATTAACCCGTCTGCTGCATTTAATCCACCCCGGTCCCACCATTATTTTTTGATAAAACTGTCAAAGAAATCCTGGCCGTTCACGTTCATTTCTCAAATCCAATGGTCGATATCCAATATCACATAGAATAGATGCACGACTGCTCGACACCCAAAGCCATGCGAAATGGGTGGTTTCCCATCGACCCCTCCCCTCCACCTGGCCTCTCCTAATTGGATTGCGTGGGTTTTTTTTAAAACCATTTACCACTAAAACTCCATGCGATAACCATCGGTTTTCCATTCATTGAATTTCAAAAACCGCCTTCCCACCTGATCGCGACTCGCATTCAATGCTGATTAATGCAACCAATATGTTCGTTAAACCTTTGAAAAACATAAATTTTATTTTATATTGTGCGTTTAACCTTCTACGAAGCTTTCCCCAACTGTAAAAGTCCTGATAAAGCCCCTAGTTTCCCTTTTAAATTCCCAAAACCTCCAAAATCTCCCAAGAAACCCGTGAAGACAGTGAAGGAGCTACACATTGCTCTAGTTCAATCATTGAAAGCCATCAATTCGACCATAGACTGAAGAAATCCTTTTAAAAGCCGATACCTTCATTCAAACAAGTATTCTTCTGAGTTTTAAACCTGCAGTCAAATTTTAAAACCTTTTAAAAGAAAGAGAAGCATCCTAAGATTAAGAAATTGATTAAATCTAGTTGTCAAAATGTCCCAAAAACAGGCCAAACTCTGGAAAATTTTTCCCAGAAACCCTATTTGTCTACTGTGTTCCTTTTCAAAGAAATTTATTATTTTTTCACAATTTAATGATCAATTTCAAAGCTCTAAAAAGCTAGAAATCCTCTACAGGTTCCCTAATCTTATGTAAATCCTTTTTCAACAGAGTTTTAGCCCAATTTTCAGTCAAAAAACTCAGAAAACCCCTGTTTTCTGTTTTATACTAGTTTTAAAGCCTCAGAATTCATTTGAGAAACCTAATTGAGCATAAAATCGAAAAAGGCATTCTATTTTGCTAAAATTTACCAATCAAGCCTCTGTTATAGTGAATATGCCTCTGCAAACAGTTTAAACTTGCAGAAACCAATCAAAATGCCTAAAAAACAGAATGTAAACAAGTCTGAAGGTTCTAAAACTCCTAAATCTACTCCTGCCATGACTCCAAATACTGCAACTATAGTCAACCCATTACAACCCGCAGTTGTTGATATTGAGCATATTCCCCTAGTTGATATTGACTATAAAATAGGTGATCCTATAGTTGAATTCAATCTGTTAGATATCCACAACTGGTGTTTTGAAAAATCTCTAGATGATCATGAAGAAGTTCATATTTGGGAATCCAATTTTCCCAAATATGTAGCCCCCTTGACTCACCCTTGTCAAGAACTTATTACACTATGTCACCAGTACTAAATTCCTGAACAAAGAGCTATTGTGAATGCAAATAAGGAGGTCATATTTACTATTACTACAGAGTCAATAAACCAAATGTTGCAGCTTCAACCAGACCCCCAAGTAGTACCTTTGTCTATTGAAGCCCTTACTAAGCTATACATTGGCTTAGACCTTCCTAAAAGGTTTATGAATTTTTAGACTTTCATGCCTCTGCATTTTGAAATTCCCAAGTTAAACCCTCCTTATTCAACTGCCAAATTCCTTGAAGGTTCAAGGCATGTAATCTCCATGCTTCCCTTCATACTTGGGTATTTCACTGATGGGCATACTGATGAGTCAATCTTGGGGATTTTTTCCACCTTTTCTCCAGGAAAACCACCTTCAGTTATATTTGTCTATGTTTGTTTCATTGCTGATAGTATTCACTATCAATTGAATAATTTGCAGCTGGAAGGAGTATTCAGATATACCTCCTATATTTTCCACTTCTTTATATTCTTCCAATTAGAGAGATTTCCAATTTCACTTCAAAAGTTGGATATAGAAGGAAAACCTCTGTCAGTTATCTTCTGGACATCCATACTCAAAAAAGAAGGCATAGAATTCAGTTATTCAAAATTTGTAAAGTTGTTTTTACATCAAGTGACCACCATCTTGACAAAAATAGAGTAGCCTATAATCAGTGAGGAAATCAAGAAAATATTGCAGCTATCAGAGCAGAGCAAAGTGGGTGATTAGTATTTATATGAGAAATTCACTGAAATTAGAGTTTTTGGTTCTAACTTGTTGCCTTACAAGTTACCTAAGCATCCATCAATGAGGATCTTTGCCTTAGAGTACATTAGGCAGATCCTAAATTCAGATTCAATTAATTTCATGGTAGCCAAAAAGAAGACCCAATTAAAAATCAAAAATCAAATTGGGCCTTTTATATGTAATCACAGAGATGCAGAAAAGGAAGTAACAAGTTAATTACTGGAATATAAATTAAAAGAAAGCTTCCCATGGAATTATGATCCACAAGGGATCTTAAGTAAACTAAGGGTAAAATGTAAATTGACGCCCTTTAAACATGAATCAAAGCCAGAAGTAGAGAAGTTTTCTAATCAAATTGAGTGGGTTGAAAACACTTTAACAGATGTAGTTAACCAAAGGAATACTAATCACACTTTGGAAATTTCCAAACAACGAGAAACATCCACTAGGAGAATTAGAGAAGAAGGAGATTATACTGCAGAGACTACAACAGAAAAAAAGTTTAAAATAATTTACAACAAGAGGCCAAAATTGGATACAATAGCTAAAGGTAAAGTAACAATAGATGTTGAAGAAACAGAGACCTTGAATACCAACCCTGAATAGCCAGAAACCAATGTAGCCATTGTAATCATCAGTGAGCCAAATCAGAATCAAGAACAAATGAATAATGAAGAGACACAGATGATGGAAAGGCAGCAAAGTGTGGAGGATTCTTCCTCACATTTAGCTGAGGAAAAAGATTTATATATTAAGGAAAAATACAAGAAAATCAAATTGAAGAATGAGGAAATCAAAACTGAAATATATTCTCAGTTTTTGAAGAAAAATCCAGGTAATAAAAACAGATTCTTATCAGCATTTGATTATTCAACTAAAAAATTGATTATGTCAGTATTACAACCTATAGTATCAGTGTCAAAGATAGTTGTTGACTATAAGAAATTTGATATGCAAGTAGCTACAGACAAAATCCATGAGTTGGATCAGATTGAGTTTCATAGGAAAACCTAAGAGATGCTCTATTCCACAGTCACAACAAAATCTATGAGTGCTCATAGGCTTCAAAATACCATCTCTAATATGCAGGACCAAATGAAGATGGATAAAGCTTCATTATATGCAAATGATCTAAGGATAAATGCCTTAGAATATTTAGTATTACAAGTAGGATATGATCCTACAAACATCAAAGTAGCAGAAGCATTGGTTAAAGAGAAGAATGAGGACATAGCTGCCTTGAGGAAACAACTCAAGCTTCCTCAAAGTGAGCATCCTTAGACAAAGGAATTTTTACAAGATCAAAAGGAAAAAGATGAAATGATGAGTTTGATACTTCAACTGACAACTAAAATTAGGAAATGGAAGTACAAATGGACCAAGTTGTCCAAGAACAGGAGACAGTTAAAGAACCAATGATTCCCACAGTCATCCCAGTCATTACTGTAGCAGTGCCTTCAACTTTAGGAGAAAATTTGGCACCCAAAGAGCCACTGACCACTATAGTGCCAGTGACTTCTTCAACAACTTCAGTAACTGAATCCTCAGCAATGGTGTTGCCACCTAGAGATGAAAGAAGTCAGCTAGTAAAAGAAATGGAAGAGATTTCCTTGAAAACCAATGAAATCAACAGATTGACAAATATAATTTAAAATCTTGATAAGACAAACAAATAAACTCAGATAGAAGCTAAAATACATGAACAAAATGCCCACAGATTGAGTGAAGAGGTAAAGAAGCTCCAAAAAGAATTAACTCTCAAGGATCAGATATCATATATTAAAAATTATCTATGGAATAATGTAATTAAAGCCATCCATGATCTATGGCCATCAATTCAGGTAAATTTTTAGCAGAGAGAGTTATTATTGGCAGCACAAGCAGAGATCCAAAAGACACAAGCAGATTTGGCTAATAAACCAGAAATGGTTGTAAGATTAATCAATTTCCTTAACAGCAAGAATAAACAGGAACTGGAAGAGCTAAAAATCAATGATAGGACAACAAATATCCTAGAAATTAGGAAAGTTACCACCAAAAGAGATTTGATGAGGCAGCTTGAAGAGAAATGTGAAGGAATGAATACTGCTATAACCAGGTCCATGGTTAAATTCACCAATTTAAGGAAAAATGGACTTCCTGATATCATGGTTATCAAGGATAAGTTAATGCCTCAAAATTATTATGAAAAGAAGATAAGAGAACATGCCAAGGAGCAGGCGAACAAGCCAACATGTCAAGGCATTCCCACAGGAAAAGTATTTTTAAAAAGTTTTGAAGATTTGTTTTATTTGCAGTATGAAATCAAGCACTTATTTGTCATCAAGCCCACATTTGCTAGGTACACTGAGGCTGATGAGAATTTTAGGAAACTAAAAAATATTAAAATTCCTAAAAATGAGGATTGGCAAGCATTGACTGATTTACTATGAAGAATGAAAGGCAAACAAATGAAGAAGAAAAAATTTGTTTGTTGATTTCACTATCAAAACAGATTTTACAGTAGTAAAGAAGTTTTAATGAAGCTTAAAAGAGTATCAGTGAGGAAGAGTATCCGTAAAGGCAAGTTAGATTCTGAAAAATATCTAAAGAGCTAATAAAGAGGACACATAAGAAGCCAGCTGCTTCTTATCTTAAAACATTTTCTATTTCTTTTGAATAAAATAGGAAAACTTGCTAATTTGTTGAGCAGTTGTCACTATTATTGTTGTAAGATGTTTTATTTTCCTAATTTAATTCCTAGAAGTCATCTAGGATATTTTGTAAAACATTATGTATAAATACTTCACTCTTTTGAAGTATTTGGGGTGGAATAAAATTGTTGGAGATTACTATAGATATTTTGTTGACTTGAAGGCTTTGGATTTCGATTTTGAGTAGTAGATTGGATCAACTATTTGGCATCATACTTCAGGATCCCTGTGATAAGCTATCTGGAGTGAAGTACTCTCTTAAACTTGTCATTGTTATCTTATTTTGTTACATGTATACATTTGTGTTTTAATTCTAAATCTGAATGTATAACTAGGAGTATTACTACAGGACATGTTAATAGCACCCTGTTTTTAACTAGTTATCATTTCTTTGTTTTCTTCGGATTTCCAGTGTAGGGAACCCTTAATTTCTCCCTCTCCCGTTTGACCTCTATCTTCTACTTTCCCTTTGATGGATTTAAGGATTCTTAAGCACCCTTTATCCCGATCATACCATCTCAAAAACCAATTTTCCAAGATCTCCAAGGGTTATCTATCTTGCACTGCATAAATTTGACCTTTTAGGCCTTGATCCCAGTTCTTTTAGCTTGAATTAGACTCCATAGCCCAATGGACAAGTATATTTCCATCTATATACCCTCCAAGTGAAATTTTCCCACCAAATCCAACAAATCAAACCAAATCTGCACTTTCATAGCTAGCCTAATATTCACAAATTAAAACAAAGTTAAAATTTAAAGAGAGAGCCCTCTCTGAATCATAGAAAGGCTAGATCCTAGAGTTTGAAGTAGGTTTGTGGTTACCTCTAGTATTCTTTGACTAAAAACTAAAATCCCACAACTTAAGAATTTACTGGAGTGATAACATGTTGTAGATCTCATCTTTCTGATTCCAACGACGCATATGACACTCAATTTCGAGTCTGTATGGAGTTAGGAGCAGTCAAATTTTTGGTTTGAATTGGTGACTAAGCAGCCTTAAGGAAGACGCAATTTGGATGAAACCTGGAAATCGGATTCTGGCATGCTTAGGCCGTATTCTAGGAAAATTTGTGGCCTCTAAAATTTTACTCCTACGGTCATTTCTCGAAAGTTTTAAAAATGGCTAAGTTGTTATATAAAACAAAACAATTAATATTTAACCATAAATCCTAAGGTGGGCATGATATAACAATAAGCCCAAGTTTTGGAGGCCATGCTGGATGATTCAACGAATATATGATAAGCTGGTTGTAAAGCCATTTAAAACACATATATGTTAGTGTTTAACAACATTTCACCATATATGCATTTTAATACAACCCATATACCAAAAATATGTCATGGGTTGTTGGCGGGCCACCCAAGGCGGGCACGAACCCTCCCAAACTTAAAAAATTCAGTTAAAAAAATTGTGCCAGTTTAAAAACAATGTAACACATATTTGGGGAGGCGGGATTTGATCCCCCAACCTCCTCTAACCAATTACTAAGTTTTACCAACACACTGATGGTGTTCATTGTTTAATCTGCCCACTTCAACCTTATATAAACTCATCCTTTTAATTCAGTGGAGAGCGTGCATAGAATTCAAGGTTGAATATTTTTGTATTGCAGGTCATGTGGAACCATGAGCCAGAAAAGAGGTAGGCGGAACCTTGATTGATGCCAACTTTCAGGAGGGAGAAATTTTGACTTTGTCCAAATGGGACAAAATTTATGTCGTTTTTACACTACTCGACGCCATGAGTCTGATGGCATGCTCAGTTTCTTCATCTGATTTTTCTATTTCTCAGCCACTTTTGTAAGTGGGTTATGTAGGTGTCAGATTTCCACAAGTGAGCAGTCATTTTCACATTTTTCGATGCCACAAGATTGATGGTGTTTTCAGATTTAGCCACAAAGCATCTCACCCTTTAGCAAATGGCAGCATGAGGTACATGATGTGGATTCCATGTAATTCTTCATCTATTTCTATTTGAGATGCATTATGTCTTGCAGATCCCAGTTGATACATGAGTCATGGGATCTTGACTTGTTTTGTTATTGATGTATTTTCAGATATGGATTTGTGTCATGTATGAGATCCCTTTTATGCCACATTGGCGGGATGCTCGTTTTCATATGTGTATTTTTGGGATCCCTTATTTTCCAGGATTGGCGGCATACTCTTAATTATTACATGTTAGCTATGGTCATACTTATAGGAGTCTTTCTTTGTGTATAAGATTTCTGCAGTAGAACATCTCTTAAAGAAGTCAAGCCAGTCTTGCATGAGGGAAATTTTTCCTTGTATGTCATAGGGAAAAACATCCATGTACATCTTCTTCTTACAACACATAATGCATCGGCCTACACCATCCTGACACTGAGGCCCGGAGATGTAGTCCCTCCTGGACGAACTTCGTTATCGAACGACATGTTTTTATGATTGATGATCTTGTTAATTTATGTTCCTCTTATTTACAGCTACAATTGTTCATTTTATTTCATTAACGTATTAATTAAATGAAATTCTAATTATCAACTGAAGTAAAATTTCTTGGTTAAGGGTATCAAGAATTTACCTTGGATCATTTTTAAATATATATATATTTTTTGTATTTTTCATATTAAAAGCCTGAAAAGGAATAACAGAATGCCTTTTTTACAGTTGAAAGAAAGAGTGTCGAAATACATATGTGTTAGTTCCTTGGACTGGAACATTCCTATGTTCAACATGAGGTGATGAAACTAGTCAACGACACTCAAAGGGATTTTATCTCCATAGGCATAAGGTGTCAAGTTGCAAAGGCTAATTGATTGTAGAGTTGATTTAGAAAAAATACATCATCAAAAGGTGGCTTATACACGATTCCAAGTGAATCCAGCTTAAGGCAAGAGGTACAAATAGTCAACATGCAACGCAACAATACAACTCAAGAAGTGGGAGCCTATAGGGTATAAATCTAGAAATATATCGAAGAAGAAGGAGAATGAAGATTCATTGCAAAAGTCATGGAGGAACTAAAGAGGATTCCTGAACCTAAGAAAAAAAGTTCAACATGGGTGCCAAGTGATAACATGGTACTATCTAGGGCACCCATGATAAGTTAGGCTCCTATCACACAAGTTATGGCACTTCTAAGTATCAATAAGGTTCTGTGTCACATATTGGTGGTGTCGATCCTAAGGCCAAAATGGAAAAGGAACTAATAATTCACAATGCAGGTGGATAACATAAACTATATGCCAGTTTCAAGAACTAATACCTGTAAGAGTGGATCAACCATAAACATACCCAAAGGAAAAAATATTCAAAGTTCTATAGACATAATCATGAACAATAGGTAAGAAGTTAATACATCCCATATATAAAATTAAAAAAAGGATTTTTTTATAGAGTACAAAACTTGAAAATGCATACCTTATAGATACAATATGGTACAAGGAACCATGAAACCTTACAACTTATGCATAGTAGTTCTTCAGGAAAAGCCCCTTGTGGGACTCTAACCAAGGACTCCTTTGGCAGCTAAAACTCATGGCCTCAAAAAGTTCCTCCTGCAAAGGCAACTCAACATCCAGGAAATCATGAGAACTAAAAGGATCAAAAGATGGAATCAAGGGGTCCCATACACCCATAGGAGAAATCCTTTGATCAACTTCTCAGATCAAATACTGTGAAGGAAAGTAATAGTTCAAAGGATCCTTCTCAGAAGCAATTGGGGATTGATGACATAACCCCACATACTTCACCTATGGAAGAGCAGAGTCAAATTCAATGCTTTGAACATACCAATGTGAATTTTGTTGAGATTGCAACAATATGATGAGCTTAGTGAAAAGAGTCGCCTTCACTAAGTGGTCCCGCAAGCTATTTTTGGCATAAGTCTATTTTTAGACTATGTCTATTTTTAGACATGTCGATCATATTCTATGAGTTGCAGGATGTTACTTGTGGATGGTTGGTCAAGTTGGAAAAATAGATGGACTTATTTTTTTGACATACTGGGCAAAATCTATTTTTAGTTTTCCAGTCTAAAAATAGATATGTCGAATATTATTAGCTCTTAATAATATTTGGACTATAAACATTATCTTATTCTCTTGGATCACTTCAGTTAAGTGCACAGATGTGGCACAGAGTCGGCTGCATGGAATTGGTGCTATTCCTAAGGGTTAAGTGGAGCTATTTCATGGAGACTTCATTAGAACTCATGTGATAGAGTTTGGTGGAGTTATTGAGGTATTTTTGTGGAGTCAGGTTCGCTTAACTCTAGCTTAGACACAATTGAGTTAGTTGTATCTAGTCTAACTGATTGATACACTAGTGAGAGTGGTGTGAATTAATTATTAATTAATTCACTAATTATTAACTCATTAATCAACTGAAGAATACATCAGTTAACTACAGTGCATGGACAGTTTCAGTGGAGACTAGTGGAGAGGTACGTGAAAGAGTAGGTTGACTATCAGTTGTGACTATAGTGTTGCATGATTTGCAACACCCAGTGATTGGATATGCCAATGAGGATTGCATGAGAAAGGCTGGACCAATTCGATTTCATTCAGAGCCATTCTTCAGCAGGGATTACACAGTAGAGGAAAGCTAGCAGGTGGCAAAGATCGGCGCATGGATTTGCAAGATCAAGCCTGATTAGTGTGTAGTGATTGTACTGTACTGAGAGCTTGACATGATTAGATTTGTATGAGGATTGTTACATGATATCTATGACATATATTATATACAGATATTTGGGGTTTTTAGCTTCAGGCTTTCCTGGTAAAACACTATGTTCATATGTGTGAATTTTTATGGTTTCAATGTGTGCATGCAATTGATTTAATTTCCGCAAGTAATGATCAATGGTGGAATAGATTCTGTATTGTGCATAAAGTCAAATAGTGTGTGATTAGGAGAATCTTAGACATATAGCATATCAGTTATATAATTTCTACAAATTTTTAACTAAGTTTGAATTAGGATGGTAATTATCATATGCAGGTTGATCAATAGTGATATTACTTCCATTATGAGGAAAATACATCACTCGAAAGAGTGAAGACACCAAAACATTCATAGCATAGAAATAATCACACCCAAGTATCATATTAAAGTCTAAAGATTGATCAACCACCATCAAATCAATTAAGACAGTATTCCCACCTAAAGTGATAGTAAATTGAGGAAGAGCACCCATAGATTCACCAAGTCTTATATTGTTGGGTATGTGTTATAGTCTTTCCATGAATATTATTGTTGGGTATTGTTTGGTCCTTAATTTCTGGTGGGCGGTCCACGCCCATGGTTTTGTGCATGGTTTTTCACATGGTTTTGGGGTATGATTGTTTTCGGCCCCTGGTATTTTTGTAGATCCGGTCAAGGGAACTACGGTTATGTTCTAATCCAAGGTTAATGGATTAAGGTTTATGTATGCTTCGACATGTATATATATGTGTTGTAACACTAAAAGGAATATAATGAAATATCAAGCTGGTCGTCCTGATTTGGGATCCAGGGGAAAATCTTTGTGTTTATCTGTTTTATGTTTTATGCTCTCGCTATTGTTTATTTTCTGTTATAAGATTTGTGTGTAGATAATTTCTGTTAAGGGTTAAAACCTACATCTATCATAAGCTATAAATTGACTATCAATTTCCAAAAACTTTGGAGAACCTAAAGCTTTCCAAGTTGAGGAGGATATAATACTTATAGAGGATCCTCATCCACTTCAAATCAATAGACGTTTTTGGAATTAACTTTAACCATTATTTGGAAAGGTACAACAGAAGGAAAAAGAGGCTCAAAAAGACTATCCCAATCAAAGGAAACACTCCTAGAACTTGGCGGGGGAACACTCAAAGAGACCGACATGCCCCTTAGACTGAAAGACTATGAAATTGAAATCAAGAAGACTCTATTGTTAGACACTTCACCCCCCAATAAAGGAGTTGGATTGGGCAGAGATTGCATTGGCTTGACCACTTCATCAACCAATGGTTGATATTAATATTGAGAAAACAAAACAAGTTCAGGAGTAGAAGAACCTACAGACTTAGACCACAATGTTTTGACCATTGAAATCTTAGGGCACAAATGAGTAAGATGATCTCCCTTACAAATATTACAAGGGAACTTAGGTTTCAATATTTTATGCCTAGCTTTCCAGTCAAAATTTATGCCACCGATATGACTAGCAGTCGCTAGTGGAGAGTTTCCAACATGACTTGTAGAGATTGGTGGAGGATCTCCAAGATGACTTGCAGAGTTTGGTCGACGGTATCCAACTTTAATTTCTTGCGCAGTGGATATCATTAGGTCAGGATTGCAGAATAGGATGTATGGAAGACCACATTCAAGATGAAATATGAGTTTTTTGAATGGTTGGTGATGCCATTCAGACTATGCAATGCTCCAGCCACATTCATGAGAGCGATGAATGATATTTTTAGGTCTTTTCTTGATGAATTTGTATCTTGATGAGATTCTTATTTATAGTAGTACATGGGATGATCATGCATGTCATGTTAAAAAAGTGCTTAATATTTTACAAAAATAAAAATTGTATGTCAAAATGTCATAGTGTGAATCTGGTAAGACCTCTTTGGTTTAATTGGCTCACATTATCGGTGGTGGACAACTGAAAATATGTCCTTCTAAAATTGATGTGATTGTAAAGTGGCCTAAACCCACCAATTTTATAGAGGTTCGTATCTTTTTGGGTGCAGTACAATAATGGAGAATGATCATTTCTGGATTCTTCATCATTGCACCCCCTTTACATGCATTGACGAGTGGGAAGAAAACCTTTCAGTGGGGAGGAAAGAAACATAGAGTCTTTGATACACTGAAAGATAATATCAACACTGCACTAGTTTTGGCCTTACTAGACCTCCAACAACCTGTTGATATGGAGATAGGTTCCAGTGGATATTCCATGGGCGAAATATTAATGCAACAAAGGAAACTTGTATGTTACCATTCGAAGAAATTCTCCCAAGATGTTGTGAAGTATACTGTGAAAAATTCTACAACGAAATTCCTACTACAGTATCTGATATTATTTCTCCTACTTATTATTTAGCAATAAGTTATTTACAGAAATTAATTGATTAAACATCAAAATAAATTCTACTTCAGTCTCACAAACATAATAATGATAAAAACATAAAGAAATACAAGCACAAGATTAACACAGTTATTTCTGGACAATTTTCCTCGGAAAAACCCAATGTGAGAAAACTGATGTAGCAGATGAGGGTTTATTTACTATTCTTCAGAAAAATATCTTGTACAAAAATAACCAACAGGACAGAAGAGGAATATTTTTGAGAAATTTACAAACAATTTCCTCACGTGCTTTTCAATGAATATATGACCCTTGAGAGCCCTTGAGCCTCTCTACGTCTCAATGCATAAGCTTCTGTGCAATTACTGTGCAGTCCCAACATCACACCCTCTATGTTGTCATTTCCTTCATGTTGTCCCTCCTCTGCACTACTTCTTTTGGTCAGATTCTATACTCTCATCTCTTGCTGATCCCCCCTCTCACTCACCAACCTACATGTTATAAAACGAACTCCAAAAATAGAAGAAAAGAGAGATCAACGCCTTAGAAATCAGCCACTTCTAGGGGGAAACCTCCTTTACATTACATAAATGAAAAACTCTTGGATGATACAAATGAAAAAACCTCCTTCTATATATAGGAGTCCATGGGTCACAATATAATCCTAGCCGACCTAACAATAATAATGTAAGTGCACAATAATAACAATATGGGGGTTACAGGGGTACAACAATAACAATAAGCAGCCTACACTAACAAAAATAAGGGACTACACTAGTAATATAGGGACCTAACATACCCCTCTCCTTCAAAAAGTGTTGTCCTCAATGCTTCAGTAGCTCTGGATTTTTTTGTATAAAATTATCATCCTCCCATGTAGAATCTTAAGTGGGTAAGCTCTTCCACTTGATGAGATATTCTGAAATTGATCGATTTCATAGCTGTCGAGTTCTTATTTCTGTGACTACTTCAGGTTCCAATATGATTTTTCCTTCCTTGTCAAGTTCTGGAAATATTGTTTGAACTTGAAGTTTGTCACCTATAACCTTCTTTAAGCATGAAATACGGTAAACTGGATGCACTTGTGAAGAAGCAGGAAGCTCCAATTTGTATGCCACAGTACCAATATTTTGCAACACCTTGTAAGGACCATAATACTTTGGCGATAATTTATTATCCTTCTTATATTACTTTGGCGATAATTTATTATCCTACATGAAAAATTCTCTCGCAACGATGTTGATCTGCCTATTGTTTCATTCGATTTTGTGCCAAATTTAGGTTATCCTTTAAGAATTGGAGAACTTGTTGTTGATGCTCGATATGATCTTCCACTGCTTGAACCTTAGAATTTTATCTTAAAGATGATGTGATGGACGGTGATGATATCCATAAAGTGCCATAAATGGGGTCATTTTTACTACAGTTTGTAAGGAAGTGTTATACCACCATTCAGCCAGAGCTAACCACTTGACCCATTGTGTTTGTTTATCATATACAAAACAACAAAGATATCCTTCCAAACATTTGTTCACTATCTCAGTTTGACCATCGGATTGATGATGATAAGATGAGCTATGAGTTATTTGAGTACCAAAACAAGAAAATAATTCCATCCAAACATTTCCAGTAAAAATGGGATCTCTGTGTTACACAGCATTTTGTCGTTGTCCCTGCAATCCCCATCTCGCCCATCGGAGGGTAATTTCTATGATCAATAAGTAGTGTCATGCCTTAAAAAGACCATCAATGTATCCCTTTACATGAGAGTAATATTCCTTTTGTAGACAATTCCCTGAGGAGAGACTCAAAAACCCTTGTTTTTTCCTTGGCACGAGTAGTCAGTTATGCCCTCGAGCCGAAGAGGAATATTAACACTGGGCCTCGCGCTAGCTGGCACTCTATCCCAGTTTTCCACCCACGCCAAGATATTTATGGAATGTTTTTTAAAAATAGAGGCAGAGATTCCACTCCAACCACTTCAAGGATGAGTCATTGGGAGTGGTTGAATTGATAAACCACAGACTCCTTCCTCTAGTTTATGGTTTCCACCTCTTATGGGAACTCCCTAAAGGGCAGGCCTCCCTCCCACCTTTGTAGGGATCCTAACCTCCTCCTTTTCCTCTATAAAAAGAAGCTATCTCCTTTTGAATAAGCTAGCTAAATAGCTGAAGAGCTGAACTTGGAGAATTGAACATACTGTAGCAGAACTTCTGAAGAGATAGAATAAAAAGGAATTACGTTGAGAGAGCTTGATTCCATGCCTTTACCCCATCCGAATTCCCTAACGAACATCTAAGACGCGCTTCGATTGAACCCCGCTGGAGGAGACCTCAACGTCAAAGCTTTGGTTGTATCTCTTCATTTCATTAATACATATATGTGACTACGGTTTGGTTCAACTTTTGTGTTATGACATTTTTTTAATGCAATATGTTTAACCCTCTTTGACTGGTTAATAGTAATGAATGGATGTTGTTATGTAGTATTATGTTCTTGTTATTTGATTCTATGTTTAGGTATCCAAGCATGATTGTGAAAGGGTTGTGACTTGCCAAGGCAGGAGTGAGAAACCACCACCACTACAGCAATGACGACAGCATTGGACTCCAGGTAGTTCAATCTACTATGTCCTCTTTCATTCAATAATTAGGAATCAACACTTTAGCATGTCTCTTTGTTTCTAGACCCACTCTAGGGCTAGAGGGATTGTCTCTGTCTGCAAAGATGATTTACCTGCTTAACAAATTGGTGACTCCGCTAGGGATCAATGTGAGTTTGTCGTTTCATCTTGTTGGGTCAGGTTCAATCATTGATTTTCTTATCTGTCTTTTTCTGGTTTTCTTGCTTAGTTTACCTCCTCTGTTCATCTCAAGAGTGTCAAGATTGACCTCTACTCATTAGGTTTTGGTTTTTTCTCCTTTTCTCATAGTTATCTAGCTTGGCGCATTTTTCCTCTAAACAGTCGCGCCGATTGGTGCAGGTTGCTCTTTTTGCAATCGTGCCAACCCCTATATGGCACGGATTACAGCCTTACAGTTGCACCGACTCTTGTAGGATTTGGTTTGGCCTAGTTAATGAGTCTTTTGGTCAATTGTGCTTGCTTCTGGGTTATTTTTTAATGTGTAATTATGCCTTTGGGAATGTTTTGACTAGTCTTGTCTTGTTTTTCTCAGTCATTTGCCCATTTTCTTATCAATGTGAATTGAGGCCTTACAGTTTTTAAGCATTTGGTGCACTGAGCCTTCTGTTCGGAAACCAAGTCATTTTGATTATTGTCAGTCTCATTCTTGGGTTGATTGCACTAAGTTTTCTTGATTCCTTTGAGTGATTTCTTTGGTTGAATGATCATTTCATTTTTCGATTGATTCTTATCCTTATTGCTCCAAGCATAGATTACATTGCTTGTTTTGGATCGTTTTGAAAACTTTCTCTTGGTTTGGAGGATTTCGGCATTAGCTTGAGTGCTTTCTTGTGTTTTTTTTGTGTTTATTGAGTAATTCAATTTCGATTTCAACACAACACTTAAGCTAGTGTTTGTTTTCATTTTTTCATGTAATTAGTGCATCATGTACTTCTTTTCATTGAAAAAAAAAAACATATTTTTCATTCTTTCTTTGCACCGAAAGTGAAATATTCTTTTGCATAACTAGCATCTGATTATCTAGGAAAGAGTTTCATTTTCGTTTGATTGTGTTAAATGAATTAGTGGATTTATTCATGTACTTTAATTGTTTGCTTTTGTTTGAAATATCTCTATCCTTCTCGTAACTAGCATTCATTGAATCGGAAATGATCTTCATTTGCATATAGCTTGCATTTAGGAATTTTGAGATCCAAATTCGATAGGGCCTTACAATTGAAACATAATCCAAGATAAACTTTAAAATTCACTCAATTAACCTAAGGAAGCATTGAATCCTAATGAAACAATTTTAGTGGTCTAGGCTAGAGACGTGTTCCGACATCCTAAAACCTAGTAGCTCTCGTTCGCCATCTGGATTTAGACACTGCTAGTACAGACTTGTGCTCCCTGTACCATCAAGTATATAAATGGAGACCCCTATAGGTTGCAATCCTTTTATTCATAGGAAGCCGAGTCTACCACCTTGTAACCGTGATACACCTAACACAACATTCGGGGAGACTACCTGCACGTACGTTAAGTCCTTCGTAATTTCTCTTTAATTTGATCACCAAGGTGTATATGGTAGTTCACGGAAACCTGGTATACCCTATTTCTTAGCATTCGAGAGTAATCATTTTTATCTTTTCGTGACTCTTTAAAAAGGAGAAGAGATCGTCGAGCACTTGTCATTTCATGCTCGTTTAAAATTGAAAGTGACTAGAGTCATATTTTTCCTGTTTCTCGACTCTTAAAATATGAAATAGTGAAATCTGGTTTTAGTGTCATAAAATTAATCACCTACGATCACACGCCCATTAAATTTTTATTACTGGCATGTTTTTGTTTTCCTTAGTTTTGATATTGGAGCCCTCGATTCGTTATATTTTTCTTTCCTGTTTTGAAATACAGTAACAGTGGCGGAACTACCAGTTTCGTCATCCTCATTTCCTCCTAGTGGTAGTTCTTTCCCGGACGTTTCTTTTGAAACACCTCAGTCCATTAGGTCTGCCGAGTTTGCGCAGCCTATTTTACCGTCTGACTCGCCCCTTGCTACTCGATCTCCTCCTAAAGGGCCAGTCGAATTCAATTGTCCTCCTTCTGGTGCTTGTTCCGATTTTGGGGAAGAAGGAGATTTCCCTCCTCTTACGTCGGGTTTGTTAGCCACCAATAAAAATTTTCATATCAAATGGTGGCTAAAACATTTTTGGAGCCTTAAAGGAACAAGTTTTATTGCAAAAAAGTGTTATCTCTTGAAGACTCATGAAGACATCATGCCCTTGGTTCAATCTTCACCGCTGTTTCCTTTTCCAACTCAGAAATTTTGTTTTTTTCCATGAAGATAAGACTGCTACAAACACCATTTTTCCCCTTCCCCCACCTCAAAACTAACCTTCATTTTATTCTCTTTTTCCCCATCATTTTCCTCTATTTTTCATCCATTCCCCTTTTTCCTTCATAAAATCCACCTTACAGAGTTTAAAACTCCTTTTTTAACTCTATCGAAACCCCCAAATCCATCAAAAAAATCTGAAAATTTTCATAAAAACACACTTTTTATATTACAGGTTTAAGCGCCCTTGGGCTAAAATCCTAAACCACTTCCCCACCACGAGCCCTAGTGTTGGAACCAAGTGCTAAGCCATTTAAGTGCTTATCGCATCGGAAATATCAAAGCGCACAAGTCATTTTCTTATGTGAAAGTCTCCGATGCGATTAAGCCCTTTTGTTTATAATCCCCGATCATATTATTGTCTCATATAACCCTTAGCCCCACATTCGGGTGCTAAAACACTGTATAATTTCATCCTCGATTCATATTTTCCTTTGTAAATAAAAAAACCCACTTTTTCCTAAGTTTGGTCTAAACACGCCCAAACAATGTCTTTTAACATAAAATGGGTAGATTGAAAGACCAAGCCCGACCTTCCGATGCGATTGGCCCTTATATGTATAAGCCCTGGGCCTATCGCATTCCATATAGACCAAAGGCCCTGTAGTAAGGTGCCAGACCATTATATAACCCGCCCGACGGCCGAAAACCTTTGTATTATATTAAATTTTGGGTTTTTCTTATGTTTTAAAGGGTTTCCGCTGGTTCTATACTTGCAATAATCTCCACCGTTGATCTTGAGCAGATCAAACGGCCCGCGCAACATCGCATCACAAGTTTTTTATTGGGCGGTTTCTATTCCTCTCCCTGATTGTCATTCCACGATGGATCTTCTGCCGTTGGATCTATCTGCCATATCCCAGATGTAACGGCCCATATTTGCTCCAATTATTAACCTTTCCCTACCTTTGAACCCCTTCGATTTATTTCCCACCATCGATCTGATCTGCAAATCGACGGCCAATGCTCAATCGCATCGGAAATATACAAGTTCTTCGCCCTGCCAATCACCGAGCCCCGATTGCATTTAGACCATCCACGTGTCCAGATCCGGCGGCCCACGATCGTCCCGAACCCCCAACTGTACTTTTTTCCAAATTTCCTCCGCTAAAGGGATTTTTCCTCTTTTCTTTGTACTTTCTCACATCTTACACCCATATTATTATAAAGTGACTCATTCACTTTGTGTATTCACGACTGATCCCTACCATTGATCTTTGCTAGATCGACGAATCTGATTTAAATTCTTCCCCCACTTTCCTTTTTAACTTCCCGCAAACAAATCTCCACCGTTGGATGTTTCCATCCAATGACCATGCTCTCACCCACAACCTCTGAAGCAGTTTTCCCTAATAACACAGGATTTTATAATATTGTTTGTATTTTGTAGGTGTTTAATGGTTTTTCCATTATATTGAAGAAAATCTTGAGGTCGGGGATGACGATTCTCGTGCCTTTGATTCATCAAAGAGAAGCCATTCTCAGGGTTCGAACTCATGTTTCATCGATGCTTCATGGGCATTGATGCCCTATGAGCCCTGTGTGGCACTGCATATCAACAAGACATAGTGAATGAAATCAAAATCAAAAGAGTGTCAGTGTCAAAGACAAAGCACAAGAGAATTGAAGATTGAAGATGAATTCCATAGTTTAATTGATTACGGCTAAGATTGATTATCAAAATCCTAATCCATTAAATTAAAACACAATTAAATAAAATCAAAATATCATCAGATAGAAAGGCTTCCATTGCCATAATAGAGGCCAATTGATTCCTCTCAGCTACCACAGAGCCACCTGTTGCCTCCAAGCATTCAAACAAAGGCCGAAGTTATTAATCAGAAAGAAGATATTTTCCTCAGCGCTGCCGAATAGTTAATTCTGTGAAAGGAAACTAATGCAAAATATCAGCAATGTTATTAATACATGAAACAAAGCCTTAAAAGTCAACAAAAGCTCCCACCGAGCTTAATTATTAAATGTAAATCAATTAATATAGTGAAAATATCTGTACTCTTCTCCATTAAGCCCCTTAAAGGTCGAGAAGCATTAATCTGTATTAATTGACCCAGGAGACCTTTTATTAGATCTCCTCATTCGTTCTATAAATACTTCTGTAGAAGATGAGAAAATGTTGGTTGCAGAACTTTGAAATATACTTGTGCTCGAAACTTCTAATTGTAAATAGTTTTCAAAGGCTCTTGAAGCTTTTCTTATGATAGAATAGTTAGGCTGAGAAGTGAAGATGTTTGCTAACCTGAAACACTGGACTTAAAGCTGTAACTGGTTTGAAGCATCAATACAAGCTGATTTATGGGATCCTGGTCTATGTCGATGGTGATGTTTTTCTTATTGTAAATCATCATTTTATTTATGTTTTCACTTTTTCCATCTTCTCTTATAAAGAACAACAAGCATAGAGTTAGGATTTACTGTATATCAGTACCCTTCTCTGACTGATAAGATTTATCTAAATGTTTTCTTCTGGTTTGTGTTATTTAGGAATGATTTAATTCAGTTTGAGCAATTAGGAATGTTGGCATTCCCTCTTCCTACTGTCTTAGCTAATTGTTATTCTTGAATGTTATTTTGAGTTTATGTTAAGTAGATATGAACTAAGGAAGATATGGTGAGCCCTGGTCCTAGTTTTATCCAAGGACTATCTGAAATTTTCCCTAAGAGTGTGTTGAAAGTTGGCTAGTTTCAAAGTACTTACCAGATCTTAGACCATTTTTGTTATCATCTGTGTTTCCCTTGTGTTTAAATGTTTTATATTGAAAGCATTTCAAAGGCTGGATAGTTTTGAAGTACTTACTAGATCCTAGGTTACTTTTATTTTTTTCTTAAGTGTATGTCAAAAGCTAGCTAGTGTCAAAGTACTTACCAGATCTTGGGCTTCTCTTTGTTCTTCATCTATTTAATTTCACCTTCTTGTTGTATCATTTCATTCCATAAATCAACTTTAAAGAGATCCTTAGACATAGATGACTTGCCCCATGGACCACTCTTGAACCTATTGTTTCAATTAAAACCCTATTATGACTCCATAGCCCAATGGACTAAAACAAGAATTTCATCCATCTTTTTGGCCGAAGCTTGTTCTATTTGCTTGCAACTTCTCACCTTTGAAACTCTTTCCATTTAGAACTTTCCACTCAAATAATAATCATGCTCAGCCATCCAAAACAAAAAAAAACCCTCGAACTTCATAACTAGCCTAATATCATTACCCAAAACCTTAAAGATAAATCCATCTTTACACTTATTGGAGAAATCCCTCTATCGATTCAGGAGGGCTAGATCCTAGAATCCCAAAGTGGTTGAAACAGTGTTCTCCCTGCTGTTGGACTTTGCCAATCTTGCTAATTACAGGGAGCTAACATCTCTGACGACTCTGCTAGGGAACTTCTGAGTTGTTTTCATTATAAGATAATCATTGGATAAACAGAAACCCCTGCATCAAGCACAATTGGTATATTAACTAGTTGAGCCACCAGAAATAACATTTCTGGGGACTCCACTAGGGAATTTGCGAGTGTTTTTTTATCATAAATACTTCTAAGACCTAAGAAATCATAATTTCAAGAACATTTTGCAGTGAGTAAAAGCAGCCTTTTCAAGCACTACCAAGTGATGGTAATTATGATGAAACTTGTTTGAATCAGTGACAAACTAGGCAAACCCTAGGATTCTCATAAGAGTTTATCTAACCTTGAAAAATAAGCTAGCTTAGCCGTAAGAGTGGATTGTCTTTGTCTCACAACCGTAGCTAAGTTTTGAAATAGATTTAGGACACTCTTAGGAACCACACAATTGAAAAATAACTCAGAAAACCGAAAAATATTTCAGATTGGAATTCAATAAACATGGTGGTGGACCATAAAACCTTTTACCTCCAAAAGAGCTAAAAACTTCCACTTGGTGACTCCACAATCCCAGATAGACCTTAAGACTCCACTGGGAAGAAACTTTATCATCATAACATTAATCAAACTCAGTTAGAGGACTGTAGGATTGAAGTTTGCGTCAAACAGATTAGTTGACCTCTTAAAGACTATCATATCTCGTTGAACTTTTCTTTTTTATTTGGGTCTGAAAAACATAGCATTCTCCAAAGAACTGGGCTAATTCATCATTACATACCTTGATGATGTTTCTGTTTTTTCAAATACAGATGAAGAGAAATTAGAACATTTAAGGGCACTCTTCGAGAGATGCAGGAAATTTGGGATATCTTTGAACCCTAAGAGAACACTTTTCGATCTCCAAGAAGGTAAAATTCTTGGGCACATTATTTCAGAAGAGGGTATTAAGATAGATCCAAAGAGGATTGAGGCCATATTGCAAATCTCTCATCCTAGAAATATCAAGGAGTTGCAATATTTCATTGGAAAGATTAACGTTTTTAGAAGGTTCATCCCCAACTTGGATGAGCTCCTTAGAAATATTACAAACATGCTGAAGAAGGAGCAAGGGGTAAAATGGACCATAGAAGCAAAGAAGTCCTCTGAGCTGGTGAAACAAGCGTTAACCAAAACAACGGTTCTGATAAGTCCTGATTTTTCAAAATATTTTTATATTTTTTCATTTGCATCAGAACATACAATAGCTGTTGTCCTTTTACAGAAAAATCCACAAGGACAAGAGTAGCCTATCGCATTCTTTAGCAAGGCATTGAGGGATGCCCATTTGAAGTATAAAACTATGGAGAAGCAAGCTTTTGCTTTGGTTAAATCTTTAAAAGACTTCAGAGTATACATTTTTCACTCCCACATCATTGCCTTTGTCCCAAATTCAGTTGTGAAAGACATTCTAACACAGGACCTAGATGGTAAGAGAGGTAAGTGGATTGTTGTTATTCTTGAATATGATTTAGAGATAAAGCCCACTAAACTCATCAAAGGCCAAGGTATAGCTATATTAATGGCTGAATCAAATTTTGAAGTTCTTGATATTAATATGATTAATTCTTTAGATGAAAAAGAGGAAATCTCAACCCCCATTGTTGAAGATCATTTTATGAATTCCTCTTGGTATGCTAATATTCTTTATGTTTTTCTTAATTTGAATACACCTCCTGGTTTGAAAAAAACAAAGGCAAGGTTCCTAAAGTTAAAAGCTGTAAACTATTGCATTATAGATAGATGTCTTTATTGGAAAAATGCAAGTGGTATATTGCTTAAATGTTTTCCTGAGTATGATGCAAAGAAGGTTAAGCACGAGTTCCACAAAGGAGAGTGTGGAGGCCATTTATACTGGAAGACAACAACCAAAAAAATCTTGAGGGCTGGTTAATTTTGGCCTACTCTTTTCCTTGATGTACAGAAGATGATAATTGCCTGTCATAAATGTCAACTTTTTGAGGGCAAAAGGAAGCTGCTACCCTTACCTCTACATCCAATCATTATTGAAGCCTCTTTTCAACAGTGGGGACTTGACTTCATAGGTGAAATCCTTCAATCATCTTCAGCTCAGCATAGATGGATTCTCACTGCCACAGACTGCTTCACTAAATGGATAGAAGCCATCCCTTGTAGGTAGGCCAATGATTTTGTTATCATAAAATTCATGGAGACTAATATTCTCTCTAGATTTTTTTTCCCTACCAAGATCATCATTGATAATGCAGTAGCATTTGGATCAAAGAAGATGGTTGAGTTCTGTCACAAGTATCAGATAACATTGGGGCATTCCACGGCCTATTACCCTCAAGGTAATGGACTTGCAGAATCCTCAAATAAGATTTTAGTGAACATAATAAAATAGTTGTTGGAGGAAAACAAAAAGTCTTGGCACACAAAACCTGTGCATGCACTTTGGGCGGACAGATTGACTTTGAAGAAATCTATTGGCATGTCACCCTACAAGCTTGTGTATGGCACTGATGCAATTTTTCCAACCAGCCTTGGTGTGCCAGTTATGAAGTTGATTCAAGAGGTTCAGTCTGGAGATAATGACATGATCTGAAGGATAAATCAGACTATTCACCTTCAGCAAACCAGAGAGGAGGCTTATAACAAAGCGTTACAGAAGCAAGACAACATTAAAAAGATTTTTGACATAAGAACAAAGGCCAACAATTTCAATGTTTGGGACAAAGTTTTGAAGTGGGACTCAAAGAGAGAAGACAAGGGCAAGCATAGAAAATTTGACAACTTATGGCTTGGCCCTTATCTCATTCATTTGGCTGCTGGTAATAATGCCTTTTTCTTACAAGAGTTGAATGGAGCAGAATTGTTTGGGGGTCCTGTCAATGGCAGGATGCTTAAACATTACTTCTCTTGATCCATGTCATGTTCTGAAAGCCTTTTTATTTTATTTTTCATTATAAATATTTCATCCACCATTGCATTCAAATTTAGAAAAATAAAAAATACCAAAATAGTGAAAGAAAGAAAAGAGGGTAGATTGTAAAAACAATAAAGGTACAACCCCATACCAAAAAAAAGAGAAACAAATCTGAAAGTGTGCAAGCTTAAATGCCACTCCTGAAAAACACACTTCTATTTATTCAAACAACCTAATATTGACTAATTAGTTTTAAATTTACTGCTGATAGGATAGTGAATTCGATTTTCCAAACTGTTTTATCTTGGCTTATCAGTAAGTAGATTAGGCTAGAAATTAAAGGTTCAAACATGCTCAAAATCTAAACCTAAGTGTCCAAAAAAAAATGAATCAAATCTGTTTATTTCTTGAGTCAAGAGTAGAAGTAAAAACTGGTTCTAATCAGCTCAAAATCTGAACTAGCCAACAAAGGAAAAACAACTCAAACAAAAGTCAAAACGGAGCTGTAAAAAAGATAAAGGAAGTGCTTTGAATTTTCAGATCTTAAGCCTTCCATTTTGTTTTAATTTTCTGCAAAATAATATCTATGTGTAGCTTGTTTTTCATGCCATAGATCAGCATCAAGTTATATTGTTCAATCCTAACTTGTATGTTTTTGAATTTATGTTTTAGAAATTAGAGAATAAAAATCTGTTAGATTGTTTAATCCTAACAGATTGGTAGATTAGGTAGAGAAACATATGGACTCAACTGTTTAATCTGAGTTCATGGAGAAATAAGGAGTAGATTTAGATTAGTTTTATGCTTTCAAAAGAATAAAATGTTGTGAAAAGAGTTTTCCAATCCAAGTGCACTCTGATGAAGAAAAAATGTTAGATCCGTAGGATTGGGTAGGTAGAAATCTTGTATTGATGAAGATCCATTGTTTTCCATGGTTGCTAACATTTTTTCAGAACAAAGAGGATCATCCAAGTAAGAAAGGCAGCCCAATGGATGAGGCACTGATCAGCCTCCCAAAGAATGCAAGTCTGAAGTTCTTGATGCCTTCAAGAAGGCACCATCCCCAAGTGGAGCCACTGTTAGCCACCAATAAAATTTGTAATATCAAATGGTGGCTAAAACATTTTTGGAGCATTCAAGGAACAATTTTTATTGCAAAAAAGTGTTATCTCTTGAAGACTCATGAAGACATCATGCCCTTGGTTCAATCTTCACTACTGTTTCCTTTTCCAACTCAGAAATTTTGTTGTTTTCCATGAAGATAAGACTGCTGCAAACACCATTTTTCCCCTTCCCCCCTCAAAACTAACCTTCATTTTATTCTCTTTTTCCCCATAATTTTCCTCTATTTTTCATCCATTCCCCTTTTTCCTTCATAAAATTCAGCTTACAGAGTTTAAAACTCCTTTTTTAACTCTGTCGAAACCCCCAAATCCATCAACAAACTCTGAAAAATTTCATAAAAACACACTTTTTGTATTACAGGTTTAAGCCCCCTTGGGCTAAAATCCTAAAACACTTCCCCATCACGTGGCCTGGTGCTGGAACCGAGCTCTAATCCATTTAAGCACTTATCGCATCGGAAATATCAAAGCACACAAGTCATTTTCTTATGTGAAAGCCTCCGATGCGATTAAGCCCTTTTGTTTATAAACCTCGATCATATTATTGTCTCATATAACCCTTAGCCCCGCATTCGGGCGCTAAAAAACTGTATAATTTCATCTGCGATTCATATTTTCCTTTGTAAATAAAAAAACCCACTTTTTGCTAAGTTTGGTCTAAACACGCGCAAACAATGTCTTTTAATCTAAAATGGGTAGATTGAAATACCAAGCCCAACCTTCCGATGTGATTGGCCCTTATATGTATAAGCCCTGGGCCTATCGCATTCCATATAGACCAAAGGCCCCGCAGTCGGGTACTAGACCATTATATAACCTACCCGACGGCCAAAAACCTTTGTATTATATTAAATTTTGGGTTTTTCATATGTTTTAAATGGTTTCTGCTAGTTATATACTTGCGATAATCTCCGCCGTTGATCTTGAGCAAATCGAACGGCCGGCGCAACATCGCATCACAAGTTTTTATCGGGTGCTTTCTATTCCTCTCCCCGATTGGCATTCTCCGATGGATCTTCCGCCGTTGGATCTATCCGCCATATCCCAGATCTAACGGCCCATATTTGCTCCAATTATTAACCTTTCCCCGCCTTTGAACCCCTCCGATTTATTTCCCACCGTCGATCTGATCTGCAGATCGACAGCCAGCACTTAATTGCATCGACAATATACAAGTTCTTCGCCTCGGCGATTGCCAAGCCCCAATTGCATCTGGACCATCCACGTGTCCAAATCCGACAGCCCGTGATCATCCCAAACCCCCAACTGTACTTTTTTCCAAATTTCTACCGCCAAAGGGATTTTTCCTCTTTTCTTTGTATTTTCTCACATCTTACGCCCATATTATTATAAAGTGACTCATTCACTTTGTGTATTCATGAGTGATCCCCACCATTGATCTTTGCTAGATTGACGGATCTGATTTAAATTCTTCCCCCACTTTCCTTTTTAACTTCCTGCAAATGAATCTCTATCGTTGGATGTTGCCATCCAACGGCCATGCTCTCACCCACAACCTCTGAAGCAGTTTTCCCTAATAACGCAGGATTTTATAATATTGTTTGTATTTTGCAGGTGTTTAATGGTTTTTCCATTATATTGAAGAAAATCTTGAGGCCGGGGATGACGACTCCCGTGCCTTTGATTCATCAAAGAGAAGCCATTCTCAGGGTTCGAACTCACGTTTCATCGATGCTTCATGGGAATTGATGCCCTATGAGCCCTGTGCGGCACTACATATCAACAAGACACAGTGAATGAAATCAAAATAAAAAAGGTATAAGTGTCGAAGACAAAACATAGTAGAATTGAAGATTGAAGATGAATTCCATAGTTTAATTGATTATGACTAAAATTGATTATCAAAAGCCTAATCCATTAAATTAAAACACAATTAAAGAAAATCAAAAGATAATCAGACAGAAAGGCCTCCACCACCACAACAGAGGCCAATTGATTCCTCTTAGCTACCACAAAGCCACCTATTGCCTCAAATAATTCAAACAGAGGCCGAAGTTATTAATCAGAAAAACGATATTTGCCTCAGCGCAGCCGAATAGTTAATTCTTCCAAAGGAAACTAATGCAAAATATCAACAGAGCTATTACTACATGAAACAGAGCCTTAAAAGTCAACAAAAGATCCCACCGAACTTAATTCTTAAATGTAAAATTAGTTAATACAGTGAAAATATCTGTACTCTTCTCCATTAAGCCCCTCAAAGGCCGAGAAGCATTAATCTGTATTAATTGACCCAGGAGATATTTTATCAGATCCCACCTCCTCATTCCTTCTATAAATACTTCTGTAGAAGATGAGAAAATGTTGGTTGCAAAACTTTGAAATATACTTGTGCTCGAAACTTCTGATTGTAAATAGTTTTCAAAGGCTCTTGAAGCTCTACTTGTGACAAAATAGTTAGGCTGAGAAGTGAATATGTTTGCTAACCTGAAACACTGGATTTAAAGTTGTAACTGGTTTGAAGCATCAATACAAGTTTATCTATGGGATCCTGGTCTATGTCGACGATGATGTTTTTCTGATTGTAAATCGTCATTTTATTTCTGTTTTCACTTTTTACATCTTCTCTGATAAAGAAAAGCAAGCATAGAGTTAGGATTTACTATATATCAAAAGCCTTCTCTGACTTATAAGCTTTATCTAAATGTTTTCTTCCGGTTTGTGTTATTTAGGAATGATTTAATTCAGTTTGAGAAGTTAGGAATGCTGGCGTTCCCTCGTCCTACTATCTTAGCTAATTGTTATTATTGAATGTTATTTTTAGTTTATGTTAAGTAGAGATGAACTAAGGAAGATATGGTGATCTCTGGTCCTATTTTTATCCCCAAAGACTATCTGAAAGTTTCCCTAAGAGTGTGTTGAAAGCTGGCTAGTTTCAAAGTACTTACCAGATCTTAGACCATTTTTGTTATCATCTGTGTTTCCCTTGTGTTTAAATTTTTTCTATTGAAAGTATATCAAAGCCTGGCTAGTTTCGAAGTACTTACCAGATCATAGGTTACTTTTATGTTTTTCTTAAGTGTATGTCAAAAGCTGGCTAGTTTCAAAGTACTTACCAGATCTTGGGCTGCTCTTTGTTCTTCATATGTTTAATTTCCCCTTCTTGTTGTATCATTTAATTCCACAAATCAACTTTAAAGAGATCCTTAAACATAAATGACTTTCCCCATGGACCACTCTTGAACCTGTAGTTTCAATTAAAACCCTATTATGACTCCATAGAACAATGGAATAAAACCAGCATTGCATCCATCTTTTTGGTCGAAGCTTTTTTTATTTGCTTGCAACTTCTCACCTTTGAAACTCTTTCCATTTAGAACTTTCCACTCAAATAATAATCAAGCTCAACCATCCAAAACAAAAAAAAACCCTCTAACTTCATAAATAGCCTAATATCATTACCCAAAACCTTAAAGATAAATCCATCTTTACACTTATTGGAGAGATCCCTCTCCAGATTCAGGAGGGCTAGATCCTAGAATCCCAAAGTGGTTGAAACGATGTTCTCCCTGCTGTTCGACTTTGCCAATCTTGCTGATTACAGGGAGCTAACAGGGTTCACCATTTTTTTTTACTCTTGTGCCTCCTAGTCCCCATAGTATTTTCAAAGATCTTACGACAGAATCATATATGGATTCATCTAGTCCTATGGGTAGTGAAGGAATGCTTGTTTCTATAGGATAATATCATATTTTTATTGAAGATGTCCCTCATGTTTCTTCTCATTCTTCTCCACCATCGGTGTCACTTCCACCTGGATATAGGTGATTGAGTCAGATTATGTCTGGTGTTGCTTCTATTGCACAATCCAGTACATTAACTCCTCCTCAAAGTTCAGTCCTCCCTTTGTTAGGACTGTCACCTTCGACACTTGGATCTTTGGTTACTATTACATTTGTTCCAGTCCAACCGATTGTTTGTGTGGCTTCATCTGCACCAATTGCTATCACTCAGTCATCAAGATATTTTCACACTCGCAGGTCTATTTTTCTCAATCCAACGTGGCTTGTTAATCCCAGTCGTAGTAGATCACAATCTAGTGCCGCGGAAGCTGCACCTGCTTCTAGTGTTGTTTCCACTACTCCAGTGATTCCTGGTGGTATTACTTTTGAAGAGTATCTGTTGGTTTTTTAGCAGTAGAGCTCTAAGGGTTCTCAACCTCTCCAATCTCTTAGTAATCCTCGATTCTATCACTATGATGTTGTTGGTAATTCTGTATATATATATCCGCACCATTATGATGTGTATGGTAATCCGGTCTATTTTCCTCCTATTGATCCTCATCAGGATTTTTATGATCCTTATTGGACTGTTACTCATTTCGGACCTACCCTGCCTGCACAACCCTCTGTCTTGCAAGGACAACCCTCATTGGGAAAACCTTTAGTTCAACAAGGCCCTGCCTCTAGTCCACAGGGACAACCATCGGTTCACAAGGCCAACCTTCACAACGTCAACCTTTGGTTCAACATGGAAAACCCTCCAGTCTATTTGGTCAATCTCAAAATCAACCAAGACTATCTCAAGCTCCTAGGGGAAAATCAACCCACCACAGGGACAACCTGTTGCAACACAACCACAGTCACATGCTCAGTATGGCCAAAATGTTGTGCAACCAGGACAACCCTATGGTCCTCCTCCAAGTCAACCTAGTTACCAGGGACAACCTGGTCCATCGCAATCATCGGGACAACCTTTCCTACAAGGCCAACCTGGTGGCCCTCAGTACTCAGTTCAACTAGCTCAGAAACTGATTCAACCTGCTCCTCAGACGGTTCCATCATTTCAGCTGCCAGTTATACCCCCTTATCGTCCGTCAGGTTTATTCGCTCAGCAGCCTGCTCAACCTACTTAGCTAGGTCCGCCTACTCAACCGCAAGGTGCTTATTATCCTCAAGTTTCATATCCACTGATGTATATTGCGCCTCAGGTTTCTTACCCTCAAAATCAACCTGTGTATCATCAACCTCAAATCCATGCTTACATTCCACAATAGGATCCATATGCTGCTCAGCAGGGACCTCAGTGGTCTAATTCAACTCAATATCCTAGTCCTCAACCCCAGTATCAACCGAATTATCTTACCTCTAACCCATATGGTTAGAATCTTCCGCGACAGAATGCATGGGGACAGAATCCCCCTCACACTGGGTGGAATGTAAACACGGGTCCTTATCAAAGACCTTTGATGACTTTTAACACACAATTACTATTTCTTGCTATGTTGGAATTACCTAATGTGTCAAAGTTAATGAACGATCCCATTCTTCATAACCTGTATTGGCCTCTGGTTCCAACCAAGATTCTTGGTGATTGTCCCAAATTTGAGGGAAAATCTGGTGAAGACCCCCAAGCGCATGTTATGACTTACCACTTGTGGTGTTCCTCTAACTCTTGGGTTGATGATTCTATTCGACTCCATCTTTTCCAGCAAACTCTTACTGGTGCCGCTAAAAATTGGTACATTGATCTATCTCGTGGCGTCTTCCAAGACTTCAATTATTTAGCCATGGCATTCCTTACGCATTTTCAGTTACCAGTCTGCTATGAGACCAGGACACACCTCTTCACTTCATTGAAACAGGACCGAGCTACTCATATCTCAGATCATATTCATGAGTGGAGGCATCGTCGTTGCATGATGAAATTTGAAATTCCTGATCAGCTTCTGACTCATTGGTTCACCACCTCCTTTGTCATTCAGATTGCCAAAGACATAGCTATGAGGGCATGTGTAACTGAGGAACAAGCCATTTCTTATGCCCAGTACCTTGATCTTGTGTACTCTCAGTCCATCACATTATATGATATCTTGCCTAATGCTCCCCGACCTGGAAATTCTAAACCACCAACGACTCCATCCATCGATGGTATTATTGGTTCTGTGTCTCAGACTTCTCAAAAATATTCTTCATCAAACTCTGGGAAGTTGAATTCAAATTCTTCCAATAATGTTGCTTCTCAGTCCACTTCAAATTCTGGTAAACCCGCAGAAGTTAATGTTGTTCAGGCCAATCCTACAGATAATGCTTCTAAAGGTAAAAAGGAAGGGTAAAGGTAAGACCAAATCCGATACCCCAAAACAGGATTCTCTAAAATCTCGTACTGGCCATGTTTCTCAATGAAAACCGAAGTACCCTTGTTTAATTTGTGATGATGAGCACTTCACCAAGGACTGTCCTCGATGATTCGAAGTGAGTCGCTTGCTCAAAGGAACCCAGGGAACTCCGACCATTCTTAAAGAACCCTTCCCGTCCTAGTAGTCTCAGATGGTAGAGAAACCTTAGTCCTTTGCCCCATTTGGCTCTCAGGTGTTCATGATGAACAGTTCTGACATTGTTTCTATTATTACTAGATCAAAGATTATATTGGATCTCGTTAGGCTACGGGGAAGGAGATCACTGATGGTCCTCCTCCTCTGCCTGTTACTAGCCCTCTTGAAATTTAAAGGCCCAATGTTGAATCCATTGTGCGACCACCTTCCAAAGGTGTACTCCGCAAGTCTTATTATAAACCCAACACCTGTGCTGTTCACCATTACAATATTGTTGAGGATTTGGCTCGGGTGCTGTCCACAACGTCCGCGTTAGAAGTACTTTAGAGTTTCCCATCTCAAGGAAGAGCTTTTTTTATCTACGATCGGTGGGATTGATCCTGCCGATACTAGCCTTCTTGCTTTCGATTTAGAGAATTTCTTTCCACAACTTCCACATCAGATTGCGCTCATTATTCAAGTTTTTATTAATGGTCTCGATATCCATCGAGTAGTTGTGGATGAATTTGCATCAACCTGTGTCATGTCATCTTCGTGTTGGAAAGATATTGGTTCTCCAGCCCTGAATTCAAGAGAATCAAAACCTTTAGGTGTTCTCGCTATTTTACCGATTACTTTGAAAGGGAAGATAGTCAATGTCGAGGTCAAAGTTGTTGATGTTAAACTCAATTATAATCTTCTTCTCCATTGCAGTTGTACTCATGCCATGTTATGTGTTTTGTCCACTCTCTTTCGTGTTCTGAAATTTCCACACGAAGGAAATATTGTTACTGTTGATCAATTGGCATTCTTCACCTCTTCTTCTGAGAACAATGTTTCGTATGTGGATAATATTCCTAATCCTTACGAGAGTGTAGGGCCAGGTATTTTTAAAGATCTTTCCCTTATGGGTATTTTTCATCTTCCTCCACCAAATACTGTTCATATCCATATGATCTCTGGGTTTGATGACCCATGGATTATTCCTTCGCCCGAACAGATCGATTTATTCAGAGATTCAATGCCTTTGAGTCTGATTGAGATTGATTATTGTGAACTCATTGAAACTTTGAAAGCTCCGTCCTTTGATTGTACTCCATCGAGCATGTCTCTTGACATTTATTCTCAATCCCCCTGGCTTGGCGATTCTGCTTCGCCCGATCCTTTAAAACAAGTATTTTCCTCCAATGAAGCCATTATGGAAACCATGTCTCTTGAGGATCTGTCGTGGGATGATGGTCATCATCGTTCCTTGTTAATGTCTGGCCTCGGGGCCATGTCTACTTGTCTCGATCGTTTTGCATCTCAGGTTCTTTCTCCTCCACTTCAATTGCCGGTTTTGACACATGAAGTCTTTACATAAGGTAACTTGAGTAATATTACACAAACGATGCCGATTGACATTTCCGTTAAATCGAGAATTTTCGAGAACATCCATATCAGGGTCACTTGTTCTTCCGATGAAGTACAAGTTTATACTATCCTTTTTCACAAGTTCTATGATTTCTTTCCATGGTCCTACGAAGAAATGCCAGCATTGATCCTAGTATAGTGGTGCATTAAATACCTACTTACCCTAGCTCGAAACACCCTAGAAAAGCTGCCGCCATTAAAGGTGAAGTTGAAAAAATTCTTAGAGCTGGTTTTATTTATCTGATTCCTTTGACAGAATGGGTCTATAATATTGTTCCTGTAGATAAGAAGTAGGGAACTATTTGTGTCTGCATTGATTATTGTGATATTAATTGAGTCAAAGGGGAATGAGAGAGCCCTTTCCCTGATCCTAGGCACCGAACAAGAGTGGAAGTTGGAACCAAGGTACACTGCCCTCTAGACCTGTCTTTTGGAATGAAGGAGCTGATGTTGACAGAAGGAGGTCCGCCATAGGTGAGGCAATGAGATATCCTCAACTAAGGCATGAGAGAAAAATAGTAGAGCGATGGACAGACTAATACCAATGATGATAGTGGAATGGAGGGGACTGAGTAGCGAATGGACGACTTCCCTTGCTAGAACATAAAGGGCATGAATGACATGGCAGCGACTGACACAATATCATCAGGGATAAGGGACAGTGGGACTGAAGAACATAATGTGCGACACAAGAGAGAAACCAAGCAATGAGGGATGGAAAACTATAGCGGGGTACAAAGGGACTCAAGATCGACTCCATGAATGCGATGATGACTACACTTGGATGCTCTAAACAAGGGCGACTCGATGGTGCTGCCACACAGTAAAGGTCCAATGGGGGACCATGAAAACATGAGTACAAGATGGGAACTCATGACAAACATCAACACGAGCATGGATAAGTATGGAGGCCAAATGGTGCCCCTAGTATGAGTGTTGCAAGTGAAGAAATTCGATTTTGAGGAGGGTTATGGGTGAGGGGAATAGGTGCCCCCAAGCATGGTGTGGTCATGCCAAAATGTATTTAGAAAAAGGGGAATCTAAACACATTTTAATGATGTGGTGTGCCATTTGTTTTCGTTATGGTTATGCAGTTTGAGAAAGGAAATGGAGGATTACCAATCTCTTTTAGTACTGCATATATGGAGCAAATGGACTTTAAGTTTTCGGGTTGGCATACCTGGCGTCACTATCCCAAAGAGAGGATTTGGAGATAATGAACTGATGCTCGCCTAGAAAACCCATAGGTTGGTCAACAACAATTTTTAAGAGAATGGGTTGCTGATGGAAGATGAGGGAACGATAAGGGGTATCATCCCTAGAGTGATCTAAAGTGATATGGGACTCTAGAGGTTCTTCTAAATGTGGAAGAATAATGGTACTAAAGTCAACACGACCAGATACACTAGGAGAGTTGTGGAGAATTGCTTCTCTTGGTCTCTCAAATGTGGGTGCCCCCTCACCCAAACATTGGGTTTCAATGTAATGGCCACAAGGTGTATGTGGTGTGAACGCATGGGTTCGATGTAAGGGGGAATAGATAAAGTCAGGGGTGGGGATTTGTTCCATAATGTCGTCATCGTGATAGAAGATGGGGTGACTGGTGGAAGAAAGACCACCTGACGTGGCGAAGCGACCTGAATCATCATCATGAGAAGAGAGGTTCACATGCGTATTGTCACAAGGGGTGACATAAGAGTAAGTAGATAAAGGATCTACCGATGTTGAGCCCAAGGTGATCACTGAAGTAAGGTCAAGCGAAACAACAGGGGAGGGTTCAGAGGGAATGTTCCCTGAGGGTCTCATGGATGATGATAGGTAGAAAATTTTGGATGAAGGCTCCATCATCTCGACATCAGGAGTGGGGATGTCAATGGGAGCAGTCATGTCTGGTAGTTTTGCCGAAGAAAAACGCGCAAATATGGGAGAGGTGGACTCATTGCGCTTGGCCTCGAATTGGTGGACCGCAGCTAGAGAGGTGCGGAAGTCCTCAAGGTGGGGACAAAGATGGGTGTAATGGCCATGGAGATCACACAAAGCACAGGGGTGTTTGGTGTGAATAGTCTTTGGGTTCTGGATTGCGGTCGTGGAAGGAATAGAGGCTTCCGGGACTGTGGACTCAGGGAACGCGACATTAACCATGGGCTTGAGATGAAGCAACTCAGGACAGGTAAGGGTGGCGTGGCCGACAACATCACACAAAGCACACTATATGGTATGCTTTGGAGGCCGAGGAGGGGCAGGGTTTGTTGGGGCAGCCTTGTCCTTTGATGCCCCCTTGCGAGCTTTTCCCTTCTTACCCGAAGCGGTCACAATAGGAGGTGGTTCCTGTTGAGGTGACTAAGGCACTGTTGCAGCGGGAGAATTTATGGGGACCGGTTGAACCGGGGTCAAAGCAATATAAGTTTTGGGTTGACCAGGTAGGGTTGTGGCTGGAGGATCATGGTACCAGACAGGAATCCCAAGGGTCAGGTTAGGAAGAGAGAGGGTGGCCATGACCGGTACCGTGTACACTCCTGGTGGGGGTGCTAGGAACGGTATCTGACCAGAGGGGTAATGGCTAGGTGGGACGGCTCCTAAATGGCTAAGGCTTGGAGGAACCATGCCAGGAGGATAAAGAGGCTCATGACTACCAGATGCAGGTGAAGGGCTAGGAGCAGGTTGCGGAGAGCGTGGTTGCTGACTAGCCGAAGTAGGTTGCTTGAGAGCAGCCCGAGACGATTGCATCATGCAAACATTCGATGAGCTAGGGTCAGAGATAGGAGGAGGAGGAAAACCCGAGAAGGTTCCGAGAAAAGAGGATTATTTGTAGATGCCCAAAGAGACATTGGTCAAGGAATCAACGGTTTTCTTGTTGGCTACAGAAGAGATGGTCGTCTCAGGTGAGGTCTGAGTTTTTGGCTCATGATATGTCAACTGGTCAATGGTGACTATCTTTCCATTATGAGGGAAAGACATCTTGCCGAAAACCGTGGATGGGACTGTAGACATAGCATAGGTGTAGCTCTGCCCCAAGAGAATGTTGTAATCTAGAGGGGCGTCGATGACTTCGACATCAATGCAAACAGTCTTGCCCGCAAGAGTGATAGGACAATTACGGAAGAGGCCAATGGGCTGGGAGGCATGGCCATCCCACGCTCGAAGGGTGATCGTGGAAGGGGCCAACTTAGGAGATCTGAGTTGCTTCCAAACCGAAGCAGACATCATGCAGGTGGATGCCCCCTCATCGATTATACACCCGGAAACGTTAGCGTTCTGGATTTTGACTGGGATTTGGAAGGCGACGGAAGCGGGAAGAGGATGATGTTCTGATTGATGGGCATCGAAAACAATCATTTGGTCATCAGCAGGATCTACAGTGCCCATGGCAGATAGCAGAGCCTTATTTTGGGAAGGGCACGACTGGAGGAGTTCCAATGTCGAAATGGCAGTAGGAGACTGCGCCAAATCATTTACTATGCTATATGAATGAGCAGCTCGACCAGAAGCAACATTTCGGCGTAATGGTCCCTTAGGAATCTTGGTATGAACCTCGACTTTGGGCTGAGGGATATGCAAGGGACCATTGGATGTTGAAAGAGGCTTTATAGAACCTAAAGAAGGGGACTCAGGGGCAGATTGAGCGGAAGGTGTGGGGTATTGGCAAGACCGAGTTTGAAGGTTAAGGTCGACGGTTAGAGGTGGATCAGAGTTCATCATGAGGATATGGTAATTGGAGGAACCAGAAGGGGAAGGTTGAGTGGCTACCTGTCCGTCAGGTGGTTGGGTAGCCACGAATCCCTGCTGTGCATCCACCTGCGCTTGAGGGGGCGGTGACTGCTGTTGCAGGGGTTGAGAAGGCAAGGGAGGCGGAGGTGCTGATACTGGAGGAGCTGGAGCACCAAACTGCGGATACAAATAATAAGGGGGTTGGGTAACAATATGGTGAGCAGGAGGTTGGGCCAAAAGAGGAGGTATGTTGTATCCTGGATACGTGCTACCAGGAGGGGGACAAGTGCGGGAGGTGCTGCCCCCTCCCCCAGTAAAACCATAACCCATGGGAGGTTGGGCATATGGATGAGAGAGAGCTCCAACGATATCGTCGGCGGCATGAGGTGCCCCCTGTGCGTTGACACCACCGGGTCTGGGGAGGTCAGGTAGAACGGTATAAACATAACCTGTCTGAGCGTAGATCAAGTCATATTTTAACGCCAGTTGGAGGGCGGTTTCTTTGGTTTGGGGAAAATGCGATGCGACATCTTTCCCGATAGGAGGCAAGAGAGATCTAAGGAACCAGTCCATGTAGACATGGTCTTCGAAAGTAGGGGATTGACATAGGCTCTTTCTTCTCCGCCATTCCTAGACATGATCGGATAGGCGGGTCGCAGATGATTGACAGAAAGAAGTCAAAAGTTCGATACCAGTGTCATAACGAAGGGGAAGCTGGAAGTAAGATAAAAAAGTCCAAGCAAGAGTCGCAAAGGTGGTATGAGAGGAAGTGGGCTGATCAACATACCACTTAGAAGCCGCGCCTGTAAGCGTTCGTTGGAACAACCGAAGACGGACAGAGTCATCGGTAATGGAGGTAGATGAACACCACATGTGGAAAGATCGAACATGATTTGAAGGATCTTCTCCAGCAAGGCCTTCAAACTTGGGGATGTCAGAAGGGAGCTTTGTCGGCATAGTAGGCCAACTAGCGTCATGGTGTATAGGGTAATTTTTCAACCCGTCCAAATCAGGGAGGCTTAGGCCTGCCATGAAGGGGAGCAGGGCCCAACCGAGGTAGTTCCTATTGCGGTTCCGCTAGTAGCAGTCCCAGCATTAAGGCCGGGATTACCACTAGCATTAGGCCCTGGACCAGACATAGTGAAGGTGACAGGGGGAGAACCAGAAGTAAAATGAGAACCCAATGAATCAGAAGAGGAGTCAGAGTGCGGACTTGAAGGAGGACTGGCTCGACGATGGCGGGACGGAGCAGGTCGATCGACCGGAAACTGAGGGTGAAGGCCAGTAAGTCTCCGGGAAGTGCGCCTTGGGGGCGCAATGATGAAAACACAAACACGGCACAAGGGGAAGAATAACGACCACAAGGGCAAGGAGGTGTAGAATCAAGTGATTACAATGTCGAAACAAGGGCAGATAGGTGCAGTGTTAATTGATTTTAAAGTCTTTGCCTGGCAGTGTAAACCAGGCTCTTCTTCGCTTAGGGTGAGTGTGTGGCGTGTGTTAATTTTAATTTTTAAACCCTTTTCGTTTTGAGAGCAAGAGAAAAAGTGTGCTGCGTAACTGAAAATAAATCTGCAGAGAACAATATATAATGCTGAAATAACAAAAAATTAACAGCTACGATTGCATCGATTCAACCCAAAAAGGCGGGTCTCTCAAAACTAATGTAAAAGAGGGAAAAAATCTAGTCAAAACACACTAAAAAGAGGCCAATAGATCTAGGGTCGAAAGGGACAGGGATCTAAAGGAGAAAGCTGCTGAAAAGAGGTGTAGATCACAGCCAAAAGGCAGAGGCAAGGTGGCTGGAAAAAAGGAGGAAATCAGCAAAAAGCGGAAAGGACAGGGAGGAGGTCTTAAAGGGAGGTCCAAACAAAACTACAAGAGGTGATTTGAAAGGAATAAGAGCTGATTTAAAGGGATCTGAGAATGAGGGATCAGATCTGAAAAAGAAATGGCTGAAAACTCTGAAAATTTAGACACTTACAACAGCTAAAACTCTTCCACAAAAAGTGGAGGGTACCGAGGCCCTAGGGAGCTAGATTCCCACTTAGTTGATTAAAAAAGAGCAAGAATAGGTCTAAACGGGTGGAGATATAGGTCAGACAACCCTGACAGAGGTTCAGACAAAACCCAGAAAAATTTCAGAAAAAATCCGGAAAAAAGTCCAAGTCGCAGTTTTTGACCTGTTTTTTGCTCAGGTAGCAGTTTTTGGGCTGTTTTCCGCTACCCAGGTCGCAGTTTCTGGGCTGAAAAGTGCGACCTGAAGCTCCGGGTGTCTCAGCGGCAGATTTCCGAAAAATTTGTCGTCTCAGGTGTGGCTGATGTCTGTCACCTGCGCAATAGGGCCAGAAACACGCGGAAGTTAGAAATTTTAATGTTTTAGGGTTTTATAGGTGAAAAAAAACATAAAAATAGGAAAAAAAAAGCTAAAAAGAAACCCTAGGGTCTGAAGTAGCTGGATATGCAGGAATATGAAAAACGATAGCAGTCGTAATTGAAAACCCGTGTGGAGTCACCAGTTGTTAGTATGAATCTTTTGTCGAAGTGTACGAAAAAAGACCACTTTAGCTACACATAACTAATATCCCTAACATCAAATGTGGTTGCCAATATCTTCAGATCTGCAGTTAGTTAATCAAGACAAGAGTTGCAACAAACCAGATCTATGCATAGAAAGACATTAAGCAGTAAAAAATAAGGGTTTGCTCCATATATCCAATAGACAAGACAAGAACAATTTTTGAAAGAATTTTTGTATTAAGGGCACCTGGGAGGAAAAAAAGAAGATGTTTCCTATTCTCCTCAATGGGAAGGGTTCTTGGAAGTCCTCAGCACTTCAGATCTAGCATTTCTCTCTCCTGTTGGTGTAGAAAACCCATACAAAGAATAGAACTCAAAGGGAGCTCACACAACAAATAGTGGAAAAATGTGACCAAGTGTATAGATCCAGAGTGATCTAATAGGCAACAAAAGGTGAGGAATGGTAGGGAAAACCCTCCTATTTATAACAAAATATTGGGTCATTCTAGATCTTGGTGCATGATTAAAATAATGTTAACCAAATCTAGATCCACCTTTTATGGAATAGTTTATTATATTTGTTGGAGGGAAAGGGTCTTTGACTTGGGTCAAATCCCTTGATTAGTCAAAAATAAATAAATAAATGATTTATTTATCTTTTTAAGGAGGTGGTTGGAAGATAATCAAATAAATAATGATTTATTTAATTATTTGTGGGTGATTTGGTCATATTTAACAAGGAATATTATCTAAATAAGATTTAAATAATTATTCCTAGAAAATAATAAGATAAATAAAGGTTTATCTAATTAATTTCTTTCTTTTGGGTTAAATATGATTAGGAATAATAATTAAATTATGGTTTAATTAATTATTCCATGAGGAAAATCAAACAAATATAGGTTTGTTTAATATTTCCTTTTGGGGTTTCCTGTTTAGACCATAAACAACCTAATAAATGTGGTTTATTAAGTTATTTTACATAGTGAAAGCAATTTTACTGAGGGTAAAATTGGTCTTACATGGTGTACTTGGGTCCATCTAATGATAATAGGTTAGATGACCAAAAAAATGTGTAACACTTGTCTCAAGGATAATTATCCTACTCCCTTTATCGATCAAATCATTGATGATTGTGCCAGGAGTGAGATCATTTCCCTAATGGATGGTTTTTCTGGTTACAACTAGATTAACATTCTCCCAACTGATCAATGTAATACTTCTTTTATCTATCCTTGGGGTACTTTCGCATATAAGAAGCTCCCTTTTGGCTTAAAGAATGTTGGGGCTACGTTTCAGCGAGCGATTTCATATGCTTTTCATGATATCTGTCACATCGTTCAGCCTTATCTAGATGACCTTCCCACTCATTCAGCTAAGCGCATGGACCATCTTGACCATCTTTGTCAGATTTTTCTTCGTTGTCGACGCTACAATATTTGGCTTAATCCACACAAGTGTGTCATCTGCATTGATTCAAATAGACTCTTAGGGTTTATCATGTCCAAAGATAGAATTTGCATCGATCCGCTCAAGGTTGAGGCTATTATTAATCTCCCCTCTCCCTCCTCATTACATCAGTTTCAGAGTTTGCAAGGTAAGGCTAATTTTCTTCGTCATTTTATACCTAAGTATGCATAAGTGGCTAGAGGATATACACGAATATTAAAGCATGGCATCCCATTCTATTGGGATGAGACTGCTCAGAATTCTTTTGAGGCCCTGAAGACGTTACTTGTCAACGCTCCTCTATTGCATCCTCCTAACTATCATCGTGATTTTTCCCTTTATTTAGCCGCCACTTTCAACACGATTGTCATGGTTCTGGCACAAGACGATGATGACGGTAATGAGCATGTTATCTATTACTTGTCTCGTAACCTTCTTGATCCTGAGACACACTATGCACATGTCGAGAAGTTAGCATTATCTACGGTTCAAGTAGTTCAGCATTTTTGTCATTATATTCTTTTGCGTACAGTGGCTGTGATTTCTATTGCAACCCCATGACCTATATATTGTCTCAAAAATTTATGGGGGGGAAATACTCGAAATGGATTGTCATACTCCAAGAGTTTGATTTGGAATTTATTTCTACCAAGTCTAAGAAGTCACTCATCTTTGCTGATTTGATCTGTTCTCTCCCTTCAGACTCTCCTCCGTCTTGTTCTAAGGAATAAATTCCAGATGATACGCTTTACTTGATTAGCACCCTCGATCCGTGGTACGATGATATCATCGTTTATCTCCAGACTTCTACTTTTAGATTTGAGTTGACGAAGGATGCCCATCAACGCATCTGTCATCAGTCGCAACCTTATCATATAGTCGAGGATACCCTATATCGTGTCGAAGTGGATTCCATTCTCCGTCGATGTTTGAACCTCGAGGAAGTCGAGAAAGTCCTCAATGATTGTCACAGTGGCACCTGTGGTGGTCACATGCATATTTATGCCACTACACACAAGATTCTTCGTGTTGGTTATTTCTGGCCTTCGATCTTCAAAGACTGCATTGTCGCAGTTCGTAAATGTCATGATTTCCAGATTTATCAACGCAAGATGCATGCGCTATCTTTACCTCTTCATTCTGTCATTACTGTTGGTACCTTTGTGAAGTGGGGCATTGATTTTATGACGTGTAACCTCACTCAGTCTGGGGGAATGCTTATATTATCATAGCCGTGGAGTACTTCACCAAATGGGCTGAAGCAATGCCTACACTTTCCACTGACGGTAAGACAGTTGCTCAATTCATATTCAATCACATCATTTCTAGGTTTGGTGTCCCTCAGGCCATCCTTACCGATCATGGTTCCCATTTTCGGCATTACATGGTGGCGGAGTTGACTTCTAAGTTGGGTCTACATCATGACATCTCAACGTCGTAATATCCTCAGGCCAATGGCTAGGTTGAAGAAATTAATAAAGTTCTTGTTACCATGCTTCAATGTACGATTGGGATCCACAAATCCAATTGGCATCTCATGTTATTTTCGGCTCTTTGGGAATACCAAACCTCAGTTAAAAAATGTGACCGAATTTACTCCATTTCAGTTGGTTTATGCACAGGAAGCTACTCTCCCGATTGAGTGTGAAATACCTTTGCTCAAGTTGGCTGTTGAATTACTGTCGAACACTTCACCAGAAGAAGAGAATCTCCTTTACTTAGAAAGGCTAGATGAAACTCGTCGCTTTGCTTCTCTTGTTATCGAAGCACAGAAGAAGCAGTTCAAAGCTCATTTTGACCAATCGGTTTCCCCTCGTTCCTTCGTTGAAGGAGATCTCGTCCTCCTATTTGACCAAGCTCATGATAAGTTGGGGGTAGGTAAATTTCAAACCATGTGGCATGGGCCTTACATTGTTAAACATGTGTTGCAGAATGGGGCCTATGAGCTTATTGATTACAAAGGTCGTCCCCTATAACAACCCAGAAATGGGTTGTATCTCAAAAAATATTATGCATGAGCCATTCACGCATGATTTATGTACATAGGTGTTGTTTTTCATTTTTGTACATGTTTTTGCGAGCATTTTCCTGCTTATTTGGGTCTTGCTTATTTGTGAAAATGTCTATTACCCCTTATGTCGGTTTCGCGGATGGTGCTTCCTGCGGTACCAGGAATTTGTCTTCAGCAGCTTGGGTAATCTATGATCCTATTGGTGAGTTGATATAACTGTAAGGTATTTTTCTAGGATGAAATACAAACAATGTCACTTAATATAGTGCTATCCTTGAACTATTAACTGAGGCAATCAATCTCAGTATACGCGCATCGCTCGTAAATCTAAATTCATAGCTTGTTGTTCTGCAACTCAATGGCCATTATTCAACTAGAAACCCATACATTTTGAGATTGCATTTACGTATTCTTTTGTTGGAAAGAAATTTTTATTTTATCACATATCAACATATTCCTAGACAAATGAATGCATTAACTGATACAGTGGCTAACATTGTATTAGATAGTCATTTGTGTAATTTGTAAAATCATCATCATGTGAAAAAGATCCATGTAGGAAAATATATGTGTATATATATATCTATATATATATATATATATATATATATATATATATATATATATATATATATCACATGTTTGCATCAATGTGCATCATACATTCAAAAAATATGTGTGTTTTTGTTACATCCTGAGACACCATGTCTCTCAAAATATGCAGATATAAAGCCTAGGTGTCTAATCGGCATGATGCTCATGGTAGCATGTCACTGTCCATACGAGCTGCCTCAACAAGCACTGAATATGTTTTGGCACCCCGACGGTATGTCTCTGGTAGGCATGAGGAACATCGTAGAATCGTGCATAATCCAGGATTCGACGTGTGATGCCTTCTAGGTTGTGCACAAGCTCCTCTTCCTCGCCTCCCTCTCCATGAGGGTCAAAATCACGAGGAATTCACCTCACTATTGGAGACATGCCCGTGGGTCTCTCTGGGCCAACATCTACAAATGCATGGATTCAATGTTAGAACATACATAGTTAAAAAAAATCATAACACTCATGAAAATTAAAAATGAGTCTTACCCAAATCTTCATCCCAATCCTCTCCCTCCAGGAGTGGGAGGTCTAGATCACCAATAAAATCTATACCAGAGTAGGGCCAGTCCTCCACAACGATCAAATGTCGATGGATCCAATCAAAGAACTTTGGTCTCCAGGACATCTGTTGACCGCCCCCTACTCTTGGCATCAGAGCTGCCCATCAGGACCTCCATGGTTCTCTCACTAGTGGTGTTGGGACTATGACCTCCTGACATTGAAAAATTGGTAGTCGTTCTAGGAAGAACGATACCAGGATAGACCCATAACCAAATTTCTTCAATTTTCCCTTCTTGCATTTTGTTAGCTGGAATTTCATGTTTATTTTTACTGCCTCTGCCTAGTTGTAGATGGTCAGTGTCAAGCAGTCTACAACAAGAAGCAACTATGTTTTTTTTGCTTCATGCGGTGCTTGCGATCCCGCAGCTCGTGTGATGGTATGTAGCACTACTTTTAGTGCTAAGTATGGGATAGTTTGGATATCAAATTTCCCACTTCCTGTTCTCTTCCATGCCCCTAGACATACCCTGTCCATTACCATGGACATACTCTCCATGAAAGGCCGAGTATCAGTTAGGATCGGTGTTGCTCCCCTTCATGACAATCCTGTGATAAATTAGATGTCAGAAACACCAATCTCAAGTTCCTGATTTCGAAGGATAAACTTTCTCTTATCCTCATCCCATATGATGATCAAATATTGTAGCAGCTCCAGTTGAGCACGGAGACACAATTTCAAGAAGAAATTTTTTCAATCCACAGTCTCTAAGAGCTTCCATGCATCTCTCATTCCCTATGGAAAGCTCATCCTCTTTGTTGTGTTCCTGTTCTTTCCATTCGATCAGCATTTTTCCGCTTTCTACCTGCAAACACATTCATATGAATAATTGAAGCCATTCTTGAAGCTTGGATTTGTGAATAATTGAAGTATTTGAATTAAATTTTGCACAAAAAATGGTTTGTACCGTTGGCGTGCCCTAGTGTATAAAATTGGGCAGTTGGCGTGACTCCGTGCCCGAAACCCACGCCAACCGCCGTGCCCTAATATTCACATTTCCTCCCTCTGAATTCAAAATTGGAATTTGTAGGCAATAAAAGATGACTTAAAATGAAGGGAAGGATGTCGGATCTTACCTGGAACTGACAGATTCAAGATTGGTATGCTGGATTGACCACTATTGTCGCCACAAAATCACACTGTAAAATGGGTAACTATTTCTCCACAAGAGGTAAACAAGTAAAAAATAATTATTTTTACCATTTTTGGAATTCTATAAATTTTTACAACCCTAATTAGGTTTTAAGACATGTTTTTCGATTATTTTATTATATTATTTCGAGAAATGGGTTTTACAAGTGTCTCTTGTGCAGCAACAAGTTTTTAGGACATAGTGGTGGAGTAACGAGTTAAATTTTATACTTTTTCAGACTCGGTAAAAACACAAAAAAGTCACTACTGGAGTCATATTTTAGCTCTCTCATGACTCTCTAAAATTGAAAATATTTTTGAGACTCTTGTCATTTTGCATTCGTTAAATGGATACGAAACGATATCTACCTAGTATACGTTTACCCCTTTTTCAGGCCGGGATAGATTATTTACGAAAAAGGAATACCTTAGCCTATTGCGACTAAGAGGTTCTTTCAGATATTGTTTTCTACCTTGTCGGATCTGAGAGATTATTGACAAAAAGGGCCATGATGGAGTTTTCTTTTCTGCCTTCTTTTCAAACTCTCTAAACATGAAAAGATGTTGAGTTCTCCCTTTGTCAGACTCATTAAACCGTAATGACATCAGATTTCTTCACCATGATGTTACTTGAGTTCCTCCTTCCTAGGGCTCGTAAAATGCACTAGATTGGATTTGTCTGAAGGAAAAACTTACAGCACAAGCATATTCTCTCCCCATTAAGCTTTTTAAAAAAAAAATTGGGGTACTCACCAGAAATGGTGGGGGAAAATGGAACCAAGTTTTAGTTATGTTGGCAATATGTCACTCTTGAACATGGCACTTGTCTGCATTCGTGTCAGGTTGGGGATATCTCATTTCGTCACTTTTGCCTCCATGGGTTTAGGTAATCTCTTTTGACCTCTCATCTGCTCTTTGCCCTATCATCATGACCTCAGATCCCTTGATGTCAGATACTTCCAAATCCAGTGTCGTGATGCTGATATGTTCAAGAGAATTTTTCCTCTACAGTTTTCAACCTCCCTCTGATTCTTTGTTGGTTCTGATTCACTATTATCATGTTCCTCTGTCTCGTGTCGATGATGTGGGAAACATTATGGCCCACCTTCGATCAGGTCACTTCCTATCGATTTCAGCTCATTATCCAGGAATTTGATCTAGAGACTCCCTTCTGGTACCTTGGAGACTACATGCCTCAATGGTAGGTTCTTCACATTCAATGCAAGGTCCACATCATTGGCCTTTGATCGAGTGATTCTACGGATGTTCGATGCCAGATCATTTTTCACATTATATAGATTGTATCGGTTGTACCTTGAGAGCCATTGTCATTATTGGTGGTTTCTCTCGTGCATGTTAACAGCTTTCATCATTGGCTGGTAATCAGGTGATTTTCTTGCATGTTCGACTTTAGCTCACATATTCGCATACTTGAATATGTACTTGTTCGGATCAAGATGGAGCATGTTGGTGTCCCGTGTTTTGATATTTTGGCAATTCAAAAGACAAGGCAACATCATAACCAATCTTTAGAGTTATAGGATCTAGTCCTCCTGTTCTCAGAGAGGGATCTCTCAAATTTTTGTTTGCAAAAGTTTATCTTGTGTGCTTATAAAATTGATTTTAGACTAGTTATTAAGTGCAGGTGTTGTTTGTTTGTTTGGTTGGATTGAATTGATACAGTAGAACATGAAAGGTCTAGGAAAGATACACAAAATGGAGAAACATCTGGTTCATTGGGAAATGGAGTCAAGAAAAGGTCATAACCAACTCATAAAAGGATATGGGATATCAAAGTGCAAATCTAACTTGGCCAAGGGATCCTATTGTTTTTGGAATAGGATGAACATTAATGATTTGGAAAGAGAAATTGAATTCTCAACAAAGGGAACCTGAAAACATAATTTTAAATAATAAAGAGATATTTGATAGACAGGGCTAACCATAAATTCTACAAACATTCTTTAAGCAACTAATGGCTTCAAGACAACTTTCAAAATGAAATCTAAGATTCGGGGAACACCCTATTTCCTCAAATATTTTATTCTAAAGGACTTAGAAAACATAAAATATTTACTGATAATTGCAGTCATAGAAGAGGGAACACCTAAAAACATCTATGATCATAATTATAATGACCTTTAAGCCAACTGTTTAAGTGAGGACAAAGGGCAAGATAAAAACAGACCTCTCTGATTCACTATAAGAAAAGAACTTCAAAGGGAGACTTCAATAACAATTTTTAAGTGGCAGCAGGCAAGCAGGGAGAACCATAAATCATGCTGAAACCAACTGTTCAAACTATTAGGGAAATAAACAATCATGAAGACTAAAGAGAAATTTTAAAGCCTCTAAAATACTTCAGCAAAAGAAAACATAAAATAGTGAAGGATGAACAGGTCTAAGGTGCTTCCAAGAGTCATTTATTAGCCTAAAACTTTCAACCTACTATAGTAAGAAATTATGGAACATAATGAAAACAGGGGAAAACATAAAACAGTTTAGAATACTTCACCAACAACCAAGCTCATGGATCCAATGATAGAGCCTTCTCAGGAACAAGCATGCAACAACATCATCAAGATCTCCAGGACTTCAATTTGTTCTTCATCTTCAACAGACTATGTATTTACTTCAAAGAGTTTTAGTATTACAACTTGTGATCAAATCAATAACCAACAACCAACCCTTAACTCATCTTCTTTAGAAGTATATATAGAAGAATGAGGAGGTGAGATCTGATAAAAGATCTCAAAAACCAATGAATATGGACTTAAATGGCTTCTCGGGCTTTGGGGGGCTCAACGAAGAAGCTTACAATAGGTGTCTTCTATATTAAATGATTTACATAAATATTTTAAGCTCGGTGGAAGCTTAATTTGACCTTTGAGGCTCTGTAGATATTTTGTCATTAAGTTTGTTCGAAGAATTACCCTTTAGCTGTGTTGTGAGGCAGATATTTGATTTCATGCAATAACTTCGGCCTCTATTCGATTTATTTGAGGCACAGGTGTCTTTTGTAGTAGCTGAGAAGAATTGATTTTCTTTAACTAAGGCGGTGGAGCTTTCTGTCAGATGAAACACTCTGATTTTTCCTTAAAACTGCGTTTTAGTCCGGGGATTAGGATTTTGATAAGCATCTTAGATGTAATCCCCACAAATCTATCCTTTAATCCTCTATTCTGGTGCATTCTGGTCTTCTATACCGATACTCTTGATTTGTGATTGACTTGTTGTGTCTTTCAAATGTGCAGGATTACGCAGGGTTCAAATGGCATCAATGCCTCATGAAACATCGATGAAATGTGCATTTTAACCCTGTGGATGATTTCCTTTGGCGAATCGAAGGCGGGAGGATCGTCATCCTTCACCTTCGAATTTTCTTCAGAATGGCGGAAAACCATTTAAACCCTGCAAAAATACAAACAATTATTACAAAATCCTGCATATATACGTTGACTGCTTCAAAGGACGTGTGGAGGGAGCTTGGCCGTTGGATGGCATCATCCAATGGTCAGGATTTATCGGGATAGATCATAGAACGAGTGGAAAAAGATTAAATTTGAGCCGTCGATTGCATAGGGATCAATGGTGGGGAGCGGAAGTTGAAAGTCAAATGGAGGGAATCTGGGCGATGAAACGTGGACCGCCAATCTACAGATCAAATCGACGGCGGAGGTTGATTGAATGTCACTCTGGTAGCCCGGTTATCGTGCGTGCATATTCGACGAGCGATCACCATTGGATGGCCAGCCCCAGATCGAACGACGCACAACAATATCGCTGGGCGTCCACGTTCGAATGATAACATGCGATGGATGGTGGTTTTCGGAACAGTGCCCAGGACACGTGTCGAGCAGTGTGTGGAATCGCTGGCGATCGAGGAAAAACTGCCCTTGCCCCAAAGGCGGTGTGATGGATACCACACGGTTTCTGGAGTGGGGAACAGCTGACGGGGACCACTGGGTAGATAGACTCCGCACCATTCGATCTGTGGATTTAGATTGACGGTGGAGATTTAGTGGAAGATCGTACCGGCGGAAAACTTTACAAAATAAAATAAAACCTGAAATTTGGAAATAACCAAGGTTTTTTAATATTTTTGGGGCAGAATAATTGTTTAAAATAGATAAGCGCTTGAATGACTCAGCGCCTGGTTCTGGCACCAGGGCGCATGGATAAAAAGGGTTAGAGACTTTAGCCGAAGGGGGCTTAAGTCCAACACATAGAAAATATGAATTTTAATGGTTTTTCAAGGATTTTGAAAGGGATTTGAGGCTTTCGATAAGGTTAAGAGAGAGTCTTAAAACCTTATCAAGGGTTTTTTATGAAGTGGAAAGGGGATAAACGTAAAAAATGAGGGTTTTTCATGGGAAATGGAGGGATAGAAAAAGAGAGTAATTTTTTTGAAGAGGAGGAAGGGGAAAATGGTGCTTGCAGCAGTACTCGTTTTGGGAATTAGCAGGATTTCAGAGTTTTCAAGATGGGAACAACAGTGAAGGTTTGCACATAGGCATGAGGCCTTCAAAAGTATTCAAGAGCTAATAGTTTTTAGTAAGAAATTTTTTTCCTTGAAGGCTCAAAATAGATTTAGCCACCTTTTGGGATAATCAAATTTTACAGGTGACTAACAGTGGCTCCACTTGGGGATGGTGCCTTCTTGAAGGCATCAAGAACTTCAGACTTGGATTCTCTGGGAGGCTGACCTGTGCCTCATCCATTGTATTTCTCTTTTTTTTCGGATGATCTTTCTTTGCTCTGGAAACATAATAGCAGTCATGAAGAATAATAGACTTCATCAATACAACTTTCTACCTACCTAATCCTACTGATCTAACATTTTTTCTTCATCAGAGTTCACTTGGATTGGAAAACTCTTTTCACAACATTTTATTCTTTTGAAAGCATAAAAATAATCTAATTCTACTCCTTATTTCTCCCTGAACTCAGATTAAACATTTGAGTTCAGATGCTTCTCTACCTAATCTACTGTTTGTTGGGATTAAAATGTCCAACAGACTTTCATTCTCTAAATTCTACAACAGAAATTGAAAAGCATTCAAGTCAGGATTGAACAATCTAACTTGATGCTGGTCCATGGCATAAAGATAAGCTGCACATAGACATTATTTTGCAAAATATTAAATCAAAACGGAAGGCTTCAGATCTGAAAGTTCAAAGTACTGCCTTCTCTTTTTACAGCTTTGTTTTGAATTTTGTTTGAGTTGTTCTTTCTTTGTTCTCTAGTTCAGATTTTGAGCTAATTAGAACTAGATTTACATCTTTTTTTACTCAGAAAATAAAATAGATTTGAGTCATTTCTTGCTTGGAAACTTAGGTTCATATTTTGATCATGTTTGAACCTTAAAATTCTATCCTAAACTATTTACTGATAAGCCAAGATTAGATAGTTTGGAAAATTGATTTCCCTATTCTATCAGCAGAAAATTTAAAACTAATTAGTCAAGATTAGGCTGTTTGAATAACTAGAAGTCTGTTTTGAGGAGTGGCATTTGAGCTTGCACACTTTCAGATTTGTTTCTCTTTTTGGCATGGGGACTTGCCTTTCTTGTTTTCATTTTGCCCTCTTTTCTTTCTTTTCTTTGTTTTTTCATTTTTTATTTTTCTAACTTTGAATGCAATGGTTAGACTATGATATTTACAATGAAAAATAAAAATTCTTTGAAACTTAAGATTCTTGGAAAAAGTAATGCTTCAGCATCCTGCCATTGACAGGACCTCCATATAGATCTTCTCCATTCAATTCTTTCAAGAAAAATGCATTGTGACCCCTCTCAACATGAATAATATAGGGCCCTTTCCACAAGTTCTCAAATTTTCCATGTTTTCCCTTCTCTTCTCTTCTTGAATCCCATTTGAGAACAACATTTCCAATTTGGAAATTGTTTGCCTTAATCCTCTTATCAAATATCTTCTTCATTTTTTCTTGGACTAACTGTGTTCTTTCATAGACTTCCTCTCTGGTCTGCTGTAAATGGATTGTTTGGTTGATTCTTCTCTGCATATCATTTTCTTCAATCTGAACTTCTTGAAGGAGTTTCATGATTGGAACTCCCAATGAGGTAGGAAAAGCTGCATCCATAACATAGACTAGTTGATAGGGGGACATGTTTATTGATTTATTTGTAGTTAATCTATCAACCCATAAGGCATGAACCAACTTACTGTGCCATGATTTCTGATTTTGTTCCAACAAATTTTTAATGATATTGATGAGGCTCTTGTTGGAATATTCAGCTAATCGATTTCCTTAGGGATAGTAAGCAGTGGAATGGCCTAAGGTTATGTGGTAGTTGTAACAGAAATCAACCAACTTCTTAGATTTAAAAGCAGCAGCATTGCCTGTTATAATTTTTCTGGGACAACCAAATCTGGATAGGATATTTGTTTCAAGGAACTTGATAAGGAAAGATTCATTGGCATTTATGGAAGGTATAGATTCTATCCATTTGGTAAAGAAGTCAGTGGTTCTGAGGATCCATTTATGTTGAGCTAAAGAGGATGGGTGAATTTCCCCAATGAAGTCTAAACCCCATTGCTGGAAAGGTGCCTCAACTCTGATAGGATGTAAGGGTAAAGGAAGAAGTTTTCTTTTGCCATCAAAGATTTGACACTTATGGCAAGACATGACCAAATTTTGAGTGTCTGGAAAAAGGGTAGGCCAATAGTAACCAGATCTAAGAATTTTGTTTGCTGTGGCCTTCCAGTAGAGGTGTCCTCCACATTCTTCGTCGTGCAACTCATGCATGATTTTTCCTGCATCGTCTTCAAGTAAAAATTTAATCAAAATTCCAACAGCTTTTTTCCAATATAATACTCCATCTAAGATACAAAAATTCAAAGCCTTTTGTTTCAATAATCTAGCTTTAGTTTTAGACAAACAAGGAGGGGTATTTAAATATAAAAGCACATAAATAATGTCAGCATACCAAGGAGAATTTAGAAATGTTTCTTCAATAATTTTTTTCAGAATCAAACACTTGCC